>CM056194.1:98940391-99489997 GCA_029692085.1 Gymnothorax javanicus | reverse complement strand
AACCAGAAAATCAATCGACAAAGTAACAAAGAGGGTTGAAACTAAGGAAATGGAAGGAAGGAAAAAAGGAGTTGGATGGGTTAAGGAGAACACAGGAGAAACTAAACAGATGGATACAAAATGGGAATTAGGGAGAACGGCACTAATCACTCAAATAGCAATCTCACAACGCAATACAAACAATCAAATACAAAACTTACGTGGAGAATCACAAAAACGAAGCCAACAATTTAAACGAAAGCAGAATAAGCAGAAACGAGACTGACCAAGAACGAAAGCTGTGGAAAACGAGTCGACAAGAAACTACGGGAAAGTGGGTCTTTTTAAACACAAACAAATTAAGTGGAGGCCTAAAGCTAAACTCCAGAACAGGTGAGAGAGAGGCGGATCTAGAAAAGCAAGGACGGTGATAGAGAGAGAGAGAGGAAGTAGGTGGGATCCTAACTTGAAACTAACTAATCACCCATGCCTAACTGAACTGCTCTAAGTGTGGATAGTCCAATCAGAACAGCAAGAGAGAAGGAAGAGGAATTACCAAACCAAATTACAGGGAAGAGAGTGTGATGAAAAGACAAGCTGCTATGAGACAGAAAACGGAGGAAAACACTGAAGACCAGAGACAGAGCAATCATCCAGAAACACACATGCTTTCTAAAGAATAAATATAATAAATAAAATAAATAATAGCAATACTAAAAACTAGAAACTAAAAACAAGCATACAAATCACTGATTTCTAACAGATATGGGGATTGCACGCCAAGTTATGCTGATATGGGGAACTGCAGGCGGGTTTATGCTGATATGGGGGATTGCAGGAGGGTTAATGCTGATATGGGGATTGCTGGTGGGGCTATGCTGATATGGGGGATTGCAGGCAGGGTTTTTGCTTATGTGGGCATTGCAGGCGGGTTATGCTGATATGGGGACCGCAGGCATGGTTATGCTGATATCGGGATTGCAGGCGCGTCATGCTGATATGGGGATATCAGGTGGGGGTTATGCTGTCATGGGGATTGCACGTGCGGTCATGCTGATATGAATATTGCAGGCAGGGTTATTCTGATATGTGTACTGCAGGCGATATGCGGATATGGGGATTGCTGGGCGTTATGCAGATAGTCGGATTGCAGGTGGGGATATGCTGATATGGGGATTGCAGGCGAGTCATGCTGATATAAATTGCAGGTGGCCTTATGCGGATAAGGATTGCAGACAGGGTAATGCTGAAATGGGGATTGCAGGCGGGTCATGCTGATATGGGGATACCAGGCGGTGTCATGCGGATATAGGTATTGCAGGCGCAGTTATGCTGATATGGGGGATTGCAGGCGGAGTTATGCTGATATGGGGATTGCAGGCGGGGTTATGCGGATATGGTCAATGCAGGTGAGTTATGCTGATATGGGGATTGCAGGCGCGGTCATACTGATATGGGGATTGCTGGCGAATTATGCTGATATGGGGATTGCAGGCTGGGTCATGCTGACGCGGATTGCATGCGGGTTATGGTGATATGGGGGATTGCAGGCGGGGTTATGCTGATATGGGGATTGCAGGCGGGTTATGCTGATATGGGGATTGCTGGCGCCGGCTCATACTGATATGGGGATTGCAGGCGGGTCATGCTGACATGGGTATTGCATGCGGTTATGGTGGTGATATGGGGATTGCAGGCGGGTTATGCTGATATGGGGATTGCAGGCGGGTTATGTTTATATGTGGATTGCAGGTGGGGTTATGCTGATATGGGGATGGCAGGCGGGGTAATGCGGATATGGGGATTGCAGGTGGGGTTATGCTGATATCGGGATTGCAGGGGGGTTCTGGGGATATGGGGATTGCAGGTGGGGTTATGCTGATATGGGGATTGCAGGCGGGTTATGCTGATATGTGGATTGCAGGCGGGTAATGCTGATATGGGGACTGCCGGGCGGGTTATGCTGATATGGGGATTGCAGGAGGGTTAATGCTGATATGGGGATTGCTGGTGGGGTTATGCTGATGGGGATTGAGGCAGGGGTTTTTGATACGGTCAATAAGGTGAGTTATGCTGATATGTGGTTTGCAGGCGGTCATACTGATATGGGGATTGCTGGCGAATTATGCTGATATGGGGATTGCAGGCTGTGTCATGCTGACATGCGGATTGCATGCGGGTTATGGTGATATGGGGATTGCAGGCGGGTTTTGCGGATATGGGATTGCAGGCGGGTTTCGCGGATATGGGGATTGCAGGTCTTGGTTATGCTGATATGGGGATTGTATGTCGCACATACTGAAATGGGGATTTGCTGGCGAATTATGCTGATATGGGGATTGCAGGCGGGGTCAAGCTGACATGGGGATTGCAGCTGGGTAATGGTGATATGGGGATTGCAGGCGGGGTTATGCTGATATGCGGATTGCAGGCGGGGTTATTCTGATATGGGGATTGCAGGTGCGGTAATGCTGAAATGGGGATTGCAGGCGGGGTTATGCGGATATGGGCATTGCAGGCAGAGTTATGCTGGTATGGGGATTGCAGGCGGGGTTATGCTGATATGAGGATTGCAGCCGGGGTTATGCTGATATGGGGATTGCAGGCGGGGTTGTGCTGATATGGGGATTGTAGGCGGAGTTATGCTGATTTGGGGATTGCAGGCGGGGATATTCGGATATGGGGATTGCAGGAAGAGTTCAGATGGTATGGGGATTGCAGGCGGGTAATGTGAATATGGGGGACTGCAGGCGGGTTCATGCTCACATGGGGATTTCAGGCGGGGTTATGCCGATATGGGGATTGCAGGCGGGGTTATGCTGATAGGGTGATTGTAGATGGGGTTCTGCTTATATAGGGATTGCAGGTGGGGTTATGCTGATATGGGGATTGCTGGCGCGGTCATACTGATATGGGGATTGCAGGCGGGGTCATGCTGACATGGGTATTGCATGCGGGTTATGGTGATATGGGAATTGCAGGCGGGGTTATGCTGATATGGGGATTGCAGGCGGGTTATGTTTATATGTGGATTGCAGGTTGGGTTATGCTGATATGGGGGATGGCAGGCGGGGTAATGCGGATATGGGGATTGCAGGTGGGTTATGCTGATATCGGGATTGCAGGGGGTTCTGGGGATATGGGGGATTGCAGGTGGGGTTATGCTGATATGCGGATTGCAGGGCGGGGTTATGCTAATATGTGGATTGCAGGCGGGTAATGCTGATATGGGGACTGCAGGCGGGGTTATGCTGATATGGGGATTGCAGGAGGTTAATGCTGATATGGGGATTGCTGGTGGGGTTATGCTGATATGGGGATTGGAGGCAGGGTTTTTGCTGATGTGGGCATTGCAGGCGGGGTTATGCTGATATGGGGACTTCAGGCGTGGTTATGCTGATATGGGGGATTGCAGGTGTGGTTATGCTGATACGGGATTGCAGGCGCAGTTTTGCTGTTATGGGGATTGCAGGCGGGTTATGCTGATATGGGGATTGCAGGCTGGTTTATGCTGATATGGGGATACCAGGCGGTGTTCTGCAGATATGGGGGGATTGCAGTCGCAGTCATGCTGATATGGGGATTGCAGGCGGTGTTCTGCAGAAATGGGGGAATGCAGGCGCAGTTATGCTGATAAGGGGATTGCAGACGGGTTATGCTGATATGGGGAACTGCAGGCGGTTTATGCTGATCTAGGGATTGCAGGCGGGGGAATGCTGATATGGGGATTGCAGGCGTGGTTATGCTGATATCGGGATTTCAGGCGCGGTCATGCTGATATGGGGAGATCAGGTGGGGTTATGCTGTCATGGGGATTGCCCGCGGCGGTCATGCTGTTATGAATATTGCAGGCGGGGTTATTCTGATATGTGTACTGCAGGCGATATGCGGATATGGGGATTGCTGGCGCAGTCATGCTGATATGGGGAATTGCAGGTGGCCTTATGCGGATATGGGGATTGCATGCGCCTTATGCGAATATGGGGATTGCAGTCAGGTAATGCTGATATGGGGGGATTGTAGGCGGGTCATGCTGATATGGGGATACCAGGCGGTGTTATGCGGATATAGGGATTGCAGGCGCAGTTATGCTGATATGGGGATTGCAGGCGAGTTATGCTGATATGGGGAATTGCAGGCGGGTTATGCGGATATGGTCAATGCAGGTGGAGTTATGCTGATATGGGGATTGCAGGCGCCGGTCATACTGATATGGGGATTGCTGGCGAATTATGCTGATATGGGGATTGCAGGCTTTGTCATGCTGACATGCGGATTGCATGCGGTTATGGTGATATAGGGATTGCAGGCGGGGTTTTGCGGATATTGGGATTGCAGGTGGGGTTATGCTGATATGGGGATTGTGGCCCGTCATACTGATATGGGGATTGCTTATGAATTATGCTGATATGGAGATTGCAGGCGGGTCAAGCTGACATTGGGATTGCAGCTGGGTATTGGTGATATGGGGATTGCAGGCGGGGTTATGCTGATATGGGGATTGCAGGCGGAGTTATGCTGATTTTTGGGATTGCAGGCGTGGATATTTGGATATGGGGATTGCCGGAAGAGTTCAGATGGTATGGGGATTGCTGGCGGGGTTTTGCTGATATCGGGATTGCAGGCGGGGTTATCACGGATATGGGGGATTGCAGGCGGTTCATGCTCACCTGGGGATTTCAGGCGGGTTATGCTGATATGGGGATTGCAGGCGGGTTATGCTGATATGGGGATTGTAGATGGGGTTATGCTGATATGGGGGATTGCAGGTGGGGTTATGCTGATATGGGGATTGCAGGCGCGGTCATGCTGATATCGGTATTGAATGTGGGTTATGCTGATATAGGGATTGCAGGCGCCGGTCTTGCTGTTATGGGTATTGCAGGTGGGGTTATGCGGATATGGGGATTGCATGCGGCTTTAATGCGGATATGGGGATTGCAGACGAGGTAATGCTGATATGGGGGATTGCAGGCGGGTTATTCTGATATGGGGATTGCAGGCGGGTTATGCGGTTATGGGAATTGCTGGCGGCGTTATGCGGATATGGGGATTGCAGGTGGGGTTATGCTGATTTGGGGATTGCAGGCGCAGTCATGCTGATTTGGGTATTGCAGGTGGGGTGATGGTGATCTGGGGATTGCATGCGGCCTAATGCGGATATGGGGATTGCAGACGGGGTAATGCTGATATGGGGATTGCAGGCGGGTTTATGCTGATATGTGGATTGCAGGCGGGTTATGCTGAAATGGGGGTTGAATGCGGGTTATGCTGACATGGGGATTGCAGGCTGGCTTATGCTGATATGGGGGATTGCAGGCGGGTTATGCTGATATGGGGATTGCAGGCGGGTTATGCTTATATGGGTATTGCAACGGGGTTATGCTGATATGGGGATTGCAGGCGCAGTGATGCTGATATCGGGATTGCTGGGCGTGGTTATCTTGGATACGGGATTGCAGGCGGGTAATGCGATTATGGGGATTGCAGGCGGGGTTATGCGGATATGGTGATTGCAGGTGGGGTTATGCTGATTTGGGGATTGCAGGCGCGGTCATACTGATATGGGGATTGCTGGCGGAATTATGCTGATATGGGGATTGCAGGCGGGGTCATGCTGATATGGGGATTGCTGGTGTGGTTATGCTGATATGTGCATTGCAGCCGGGGTTTTGCTGATAAGTGCATTGCAGGCGGGGTTATGCTGATATGGGGATTGCAGGTGGGGTTATGCTGATACGGAGACTGCAGGCGTGGTTATGTTGATATGGGGAATGCAGGCGTTGTTATGCTGATGATACGATTGCAGGCGCAGTTATGCTGACATGGGGATTGCAGGCGGGTTTAAGCTGATATGTGGATACCAGGTTGTGTTCTGCAGATATGGGGATTGCAGGCGCAGTCATGCTGATATTGGGATTGCAGGCGGTGTTCTGCAGACATGGGGATTGTAGGCGTAATCATGCTGATATGGGGATTGCAGGCGGAGTTTTGCTGATATGGGGATTGCAGGTGGAGTTTTTGCGGATAAGGGATTGCATGCGGGGTTATAGTATTATGGGGATTGCGTTTAGTTATGCTGATATGGGGATTGCTGGCGGGATTTTGCTGATATGGGTATTACAGGCGGGGGTATGCGGATATGGGGATTGCAGGAGGGTTATGCTGATATGGGATTGCAGGCACGGGTTATGCTGATATGGGGGATTGCAGGCGGGTTATGCTGATAATGGGATTGCAGGCTCTGTTATGCTGAAATGGGGATCGCTGGCGAATTATGCTGATATGGAGATTGCAGGCTGGGTAATGCGGATAAGGGGATTGCTGGCGGGGTAATGCTGATATGTAGATTGCAGGCGGGGTTATGCTGATATGGGGATTCCAAGCGAGGTTATGCTGATACGGGGATTGCAGGCGGAGTTTTGGTGATATGGGGATTGCCAGCGGTTATGCTGATATGGGGACTGCAGGCGGGGTTATGCTGATATGGGGATTGCAGGTTGGGTTATGCTGATATGGGGATTGCATGCGGGATCATGCTCACATGGGGATTGCAGCCGCGGTTATGCTGATATGGGGACTGCAGGCAAAGTTATGCTGATATGTGGATTGAAGGTGGGGTTCTGCTGATATGGGGATTGCAGGTGGCGTTATGCTGAAATGGGAATTGCTTGCGGAATTATGCTGAAAAGGGGATTGCAGGCGAGTTCATGCTGACATGTGCATTCCATGCGGGTAATGCTGATATGGGGAATGCAGGCGGGTCCATGCTGATATGGGGATTGCAGGCGGGTTTATGCTGATATGGGGATAGCAGGCGTAGTTATGCTGATTTGGGTAGTGAAGGCGGGGTTATGCGGATATGGGGATTGCAGGCGGGGTAATGCCTGATATGGGGATTGCAGGCGGGTTTATGCCGATATGGAGATTGCAGGCTGGGTAATGCTCACATGGGGATTGCAGGCGGGGTTATGGTGATATGGGGATTGCAGACGGGGTTATGCTGATATGGGGATTAAAGGTGGGTTATGCAGATATGGGAAATGCAGGTGGGTCTATGCTGAAATGGGGATTGCTTGCGGAATTATGCTTATATGGGGATTGCCGGTTGGGTTATGGGGATTGCAGGTGGGGTTATGCTGATATTGGGATTGCAGCCGGGGTTATGAGGATATGGGGATTGCAGGTGTGGTTATGCTGATATGGGGATTGCAGTGGGGTTATGCTGATATGTGGATTGCAGGCGGGGTTATGCTGATATGGGGATTGCAGGCGTGGTTATGCTGATATGTGGACTGCTGGCGGGGTAATGCTGATATGGGGATTGCAGGAGGGGTAATGCTGATATGGGAATTGCTGGTGGGGTTATGCTGATATGGGCATTGCAGGCGGGGTTTTGCTGATATGGGCATTGCAGGCGCGGTATTGCTGATATGGGCATTGCAAGCGGGGTTATGCTGATATTGGGATTGCAGGTGGGGTTATGCTGATATGGGGATTGCAGGCGTGGTTATGCTGATAAGGGGATTGCAGGCGCAATTATGCTGATATGGGGATTGCAGGCGGGGTTATGCGGATATGGGGATTGCAGGCAGAGATAAGCTGGTATGGGGATTGCTGGCGGGGTTATGCTGATATGGGGATTGCAGGCGGGGTTATGCGGATATTGAGAATGCAGGCTGGGTCATGCTCACATGGGGATTGCAGGCAGGGTTGTGCAGATATGGGGATTGCAGGCGCAGTCATGCTGATATGGGTACTGCAGGTGGCCTTATGCGGATATGGGGATTGCATGCGGCCTTATGCGGATATGGGCATTGCAGACAGGTTAATGCTGATATGGGGATTGCAGGCTGGGTCATGCTGATATGGGGATACCAGGCAGAGTTATGCGGATATAGGGATTGCAGGCGCAGTTATGCTGATATGGGGATTGCAGGCGGAGTTATGCTGATATGGGGATTATTGGTGGCGTTATGCGGATAAGGGGATTGCCGTTGAGGTTATGCTGTAATGGGGATGGCAGGCGCAGTTATGCTGATATGGGGATTGCTGGCGGAATTATGCTGATATGGGGATTGTAGGCGTGTTTAGGCTGATATGCGGATTGCAGGCGAGCATATGCTCATATGGGGACTGCAAGCGCGGTTATGCTGATATGGGTATTGCAGGCGGGGTTATGCTGATATGGGGGTTGCAGCCGGGGTAATGCTGATATGGAGATTGCAGGCGGGGTTATGCTGAAATGGGCATTGCTTGCGGAATTATTCTGATATGGGGATTGTAGGCTGGGTCATGCTGACATGTCCATTCCATGCGGGTTATGCTTATATGGGTATTGCAGGCGGGGTCATGCTGATATGGGGATTGCAGACGGAGTTATGCTGATTTGGGAATTGGATGCGGATTGATGCGGATATGGGGATTGCAGGCAGAGTTAAGCTGGTATTGGGATTGCAGGCGAGGTTATGCGGATATGGGGATTGCACGTGTGTTATGCTGATATGGGAATTGCAGGCGGGTTTATGCTGATATGGGGATTGCATGCGGGGGAATGCTGATATGGGGATTGCAGGTGGGGTTATGCTGTTATGGGGATTGCAGGTGCGGTCATGATGATATGAGTATTGCAGGCAGGGTTTTTCTGATATGGGGATTGCAGGTGGGGTTATGCTGATATGGGAGTGCAGGCGCGGTCATGCTGATATGGGTATTGCAGGTGGGGTTATGCGGATATGGTGATTGCAGGCGGAGTTATGGTGATATGGGGTTTACAGGTGGGGTTATGCGTATGAGGGGATTGCCGTTGAGGTTATGCTGTAATGGGGATTGCAGGCGCAGTTATGCTGACATGGGGATTGCTGGCGGAATTATGCTGATATGGGGATTTCAAGCGGCTGTATGCGGATATGGGTATTGCAGGCGGATTTATGCTGATATGCAGATTGCAGCCGAGGTTAGGCTGATATGGGGATTGCAGGCGGGCATATGCTGATATGGGGACTGCAGGCGCGGTTATGCTGATATGGGGATTGCAGGCGGCGTTATGCTGATATGGGGTTTGCAGGCCGGGTTATGCTGATATGGGTATTGCAGGCGGGGTTATGCTGATATGGTGATTTCAGGCACAGTGATGCTTATATCGGGATTGCTGGCGGAGTTATGCGGATATGGGGATTGCAGGCGGGGTTATGCTGATATGGGGATTTAGGGCGGCGTTATGTGGATATGGTGAATGCAGGTGGGGTTATGCTGATATGGGCATTGCAGGCGCGGTCATACTGATATGGAGATTGCTGGCGGAATTATGCTGATATGGAGATTGCAGGCGGGGTCATGCTGATATGGGGATTGCATGCGGCTTATGGTGATATGGGGATTGCAGGCGGGGTTATGCTTATATGGGGATTGTAGTTGGGGTTATGGGTATTGCAGGTGGGGTTATGCTGATATGCGGATTGCAGGCGGAATTATGCTGATATGGGGATTGCAGGCGGGGTCATGCTGATATGGGGATTGCATGCGGCTTATGGTGATATGGGGATTGCAGGCGGGGTTATGCTGATATGGGGATTGCAGTCGGGGTTATGCTTATATGGGGATTGTAGTTGGGGTTATGGGTATTGCAGGTGGGGTTATGCTGATATGCGGACTGCAGGCGCGGTTATACTGATATGGGGATTGCAGGCGGCGTTATGCTGATATGGGGTTTGCAGGCGAGGTTATGCTGATATGGAGGTTGCCAACGGGGTTATGCTGATATGGGGATTGCAGGCGGGTTTATGCTGATATGTGGATTGCAGGCGGGGTTATGCTGATATGGGGTTTGAAGGTGGGGTTATGCTGAAATGGGGATTGCAGGCGGGCTTATGCTGATATGGGGATTGCAGGCGGCATTATGCTGATATGGGTATTGCAGGCGGGGTTATGCTGATATGGGTATTGCAGGCGGGGTAATGCTGATATGGGGATTGCAGGCCCAGTGATGCTAATATCGGGATTGCTGGCGGGGTTATGCGGATATGGGGATTGCAGGCGGGGTTATGCTGATATGGGGATTGCAGGCGGGGTTATGAGGATATGGTGATTGCAGGAGGGGTTATGCTGATATGGGGATTGCAGGCGCGGTCATACTGATATGGGGATTGCAGGCGTAATTATGCTTATATGGGGATTGCAGGCGGGGTCAGGCTGACATGGGGATTGCATGTGGGTTATAGTGATATGGGGATTGCAGGTGGGGTTATGCTGATATGGGGGATTGCAGGCGGGTTATGCTTATATGGGGATTGCAGGTGGGGTTATGGGGATTGCATGTGGGGTTATGCTGATATGGGGATTGCAGGCGGGGTTATGCGGATATGGGGATTGAAGGTGGGGTTATGCTGATATGGGGATTGCAGGCTTGTTTATGCTGATATGTGGATTTCAAGCGGGGTTATGCTGATATGGGGTCTGCAGGTGGTGTTATGCTGATATGGGGACTGGAGGCGTGGTTATGCTGATATGTGGATTTCAAGCGGGGTTATGCTGATATGGGGACTGCAGGTGGTGTTATGCTGATATGGGGATTGCAGGTGGGGTTATGCTGATATTGGGATTGCAGGCGGGGTTATGCTGATATGTAGATTTCAAGCGGGGTTATGCTGATATGGGGACTGGAGGCGTGGTTATGCTGATATGTGGATTTCAAGCGGGGTTATGCTGTTATGGGGACTGCAGGTGGTGTTATGCTGATATGGGGATTGCAGGTGGGGTTATGCTGATATGGGGATTGCAGGCGGAGTTATGCTGATATGTTGATTTCAAGCGGGGTTATGCTGATATGGGGACTGCAGGTTTTGTTATGCTGATATGGGGACTGGAGGCGTGGTTATGCTGATATGGGGATTGCTTGTGGGGTTGTGCTGATATGGGCATTGCAGGCGAGGTTTTGCAGATATGGGCATTGCAGGCGGGGTTATGCTGATATGTGGATTGCAGGCGGGGTTATGCTGAAATGGGGGTTGAAGGCGGGGTTATGCTGATATGGGTATTGCAGGCGGACTTATGCTGATATGGGGATTGCAGGCGGGATTATGCTGATATGGGGATTGCAGGCGGGGTTATGCTGATATGGGTATTGCAGGCGGGGTTTTGCGGATATGGGGATTTCAGGCAGGGTTATGGTGATATGGGGATTGCAGGCGGGGTTATGCGGATATGGTGATTGCAGGTGGGGTTATGCTAATATGCGGATTGCAGGCGCGGTCATAATGATATGGGGATTGCTGGCGGAATTATGCTGATATGGGGATTGCAGGCGGGGTCATGCTGACATGGGGATTGCAGTCGGGGTTATGCTGATATGGGGATTGCAGGCGGGGTTATTCTTATATGGGGATTGCAGGTGGGTTTAGGGGGATTGCAGGTGGGGTTATGCTGATATGAAGATTGCAGGCGGGGTTATGCGGATATGGGCATTGCAGGCGGGGTAATGCTGATATGGGGATTGCAGGCGGGGTTATGCTGATATGTGCATTGAAGGCGTGGTTATGCTGATATGGGGACTGCAGGTGGTGTTATGCTGATATGGCGACTGGAGGCGTTGTTATGCTGATATGGGGATTGCAGGTGGGGTTATGAGGATTGCAGGTGGGGTTATGCTGATATGGGGATTGCAGGCGGGGTTATGCTGATATGGGGATTGCAGGTGGGGTTATGCTGATATGGGGATTGCAGGCGCGGTCATACTGATATGGGGATTGCTGGCGTAATTATGCTGATATGGGGATTGTAGGCGCGGTCAGGCTGACATGGGGATTGCATGCGGGTTATAGTGATATGGGGATTGCAGGCGGGGTTATGCTGATATGGGGATTGCAGGCGGGGTTATGCTGAAATGGGGACTGTTCGTGGTGTTATGCTGATATGGGGACCGGTGGCGTGGTTATGCTGATATGGGGATTGCAGGAGGGGTAATGCTGATATGGGGATTGCTGGTGGGGTTGTGCTGATATGGGCATTTCAGGCGGGGTTTTGCAGATATGGGCATTGCAGGCGGGGTATTGCTGATATGGGCATTGCAGGCCTGGTTATGCTGATCTGGGGATTGCAGGTTGGGTTATGCTGATATGGGAACTGAAGGCGTGGTTATGCTGAAATGGGGATTGCAGGCGTGGTTATGCTGATAAGGGGATTGCAGGCGCAGTTATGCTGACATGGAGATTGCAGGCGGGGTAATGCGGATATGGGGATTGCAGGCAGAGATAAGTTGGTATGGGGATTGCTGGCGGGGATATGCTGATATGGGGATTGCAGGCGGGGTTATGCGGATATTGAGCATGCAGGCTGGGTCATGCTCACATGGGGATTTCATGCGGATTATGATGATATGGGGATGGCATGCGGGGTTATGCTGATATGGGTATTGCAGGTGCGGTTATGCTGATATGCGGATTGCATGCGGGGTTATGCTGATATGGGGATTGCAGGCGTGCATATGCTGATATGGGCACTGCAGGCGCGGTTATGCTGATATGGGGATTGCAGGCGACATTATGCTGATATGGAGATTGCAGGCGGGGTTATGCTGATATGGGGTTTGAAGGCGGGGTTATGCTGATATGGGGATTGCAGGCAGGCTTATGCTGATATGGGGATTGCAGGCGGGATTATGCTGATTTGGGGATTTCAGGCTGGGTTATGCTTATATGGGTATTGCAGTCGGGGTTATGCGGATATGGGGATTGCAGGCGGGGTTATGCTGATATGGGGATTGCAGGCGGGGTTATGCGGATATGCTGATTGCGGGTGGGGTTATGCTGATATGGGGATTGCAGGCGCAGTCATAATGATATGGGGATTGCTGGCGGAATTATGCTGATATGGGGATTGCAGGCGGGTTATGCTGACATGGGGATTGCATTCCGGGTTATGGTGATATGGGGATTGCAGTCGAGGTTATGCTGAAATGGGGATTGCATGCGGGGTTATGCTAATATGGGAATTGCAGGTGGGGTTATGGTGATATGGATATTGCAGGGGGGTTAGGCGGATATGGGGATTGCAGGTGGGGTTATTCTGATATGGGGATTGCCGGCGGGGTAATGCTGATATGTGGATTGCAGGCGGGGTTATGCTGATATGGGGACTGCAGGTGGTGTTATGCTGATATGGGGACTGGAGGCGTGATTATGCCGATATGGGGATTGCAGGAGGGGTAATGCTGATATGGGGATTGCTGGTGGGGTTATGCTGATATGGGCATTGCAAGCGGGGTTTTGCTGATATGGGCATTGCAGGCGGGGTATTGCTGATATGGGCATTGCAGGCGGGGTTATGCTGATATGGGGATTGCAGGTGGGGTTATGCTGATATGGGGACTGCAGGCGTCGTTATGCTGATATGGGAATTGCAGGCGTGGTTATGCTGATAAGGGGATTGCAGGCGCAGTTATGCTGATATGGGGATTGCAGGCGGGGTTATGCGGATATGGGGATTGCAGGCAGAGATATCCTGGTATGGGGATTGCTGGCGGGGTTATGCTGATATGGGGATTGCAGGCGGGGTTATGCGGATATTGAGAATGCAGGCTGGGTCATGCTCACATGGGGATTGCAGGCAGGGTTGTGCTGATATAGGGATTGCTGGCGGAATTATGCTGATATGGGGATTTCAAGCGGGTTTATGCGGATATGGGGGTTGCAGGCGGATTCATGCTGATATGCGTATTGCAGGCGGGGTTAGGCAGATATGGGGATTGCAGGCGGGCATATGCTGATATGGGGACTGCAGGCGGGGTTATGCTGATATGGGGATTGCAGGCGGCGTTATGCTGATATGGGGTTTGCAGGCGAGGTAATGCTGATATGGATATTGCAGGCGGGGTTATGCTGATATGGGGATTGCAGGCGGGTTTATGCTGATATGTGGATTGCAGGCGGGGCTATGCTGAAATGGGGGTTGAAGGCGGCGTTATGCTGATATGGGGATTGCAGGCGGGCTTATGCTGATATGGGGATTGCAGGCGGGGTTATTCTGATATGGGGATTGCCGGCCGGGTTATGCTGTTATGGGTATTGCAGGCGGGGTTATGCTGATATGGGGATTGCTGGTGGGGATAAGCGGATATGGGGATTACAGGCGGGGTTATGCTGTCATGGGAATTGCAGGCGCTGTTATGCAGATTTGGGTATTGTAGGCGGGCTTATGCCGATATGGGGATTGCAGGTGCGGTTATGCGGATATGGGGATTGCAGGCGGGTTTATTTTGATATGGGGATTGCAGGTGGGGTCATGCTGATATGGGGATTGCCGGCGGACTTATGCCGATATGGGGATTGCAGGTGCGGTTATGCGGATATGGGGATTGCAAGTGGGGTTATGCTGTTATGGGGATTGCAGGCACTGTAATGCTAATATGGGGATTGCTGGCGGGGTTATGCTATGTGTATTGCATGCGGGGTTTTGCTGATATGGGGATTGCCGGCGGGGTTATTTTGATATGGGGATTGCAGGCGGGGTTATGCGTATATGGGGATTACTGGCGGGTTTATGCTGATATGGGGATTGAAGACGGGGTTATGCTGATGTGGGGATTGCAGGCGGACTATTCCTGATATGGGGATTGCAGGTGGGGTTATGCTGACATGAGGATTGCAGGCGGGCTCATGCTGATATGGGGATTGCAGGCGCTGTTATGCTGATATGGCGATTGCTTGCGGAATTATGCTGATATGGGGATTGCAGGCGGAGTTATGCTGATATGGGGATTGCAGGCGGGGTCATGCTGATATGTGGATTGCAGGTGGGGTTATGCGGATATGGGGATTGATGGCGGAATTATGATGATATGGGTATTGCAGGCGCAGTTATGCTGATATGGCGATTGCTTGCGGAATTATGCTGATATGGGGATTGCAGGTGGGGTTATGCTGACATGAGGATTGCAGGCGGGCTTATGCTGATATGGGGATTGCAGGCGGGGTCATGCTGATATGGGGATTGCAGGCGCAGTTATGCTGATATGGCGATTGCTTGCGGAATTATGCTGATATGGGGATTGCAGGCGGAATTATGCTGATATGGGGATTGCAGGCGGAGTTATGCTGATATGGGGATTGCCGGTGGGGTTATGCGGATATGGGGATTGCAAGCGGGTTTATGCTTTTATGGGTATAGCAGGCTCTTTAATGCTGATATGGGGATTGCTGGGGGAATTATGATGATATGGGGTTTGTAGGCGGGGTTATTCGGATATGTCGATTGCAAGCGCGGTTATGCAGATTTTGGGACTGCAGGCGCGATTATGCTGATATGGGGATTGCCGGCAGGGTTATGCTGATATGCGGATTGAAGACGGGGTTATGCGAATATTGGGATTTTTGGCGGGTTTATGCTGATATGGTGATTGAAGATGGGGTTATGATGATTTGGGGATTGCAGGCGGGGTCATGCTGATGTGGGGATTGCAGGCGGACTTATCCTGATATGGGGATTGCTGGTGGGGTTAAGCGGATATGGGGATTACAGGCGAGGTTATGCTGTCATGGGAATTGCAGGCGCTGTTATGCTGATTTGGGGATTGCAGGCGGACTTATGCCTATATGGGGAATGCAGGAGCGGTTTTGCGGATATGGGGATTGCAGGCGGGGTTATTTTTATATGGGGATTGCAGGTGGGGTCATGCTGAAATTGGGATTGCAGGCGGACTTATGCGGATATGGGGATTGCAAGTGGGGTTATGCTGTTATGGGGATTGCAGGCGCTGTAATGCTAATATGGGGATTGCTGGCGGGGTTATGCTATTTGTATTGCAAGCGGGGTTATACTGATATCGGGATTGCCGGCGGGGTTATTCTGATATGGGGATTGCAGGCGGGGTTATGCGGATATGGGGATTGCTGGCGGGTTTATGCTGATATGTGGATTGATGACGGGGTTATTCTGATGAGGGGATTGCAGGCGGACTTTTCCTGATATGGGGATTGCAGGTGGGGTTATGCTGACATGAGGATTGCAGGCGGGCTTATGCTGATATGGGGATTGCAGGCGGGGTCATGCTGATATGGGGATTGCAGGCGCTGTTATGCTGATATTGCGATTGCTTGCGGAATTATGCTGATATGGGGATTGCAGGCGGAGTTATGCTGATATGGGGATTGCAGGCGGGGTCATGCTGACATGGGGATTGCAGGCGATTGTTATGTTGATATGGGGATTGCAGGCGGGGTCATGCTGATAATGGGATTGCAGGCGGGGTTATGCTGATAAGGGGATTGCAGGCGGACTTATGCGGATATGGGGATTGCAAGTGGGGTTATGCTGTTATGGGGATTGCAGGCGCAGTAATGCTAATATGGGGATTGCTGGCGGGGTTATGCTATGTGTATTGCATGCGGGGTTATGCTGATATGGGGATTGCCGGCGGGCTTATTCTGAAATGGGGATTGCAGGCGGGGTTATGCAGATATGGGGATTGCTGGCGGGTTTATGCTGATATGGGGATTGGAGACGGGGTTATTCTGATGTGGGGATTGCAGGCGGACTTTTCCTGATATGGGCATTGCAGGTGGGGTTAAGCTGACATGAGGATTGCAGGCGGGCTTATGCTGATATGGGGATTGCAGGCGGGGTCATGCTGATAAGTGGATTGCAGGCGCATTATGGATTTGCATTGCTTGCTGATATGGGTTATGCTGATATGGGGATTGCAGGCGGAGTTATGCTGATATGGGGATTGCAGGCGGGGTCATGCTGACATGGGGATTGCAGCCATTGTTATGCTGATATGTGGATTGCAGGCGGGGTCTTGCTGATAAGGGGATTGCATGCGGCGTTATGCTGATATGGGGATTGCAGGCGGTGTTATGCTGATATGGGGATTGCAGGCGGGGTTATGCTGATATGAGGATTGCAGGCGGGGTTATGCTGATATGGGAATTGCAAGCGGGGTAATGCTGATATAGGGAATGTAGGCGGGATTATGCTGATTTTGGGATTGCAGGGGTTTGCATGGTTATGCTGGATATGGGGATTGCTGGTGGGTTTATGCTGATATGGGGATTGCCAGGCGGGGTTATGCTGATATGGATATGGGGATTGCAGGCGGGTTATGCTGATATGGGGATCGCAGGCGGACTTATGCTGATACGGGGATTGCAGGTGCGGTTATGCCGATGTGGGGATTGCAAGCGGGTTTATGATGATATGGGGATTGCAGGCGGGGTTATTCGGAAATGGGTATTGCAGGCGGGGTTGCTGATATGGGGATTGCAGGGGATTTTGCATGGGGCAGGCTGCTGAAATGGGGATTGCAGGCTGTTATGCTGATATGGGGATTGCAGGCGGGGTTATGCTGATATGATATATGCGGGTTATGCTGATATGGGGATTGCATGCTGATATGGGGATTGCAGGCGGGTTTGCTGATATGGGGATTGCTGGCGGGTTTATGCTGATATGGGGATTGCAGGCGGGGTTATTCTAATATGGGGATTGCAGGCGGGGTTTTGCTGATATGGGGATTGCAGGTGGGGTTATGCTGATATGGGGATTGCAGGCGGGGTTATGCTGATATGGGGATTGCAGGCGGGGTTATGCTGATATGGGGATTGCAGGCGGGGTTATATTGATATGGGGATTGCAGGCGGGGTTATGCTGATATGGGGATTGCAGGCGGGGTTATGCTGATATGGGGATTGCAGGCTGTAGTTATGCTGATATGGGGATTGCAGGCGGGGTTATGCTGATATGGGGATTGCAGGCGGGGTTATGCTGATATGGGGGGATATTATGCTGATATGGGGATTGCAGATGGGGTTATGCTATGGGGGATTGCAGGCGGGTTTATGCTGGATTGGGGATTGTGGGTTTATGCTGATATGGGGATTGGGGGACGTTATATGATATGGGGATTGCAGGTGGGGTTATGCTGATATGGGGATTGCAGGTGGATTATGCTGATATAGGGGGATTGCAGGCGGGATTTATGCTGATATGGGGATTGCAGGCGGGAATTATGCTGATATGGGGATTGCAGGCGGGTTATGCTGATATGGGGATTGCAGGCGGGTTATGGGGATTGGGAATGCAGGTCGGGTTATGCTGATATAGGGGATTGCAGGCGGGGTGTTATTGATATGGGGATTGGGGGGATTATGCACTGATATGGGGGATTGCAGGCGTGGTGCTTTATGGGGATTGCAGGCGAGGTTATGCTGATATGGGGATTGCAGGCGGGGTTATGCTGATATGGGGATTGCAGGCGGGGTTATGCTGATATGGGGATTGCAGGCGGGGTTATGCTGATATGGGGATTGCAGGCGGGGTTATGCTGATATGGGGGATTGCAGGCGGGGTTATGCTGATATGGGGATTGCAGGCGGGTTATGCTGATATGGGGATTGCAGGCGGGTTATGCTGATATATGGGGATTGCAGGCGGGTTATGCTGATATGGGGATTGCAGGCGGTTTATGCTGATATGGGGGATTGCAGGCGGGTTATGCTGATATGGGGGGATTGCAGGCGGGGTTATGCTGATATGGGGATTGCAGGCGGGGTTATGCTGATATGGGGATTGCAGGCGGGGTTATGCTGATATGGGGATTGCAGGCGGGGTTATGCTGATATATGGGGATTGTAGGCGGGGTTATGCTGATTATGCTGATATGGATTGCAGGCGGGGTTATGCTGATATAGGGATTGCAGGCGGGTTATGCTGATATGGGGATTGCAGGCGGAGTTATGCTGATATGGGGGATTGCAGGCGGGTTATGCTGTTATGGGGATTGCAGGCGCTGTTATGCTGATATGGGGATTGCTGGCGGAGTTATGCTGATATGGGGATTGCAGGCGGGGTTATGCTGATATGGGATTGCAGGCGGAGTTATGCTGATATGGGTCCTGCAGATCGGTTATGCTGATATGGGGATTGCAGGCGGGGTTATGCTGATATGGGGATTGCAGGCGGGGTTATGCTGATATGGGGATTGCAGGCGGGGTTATGCTGATAATGGGGATTGCAGGGGGGTTATGCTGATATGGGGATTGCAGGCGGGGTTATGCTGATATGGGGATTGCAGGCGGTTATGCTGATATGGGGATTGCAGGCGGGTTATGCTGATATGGGGATTGCTGGCGGAATTATGCTGATATGGGGATTGCAGGCGGGGTTATGCTGATATGGGGATTGCAGGCGGGTTATGCTGATATGGGGATTGCAGGCGAGGGTTATGCTGGGTTATGCTGCTGATATGGGGGTTATGCTGATATGGGGATTGCAGGCAGTTATGCTGATATGGGGATTGCAGGCGGGGTTATGCTGATATGGGGATTGCAGGCGATATGCTGATATGGGGATTGCAGGCGCAGTTATGCTGATATGGGGATTGCAGGCGGGGTTATGCTGATATGGGGATTGCAGGCGGGGTTATGCTGATATGGGGATTGCAGGCGGGGTTATGCTGATATGGGGATTGCAGGCGGGGTTATGCTGATATGGGGATTGCAGGCGGGGTTATGCTGATATGGGGACTGCAGGCGGGGTTATGCTGATATGGGGATTGCAGGCGGGTTATGCTGATATGGGGGATTGATGGCGGGATTTATGCTGATATGGGGATTGCAGGCGATATGGGGATTGCATGCTGATATGGGATTGCAGGCGGGGTTATGCTGATATGGGGATTTATGCATATGGGGTATGATGCTGATTGCAGGATTGCTGATATGGGGATATATTGATATGGGATTGCAAGCGGGGTTATGCTGATATGGGGATTGCAGGCGGGGGATTATCGGATTATGGGGATTGCAGGCGGGGTTATGCTGATATGGGGATTGCAGGCGGATGCTGATATGGGATTGCAGGCGGTTATGCTGATATATGGATTGCAGGCGGGGTTATGTGGGGGATTATGGCGGGGTAATGCTGATATGGGGATTGCAGGCCGCGTTATTATGGGGATTATTCATGGGGAGGCGTGCTGATATGGGGATTGCAGGCTGGGGATATGCTGATATGGGGATTGCAGGCGGGGTTATGCTGATATGGGGGATTGCAGGCTGAATTATGCTGATATGGGGATTGCAGGCCGGTGAATTCCTGATATGGGATTGCAGGCATGGGAATAGCAGGGAATTGGGGATATGCTGATATGGGGATTGCAGGGGTCATGCTATTATGCGGATTGCAGTCGGGGTTATGCTGATATGGGATTGCAGGCGGGTTCTGATGATATGGGGATTGCAGGCAGAGTTATGCTGATATGGGGATTACAGGCGGGTTATGCTGATATGGGGATTGCAGGCGGGCTCATGCTGATATGGGGGATTGCAGGCGGGGTTATGCTCTTATGGGGATTGGAGGCGCTGTTATGCTGATATGGGGATTGCAGGCGGGATTATGCTGATATGGGGATTGCAGGCGGGGTTATGCTTATCTGGGGATTGCAGGCGGGTTATGCTGATATGGGGATTGCAGGCGGGGTTATTCTGATATGGGGATTCAGGCGGGGTTATGCTGATATGGGGACTGCAGGCGGGGTTATGCTGATATGGGGATTGCAGGCGGGTTATGCTGATATGGGGATTGCAAGCGGGGGTTATGCTGATATGGGGATTGCAGGCGGAGTTATGCTAATATGGGGATTGCAGGAAGAGTCATGCTGATATGGGGTTTACAGGCGGGGTTATGCAAATGTGGATATTGCAGGCGGGTTGATGCGGATATGAGGATTTCAGGTGTGGTTATGCTGCTATGGGGATTGCAGGCGCGTTCATGCTGATATGGGGATTGCTGGCTGAATTATGCTGGTATGGGGATTGCAGGCGGGTTATGCTGAAATGTGGATTTCAGGCGGGTTATGCTGATTTTGGGATTGCAGGAGCGTTTATGCTGATATGGGTTTGCAGGGGGTTTATGCTGATATGGGGATTGCCAGGCGGTTATGCTGATATGGGTTCTGTAGGCAGGGTTATGCTGATATGGGGATTGCAGGCTGGGTTATGCTGATATGGGGATTGTAGGCGCAGTAATGCTGATATGGGGATTGCAGGCGGGGTCATGCTGATATGGGGATTGCAGGCGGGTTATGCTGATATGGGGATTGCAGGGGGGTTATGCTGTTATGGGGATTGCAGGCGGGGTTATGCTGATATGGGATTGCAGGCGGGGTTATGCTGATATGGGGACTGCAGGCGGGGTTATGCTGTTATGGGGATTGCAGGCGGGGATATGCTGATATGGGGATTGCAGGCGGAGTTATGCTGATATGGGGATTGCAGGCGCGGTTATGCTGATATGGGGATTGCAGGCGGGGTTATGCTGATATGGGGATTGCAGGCGGGGGATATGCTGATATGGGAATTGCAAGCGGAGTAATGCTGATATGGGGATTGCAGGCGGGGTTATGCTGATATGGGGATTGCAGGCGGGGTTATGCGGATATGGGGATTGCATGCGGGTTATGCTGATATGGGGACTGCAGGCGGTGTTATGCTGATATGGGGATTGCAGGCGCAGTTATGTTGATATGGGGATTGCAAGCAGGGTCATGTTCACATGGGGATTGCAGGCGGGTTTATTTTAATATGGGGATTTCAGGCGTGTTCATACTGATATGGGGATTGTAGGCGGACATATTCTGATATGGGGATTGCAGGCGGGGTTATGCGGATATGGGGATTCTAGATGGGGTTATGCTGATTTGGGAATTGCAGCCGCGGTCATGCTGACATGGGGATTGCAGGCGGGGTCATGCTCAAATGGGGATACCAGGCGGTGTTATGCGGATATGGGGATTGCAGGCGCAGTTATTCTGATATGGGGATTGCAGGCGGAGTTATGCTGACATGGGGATGGCAGTTGGGGTTGTGCGGATATGGGGATACCAGGCGGGGACATGCTGATATGGGTATTTCAGGCGGGGTCATGCTGATATGGTGATTGCAGGCGGGGTTATGCTGATTTGGGGATTGCAGGCGGGGTTATTCTGATATGGGGATTGCAGGCGGGGTTATGCTGATATGGGGATTGCAGGCCGGGTTATGCTGATATGGGGATTGCAGGCGGAGTTATGCTGATATGGGGTTTATGCGGATACGGGGTTTGCACGCGCGTTTATGCTGATATGGGGATTGCCAGCGGGGATATGCTGATATGGGTTCTGTAGGCAGGGTTATGCTGATATAGGGATTGCAGGCTGGGTTATGCTGATATGGGGATTGCAGGCGCAGTCATGCTGATATGGGGATTGCAGGAGGGGTCATGCTCACATGGGGATTGCAGGCGGGGTTATGCTGATATGGGGATTACAGCCGGGGTTATGCTGATATGGGGATTGCAGGCGGGGTTATGCTGATATGGGGATTGCAGGCGGGGTTATGCTGATATGGGGACTGGAGGCGGGGTTATGCTGATATGGAGATTGCATGCGGGGTTATGCTGATATGGGGATTGCAGGCGCAGTTATGCTGATATGGGGATTGCAGGCGCAGTTATGCTGATATGGGGATTGCAGGCGGGGTTATGCTGATATGGAGATTGCAGGCGGGGTTATACTGATATGGGAATTGCAAGCGGAGTTATGCTGATATGGGGAGTGCAGGCGGGATTATCCGGATCTGGGGATTGCAGGCGCGGTCATGCTGATGTGGGGATTGCAGGCCGCGTTATGCTGATATGGGGATTGCAGGCGGGGTTATTCTGATATGGGGATTGCAGGCGGGTTTATGCGGATATGGGGATTGCAGCAGGCTTTATGCGGATATGGGGATTGCAGGCTCGGTTATGCTGATGTGGGGATTGCAGGTGGGGATATGCTGATATGGGGATTGCAGGCACGGTCATGCTGATATGGGGATTGCTGGCTGAATTATGCTGATATGGGGATTGCAGGCCGGGTCATCCTGACATGGGAATAGCAGGCGGGTTATGCTGATATGGGGATTGCAAGCAGGGTCATGCTATTATGCGGATCGCAGTCGGGGTTATGCTGATATGGGATTGCAGGCGGGGTTCTGATGATATGGGGATTGCAGGCAGAGTTATGCTGATGTGGGGATTACAGGCGGCGTTATGCTGATATGGGGATTGCAGGCGGGCTCATGCTGATATGGGGATTGCAGGCGGGGTTATGCTTATCTGGGGATTGCAGGCGGCGTTATGCTGATATGAGGATTGCAGGCGGGCTCATGCTGATATGGGGATTGCAGGCGGGGTTATGCTTATCTGGGGATTGCAGGCGGCGTTATGCTGATATGGGGATTGCAGGGGCAGTTATTCTGATATGGGGATTCTAGGCGGTGTTATGCGGACATGGGGACTGCAGGCGGGGTTATGCTGATATGGGGATTGCAGGCGGGGTTATGCTGATATGGGGATTGCAAGTGGGGTTATGCTGATATGGGGATTGCAGGCGCAGTTATGCTAATATGGGGATTGCAGGAAGAGTCATGCTGATATGGGGTTTACAGGCGGGGTTATGCAAATATGGATATTGCAGGCGGGTTGATGCGGATATGAGGATTTCAGGTGTGGTTATGCTGCTATGGGGATTGCAGGCGCGTTCATGCTGATATGGGGATTGCTGGCTGAATTATGCTGGTATGGGGATTGCAGGCCGGGTAATGCTGAAATGTGGATTTCAGGCGGGTTATGCTGATTTTGGGATTGCAGGTGCGTTTATGCGGATAAGGGGTTTGCACGCGGGTTTATGCTGATATGGGGATTGCCAGCGGGGTTATGCTGATATGGGTTCTGTAGGCAGGGTTATGCTGATATGGGGATTGCAGGCTGGGTTATGCTGATATGGGGATTGTAGGCGCAGTAATGCTGATATGGGGATTGCAGTAGGGGTCATGCTCACATGGGGATTGCAGGCGCGGTTATGCTGATATGGGTATTACAGGCGGGGTTATGCTGTTATGGGGATTGCAGGCGGGGTTATGCTGATATGTGGATTGCAGGCGGGGTTATGCTGATATGGGGACTGCAGGCGGGGTTATGCTGTTATGGGGATTGCAGGCGGGGATATGCTGATATGGGGATTGCAGGCGCAGTTATGCTGATATGGGGATTGCAGGCGCAGTTATGCTGATATGGGGATTGCAGGCGGGGTTATGCTGATATGGGGATTGCAGGCGGGGGATATGCTGATATGGGAATTGCAAGCGGAGTAATGCTGATATGGGGATTGCAGTCGGGGTTATGCTGATATGGGGATTGCAGGCGGGGTTATGCGGATATGGGGATTGCATGCGGGTTATGCTGATATGGGGACTGCAGGCGGTGTTATGCTGATATGGGGATTGCAGGCGGGGTTATGTTGATATGGGGATTGCAAGCAGGGTCATGTTCACATGGGGATTGCAGGCGGGTTTATTTTAATATGGGGATTTCAGGCGTGTTCATACTGATATGGGGATTGTAGGCGGACATATTCTGATATGGGGATTGCAGGCGGGGTTATGCGGATATGGGGATTCTAGATGGGGTTATGCTGATTAGGGAATTGCAGCCGCGGTCATGCTGACATGGGGATTGCAGGCGGGGTCATGCTCAAATGGGGATACCAGGCGGTGTTATGCGGATATGGGGATTGCAGGCGCAGTTATTCTGATATGGGGATTGCAGGCGGAGTTATGCTGACATGGGGATGGCAGTTGGGGTTGTGCGGATATGGGGATACCAGGCGGGGACATGCTGATATGGGTATTTCAGGCGGGGTCATGCTGATATGGTGATTGCAGGCGGGGTTATGCTGATTTGGGGATTGCAAGCGGGGTTATGCTGATATGGGGATTGCAGTTGGGGTTGTGCTGATATGGGGATTGCAGGCGCGGTCATGCTGATATGAGGATTGCAGGCGGGGTTATGCTGATATGGGGATTGCAGGCGGGCTTATGAGGATAAGGGTATTGCAGACGGGGTTTTGAGGATATGGGGATTGCAGGCGGGGTTATGCTGATATGGGGATTGCAGGCGCGGTCATGCTGATATGGGGATTGCAGGCGCGGTTATGCTGATTTGGGATTGCAGGCGGGGTCATGCTGATGTGGGGATTGCAGGTGGGGTTATGCTGATCTGTGGATTGCAGGCCCGGTCATGCTGATATGGGGATTGTAGGCGGACTTATTCTGATATGGGGATGGCAGGCGCGGTCATGCTGATATGGGGATTGCAGGCGGGGTTATGCGGATATGGGGATTCCAGGTGGGGTTATGCTGATTTTGGGATTGCAAGCGCGGTCATGCTGACATGGGGATTGCAGGCGTGGTCATGCTCATATGGGGATACCAGGCGGTGTAATGCCGATATGGGGATTGCAGGCGCAGTTATTCTGATATGGGGATTGCAGGCGGAGTTATGCTGATATGGGGATGGCAGGTGGTGTTATGCGGATATGGGGATTGATGGCGCGGTCATGCTGATATGAGGATTGCAGGCGGGGTTATGCTGATATGGGGATTGCAGGCGGGGTTATTCTGATATGGGGAATTGCAGGCGGGGTTATGCTGATTTGGGGATTGCAGGCGGGGTTATGCTGATATGGGGATTGCAGTTGGGGTTGTGCTGATATAGGGATTGATGGCGCGGTCATGCTGATATGGGGATTGCAGGCGGGGTTATGCTGATATGGGTATTGCAGGCGGGGTTATTCTGATATGGGGATTGCATTCGCGGTGATGCTGATATGGGGATTACAGGCGCGGTTATGCTGATTTC
Organism: Gymnothorax javanicus; assembly: GCA_029692085.1. NCBI lineage: Eukaryota > Metazoa > Chordata > Actinopteri > Anguilliformes > Muraenidae > Gymnothorax > Gymnothorax javanicus. Next base: position 99,464,308 of record CM056194.1, on the reverse strand, counting down.
GGGATTGCAGGTGGGGTCATCCTGATGTGGGGATTGCAGGTGGGGTTTTGCTGATCTGTGGATTGCAGGCGCGGTCATGCTGATAATGGGATTGCAGGCGGCGTTATGCTGATATGGGGAATGCAGGCTGGGCTATGCTGATATGGGGATTGTAGGCGCAGTCATGCGGATATGGGGATTGCAGCAGGCCTTATGCGGATATGGGGATTGCAGGCTGGGTTATGCTGATGGGGGCATTGCAGGTGGGGATATGCTGATATGGGGATTGCATGCACGGTCATGCTGATATGGGGATTGCAGGCCGGGTCATGCTGACATGCGGATGGCAGGCGGGATATGCAGATATGGGGATTGCAAGCAGAGTCATGCTGATATGGGGATTGCAGTCGGGGTTATGCTGATATGGGATTGCAGGCGGGGTTCTGATGATATGGGGATTGCAGGCGGGGTTATGATGATATGGGGTTTTTACAGGCGGCGTTATGCTGATATGGGGATTGCAATCGCACTCATGCTGATATGGGCATTGCAGGCGGGGTTATGCTTATCTGGGGATTGCAGGCGGCGTTATGCTGATATGGGGATTGCAGGCGGGGTTATTCTGATATGGGGATTCCTGGCGGCGTTATGCGGACATGGCTATTGCAGGCGGGGTTATGCTGATATGGGGATTGCAGGCGGGGTTATGCTGATATTGGGATTGCAGGCGGGGTTATGCTGATATGGGGATTGCAGGCGGAGTTATGCTAATATGGGGATTGCAGGAAGACTCATGCTGATATGGGGTTTACAGGCGGGGTAATGCGGATATGGGGATTGCAGGCGGGGTTATGCGAATATGGATATTGCAGGCAGGTTGATGCGGATATGGGGATTTCAGGTGGGGTTATGCAGATTTGGGGATTGCAGCGGGGTTATGCTGATATGGGGACTGCAGGCGCGGTTATGCTGATATGGAGATAGCAGGCGGGGTTATGCTGATATGGGGATTGCAGGCGAAGTTATGCTGATATGGGTATTGCAGGCGCAGTTATGCTGATATGGGGATAGCAGGTGGGGTTGTGCTGATATGGGGATTGCAGGAGTGGTTATACTGATATGGGAATTGCAAGCGGAGTAATGCTGATATGGGGAGTGCAGGGGGGATTATGCTGAAATGGGGATTGCAGGCGGGTTTATGCGGATATGGGGATTGCATGCGGGTTATGCTGATATGTGGACTGCAGCCGGTGTTATGCTGATATGGGGATTGCAGGCGCAGTTATTTTGATATGGGGATTGCAGGCAGTGTCATGTTCACATGGGGATTACATGCGGGATTATTTTGATATGGGGATTGCAGGCGTGTTCATGCTGATATGCGGATTGTAGGCGGACTTATTCTGATATGGGGATTGCAGGCGGGGTTATGCTGATATGGGGATTGCAGGCGGGGTTATGCTGATATTGGGACTGCATGCGCGGTTATGCTGATATGAAGATTTCAGGCGGGGTTATGCTGATATGGGGATTGGAGGCGCAGTTATGCTGATATGGGGATTGCAGGCGCAGTTATGCTTATATGGGGATTGCAGGCGGGGTTATGCTGATATGGGGATTGCAGGCGGGGTTATCCTGATATGGGAATTGCAAGCGTAGTAATGCTGATATGGGGAGTGCAGGCGGGATTATGCTGAAATGGGGATTGCAGGCGGGGTTATGCGGATGTGGGGATTGCATGCGGGTTATGCTGATATGGGGACTGCAGGCGGTGTTATGCTGATATGGGGGATTGCAGGCGAGTTATTTTGATATGGGGATTGCAGGCAGGGTCATGTTCACATGGGGATTGCATGCGGGTTTATTTTGATATGGGGATTGCAGGCGCGGTCATGCTGATATGCGGATTGTAGGCGGGATTATGCAGATATGGGGATTCCAGGTGGGGATATGCAAAGTTGGGGATTGCAGGCGCGGTCATGCTGACATGGGGATTGCAGGCGGGGTCATGCTCATATGGGAATACCAGGCGGTGTTATGCGGATATGGGGATTGCAGGCGCAGTCATTCTGATATGGGGATTTCAGGCGGAGATATGCTGATATGGGGATGACAGGTGGGGTTGTGCGAATATGGGTATACCAGGCGGGGTCATGCTGATATGGGCATTGCAGGCGGGGTCATGCTGATATAGGGATTGCAGGCGGGGTTATGCTGATTTGGGGATTGCAGGCGGGGTTATGCTGATATGGGGATTGCAGTTGGGGTTGTGCTGATATGGGGATTGCAGGTGCGGTCATGCTGATATGGGATTGCAGGCGGGGTTATGCTGATATGGGGATTGCAAGCTGGGTTATGCGGATATGGGGATTGCAGGCGGGGTTATGCTGATATGGGGACTGCATGCGCGGTTATGCTGATATGAAGATTCCAGGCGGGGTTATGCTGATATGGGGATTGCAGGCGGAGTTATGCTGATATGGGGATTGCATGCGCAGTTATGCTTATATGGGGATTGCAGGCGGGGTTATGCTGATATGGGGATTGCAGGCGCGGTTATCCTGATATGGGAATTGCAAGCGTAGTAATGCTGATATGGGGAGTGCAGGCGGGATTATGCTGAAATGGGGATTGCAGGCGGGGTTATGCGGATGTGGGGATTGCAATGGGGTAATGCTGATATGGGGACTGCAGACGGTGTTATGCTGATATGGGGATTGCAGGCGCAGTTATTTTGATATGGGGATTGCAGGCAGGGTCATGTTCACATGGGGATTGCATGCGGTTTATTTGATATGGGGATTGCAGGCGGTCATGCTGATATGCGGATTGTAGGCGGGGTTATGCAGATATGGGGATTCCAGGTGGGGATATGCAAAGTTGGGGATTGCAGGCGCGGTCATGCTGACATGGGGATTGCAGGCGGGGTCATGCTCATATGGGGATACCAGGCGGTGTTATGCGGATATGGGGATTGCAGGCGCAGTCATTCTGATATGGGGATTTCAGGCGGAGATATGCTGATATGGGGATGACAGGTGGGGTTGTGCGAATATGGGTATACCAGGCGGGGTCATGCTGATATGGGCATTGCAGGCGGGGTCATGCTGATATGGGGATTGCAGGCGGGGTTATGCTGATTTGGGGATTGCAGGCGGGGTTATGCTGATATGGGGATTGCAGTTGGGGTTGTGCTGATATGGGGATTGCAGGTGCGGTCATGCTGATATGATCATTGCAGGCGGGGTTATGCTGATATGGGGATTGCAAGCTGGGTTATGCGGATATGGGGATTGCAGGCGGGGTTATGCGGATATGGGGATTGCAGGCGGGGTTATGCTGATATGGGGATTGCAGGCGCGGTCATGCTGATATGAGGTTTGCAGGCGCGGCTATGCTGATTTTGGGATTGCAGGTGGGGTCATGCTGATGTGGGGATTGCAGGTGGGGTTATGCTGATCTGGGGATTGCAGGCGCGGTCATGCTGATATGGGGATTGCAGGCGGCCTTATGCTGATAAGGGGATTGCAGGCGGCATTATTCTGATATGGGGATTGCAGGCGGGGTTATGCGGATATGGGGATTGCAGCAGGCCTTATGCGGATATGGGGATAGCAGGCTGGGTTATGATGATGTTGGGATTGCAGCTGGGGATATGCTGATATGGGGATTGCAGGCACGGTCATGCTGATATAGGGATTGCTGGCTGAATTATGCTGATATGGGGATTGCAGGCCGGGTCATGCTGAGATGGGAATAGCAGGCGGGTTATGCTGATATGGGGATTGCAAGCAGGGTCATGCTGATATGCGGATTGCAGTCGGGGTTATGCTGATATGGGATTGCAGGCGGGGTTCTGATGATATGGGGATTGCAGGCTGAGTTATGCTGATGTGGGGATTACAGGCGGCGTTATGCTGATATGGGGATTGCAGGCGGGCTCATGCTGATATGGGGATTGCAGGCGGGGTTATGCTTACCTGGGGATTGCAGGAGGCGTTATGCTGATATGGGGATTGCAGGCGCAGTTATTCTGATATGGGGATTCCAGGCGGTGTTATGCGGACATGGGGACTGCAGGCGGGGTTATGCTGATATTGGGATTGCAGGCGGGGTTAAGCTGATATGGGGATTGCAGGCGGAGTTATGCTAATATGGGGATTCCAGGAAGATTCATGCTGATATTGGGTTTACAGGCGGGGTAATGCGGATCATGGGATTGCAGGCGGGGTTATGCGAATATGGATATTGCAGGCGGGTTGATGCGGATATGGGGATTTCAGCTGGGGTTATGCTGCTATGGGGATTGCAGGCGCGGTCATGCTGATATGGGGATTGCTGGCTGAATTATGCTGGTATGGGGATTGCAGGCTGGGTCATGCTGAAATGTTGATTGCAGGCGGGTTATGCTGATTTTGGGATTGCAGGAGCGTTTATGCGTATAAGGGGTTTGCACGCGCGTTTATGCTGATATGGGAATTGCCAGCGGGGTTATGCTGATTTTGGTTCTGTAGGCAGGGTTATGCTGATATGGGGATTGCTGGCTGGGTTATGCTGATATGGGGATTGTAGGCGCAGTCATGCTGATATGGGGATTGCAGTAGGGCTCATCTTGCTGATATGGGGGATTACAGGCGGGGTTATGCTGATATTGGGATTGCATTGCAGGCGGGTTATGCTGATATGGGGATTGCAGGCAGGGTTATGCTGATATGGGGGATTGCAGGTGGGGGATATGCTGATATGGGGATTGCAGGCAGGGTTATGCTGATATAGGATTGCAGGTGGGGTTATGCTGATATGGGGATTGCAGGCGGGGTTATGCTGTTATGGGGTTTGCTGGCGATTATGCTGATATGGGGATTGCAAGGCGGAGTTATGCTGATATGGGGGGATTGCAGGCGGGGTTATGCTGAGATGGGGATTGCAGGCTGGGTTATGCTGATCTGGGGATTGCAGGCGGGGTCATGCTGATATGGGGATTGTAGGCGGACTTATTCTGATATGGGGATGGCAGGCGCGGTCATGCTGATATGGGGATTGCAGGCGGGGTTATGCGGATATGGGGATTCCAGGTGGGGTTATGCTGATTTTGGGATTGCATACGCGGTCATGCTGACATGGGGATTGCAGGCGTGGTCATGCTCATATGGGGATACCAGGCGGTGTAATGCCGATATGGGGATTGCAGGCGCAGTTATTCTGATATGGGGATTGCAGGCGGAGTTATGCAGATATGGGGATGGCAGGTGGGGTTGTGCGGATATGGGGATACCAGGCGGGGTCATGCTGATATGGGCATTGCAGGCGGGTCATGCAGATATGGGGAATGCAGGCGGGGTTATGCTGATTTGGGGATTGCAGGCGGGGTTATGCTGATATGGGGATTGCAGTTGGGGTTGTGCTGATATGGGGATTGATGGCGCGGTCATGCTGATATGAGGATTGCAGGCGGGGTTATGCTGATATGGGGATTGCAGGCGGGGTTATTCTGATATGGGGATTGCAGGCGCGGTGATGCTGATATGGGGATTACAGGCGCGGTTATGCTGATTTCGGGATTGCAGGCGCGGTCATCCTGATGTGGGGATTGCAGGTGGGGTTTTGCTGATCTGTGGATTGCAGGCGCGGTCATGCTGATAATGGGATTGCAGGCGGCGTTATGCTGATATGGGGAATGCAGGCTGGGTTATGCTGATATGGGGATTGTGCGCGCAGTCATGCGGATATGGGGATTGCAGCAGGCATTATGCGGATATGGGGATTGCAGGCTGGGTTATGCTGATGTGGGCATTGCAGGTGGGGATATGCTGATATGGGGATTGCATGCACGGTCATGCTGATATGGGGATTGCAGGCCGGGTCATGCTGACATGCGGATAGCAGGCGGCATATGCAGATATGGGGATAGCAAGCAGAGTCATGCTGATATGGGGATTGCAGTCGGGGTTATGCGGATATGGGATTGCAGGCGGGGTTCTGATCATATGGGAATTGCAGGCGGGGTTATGATGATATGGGGTTTACAGGCGGCGTTATGCTGATATGGGGATTGCAAGCGGGCTCAAGCTGATATGGGGATTGCAGGCGGGGTTATGCTTATCTGGGGATTGCAGGCGGCGTTATGCTGATATGGGCATTGCAGGCGCAGTTATTCTGATATGGGGATTCCTGGCGGCGTTATGCGGACATGGCTATTGCAGGCGGGTTTATGCTGATATGGGGTTTGCAGGCGGGGTTATGCTGATATTGGGATTGCAGGCGGGGTTATGCTGATATGGGGATTGCAGGCGGAGTTATGCTAATATGGGGATTGCAGGAAGACTCATGCTGATATGGGGTTTACAGGCGGGGTAATGCGGATATGGGGATTGCAGGCGGGGTTATGCGAATATGGATATTGCAGGCAGGTTGATGCGGATATGGGGATTTCAGGTGGGGTTATGCAGATTTGGGATTGCAGCGGGGTTATGCTGATATGGGGACTGCAGGCGCGGTTATGCTGATATGGAGAATGCAGGCGGGGTTATGCTGATATGGGGATTGCAGGCGCAGTTATGCTGATATGGGTATTGCAGGCGCAGTTATGCTGATATGGGGATAGCAGGCGGGGTTGTGCTGATATGGGGATTGCAGGAGTGGTTATACTGATATGGGAATTGCAAGCGGAGTAATGCTGATATGGGGAGTGCAGGGGGGATTATGCTGAAATGGGGATTGCAGGCGGGGTTATGCGGATATGGGGATTGCCTGAGGGTTATGCTGATATGGGGACTGCAGCCGGTGTTATGCTGATATGGGGATTGCAGGCGTAGTTATTTTGATATGGGGATTGCAGGCAGGGTCATGTTCTCATGGGGATTACATGCGGGATTATTTTGATATGGGGATTGCAGGCGTGTTCATGCTGATATGCGGATTGTAGGCGGACTTATTCTGATATGGGGATTGCAGGCGGGGTTATGCTGATATGGGGATTGCTGGCTGAATTATGCTGGTATGGGGATTGCAGGCCGGGTCATGCTGAAATGTGGATTGCAGGCGGGTTATGCTGATTTTGGGATTTCAGGAGCGTTTATGCGTATAAGGGGTTTGCACGCGCGTTTATGCTGATATGGGGATTGCCAGCGGGGTTATGCTGATTTGGGTTCTGTAGGCAGGGTTATGCTGATATGGGGATTGCAGGCTGCGTAATGCTGATATGGCGATTGTAGGCGCAGTCATGCTGATATGGGGATTGCAGTAGGGGTCTTGCTCACATGGGGATTGCAGGCGGGGTTATGCTGATATGGGGATTACAGGCGGGGTTATGCTGTTATGGGGATTGCAGGCGGGGTTATGCTGATATGTCGATTGCAGGCGGGGTTATGCTGATATGGGGACTGCAGGCAGGGTTATGCTGTTATGGGGATTGCAGGCGGGGATATGCTGATATGGGGATTGCAGGCACAGTTATGCTGATATGGGGATTGCAGGCGCAGTTATGCTGATATGGGGATTGCAGGCGGGGTTATGCTGATATGGGGATTGCTGGCGGGGATATGCTGATATGGGAATTGCAAGCGGAGTAATGCTGATATGGGGAGTGCAGGCGGGGTTATGCTGAGATGGGGATTGCAGGCGGGGTCATGCTGATAATGGGATTGCATGCGGCGTTATGCTGATATGGGGAATGCAGGCTGGGTTATGCTGATATGGGGATTGTAGGCGCAGTCATGCGGATATGGGGATTGCAGCAGGCATTATGCGGATATGGGCATTGCAGGCTGGGTTATGCTGATGTGGGCATTGCAGGTGGGGATATGCTGATATGGGGATTGCATGCACGGTCATGCTGATATGGGGATTGCAGGCCGGGTCATGCTGACATGCGGATAGCAGGCGGCATATGCAGATATGGGGATTGCAAGCAGAGTCATGCTGATATGGGGATTGCAGTCGGGGTTATGCTGATATGGGATTGCAGGCGGGGTTCTGATGATATGGGAATTGCAGGCGGGGTTATGATGATATGGGGTTTACAGGCGGCGTTATGCTGATATGGGGATTGCAAGCGGGCTCATGCTGATATGGGGATTGCAGGCGGGGTTATGCTTATCTGGGGATTGCAGGCGGCGTTATGCTGATATGGGCATTGCAGGCGCTGTTATTCTGATATGGGGATTCCTGGCGGCGTTATGCGGACATGGCTATTGCAGGCGGGGTTATGCTGATATGGGGTTTGCAGGCGGGGTTATGCTGATATTGGGATTGCAGGCGGGGTTATGCTGATATGGGGATTGCAGGCGGAGTTATGCTAATATGGGGATTGCAGGAAGACTCATGCTGATATGGGGTTTACAGGCGGGTAATGCGGATATATAGGGATTGCAGGCGGGGTTATGCGAATATGGATATTGCAGGCAGGTTGATGCGGATATGGGGATTTCAGGTGGGGTTATGCAGATTTGGGGATTGCAGCGGGGTTATGCTGATATGGGGACTGCAGGCGCGGTTATGCTGATATGGAGAATGCAGGCGGGGTTATGCTGATATGGGGATTGCAGGCGCAGTTATGCTGATATGGGTATTGCAGGCGCAGTTATGCTGATATGGGGATAGCAGGCGGGGTTGTGCTGACATGGGGATTGCAGGAGTGGTTATACTGATATGGGAATTGCAAGCGGAGTAATGCTGATATGGGGAGTGCAGGGGGGATTATGCTGAAATGGGGATTGCAGGCCGGGTTATGCGGATATGGGGATTGCCTGCGGGTTATGCTGATATGGGGACTGCAGCCGGTGTTATGCTGATATGGGGATTGCAGGCGTAGTTATTTTGATATGGGGATTGCAGGCAGGGTCATGTTCACATGGGGATTACATGCGGGATTATTTTGATATGGGGATTGCAGGCGTGTTCATGCTGATATGCGGATTGTAGGCGGACTTATTCTGATATGGGGATTGCAGGCGGGGTTATGCTGATATGATGATTGCAGGCGGGGTTATGCTGATATGGGGACTGCATGCGCGGTTATGCTGATATGAAGATTGCAGGCGGGGTTATGTTGATATGGGGATTGCAGGCGCAGTTATGCTGATATGGGGATTGCAGGCGCAGTTATGCTGATATGGGGATTGCAGGCGGGGTTATGCTGATATGGGTATTGAAGGCGGGGTTATCCTGATATGGGAATTGCCAGCGTAGTAATGCTGATATGGGGAGTGCAGGCGGGATTTTGCTGAAATGGGGATTGCAGGCGGGGTTATGCGGATGTGGGGATTGCATGCGGGTTATGCTGATATGGGGACTGCAGACGGTGTTATGCTGATATGGGGATTGCAGGCGCAGTTATTTTGATATGGGGATTGCAGGCAGGGTCATGTTCACATGGGGATTGCATGCGGGTTTATTTTGATATGGGGATTGCAGGCGCGGTCATGCTGATATGGGGATTGTAGGCGGGGTTATGCAGATATGGGGATTCCAGGTGGGGATATGCAAAGTTGGGGATTGCAGGCGCGGTCATGCTGACATGGGGATTGCAGGCGGGGTCATGCTCATATGGGGATACCAGGCGTGTTATGCGGATATATAGGGATTGCAGGGGTTATTCTGATATGGGGATTTCAGGCGGAGTTATGCTGATATGGGGATGACAGGTGGGGTTGTGCGAATATGGGTATACCAGGCGGGGTAATGCTGATATGGGCATTGCAGGCGGGGTCTTGCTGATATGGGGATTGCAGGCGGGGTTATGCTGATTTGGGGGTTGCAGGCGGGGTTATGCTGATATGGGGATTGCAGTTGGGGTTGCGCTGATATGGGGATTGCAGGTGCGGTCATGCTGATATGATCATTGCAGGCGGGGTTATGCTGATATGTGGATTGCAAGCTGGGTTATGCGGATATGGGGATTGCAGGCGGGGTTATGCGGATATGGGGATTGCAGGCGGGGTTATGCTGATATGGGGATTGCAGGCGCGGTCATGCTGATATGAGGTTTGCAGGCGCGGCAATGCTGATTTTGGGAATGCAGGTGGGGTCATGCTGATGTGGGGATTGCAGGTGGGGTTATGCTGATCTGGGGATTGCAGGCGCGGTCATGCTGATATGGGGATTGCAGGCGGCGTTATACTGATAAGGGGATTGCAGGCGGCATTATTCTGATATGGGGATTGCAGGCGGGGTTATGCGGATATGGGGATTGCAGCAGGCCTTATGCGGATATGGGGATAGCAGGCTGGGTTATGATGATGTGGGGATTGCAGGTGGGGATATGCTGATATGGGGATTGCAGGCACGGTCATGCTGATATGGGGATTGCTGGCTGAATTATGCTGATATGGGGATTGCAGGCCGGGTCATGCTGACATGGGAATAGCAGGGGGGTTATGCTGATATGGGGATTGCAAGCAGGGTCATGCTGATATGCGGATTGCAGTCGGGGTTATGCTGATATGGGATTGCAGGCAGGGTTCTGATGATATGGGGATTGCAGGCTGAGTTATGCTGATGTGGGGATTACAGGCGGCGTTATGCTGATATGGGGATTGCAGGCGGGCTCATGCTGATATGGGGATTGCAGGCGGGGTTATGCTTACCTGGGGATTGCAGGCGGCGTTATGCTGATATGGGGATTGCAGGCGCAGTTATTCTGATATGGGGATTCCAGGCGGTGTTATGCGGACATGGGGACTGCAGGCGGGGTTATGATGATATTGAGATTGCAGGCGAGGTTATGCTGATATGGGGATTGCAGGTGGGGTTATGCTGATATGGGGATTGCAGGCGGAGTTATGCTAATATGGGGATTCCAGGAAGATTCATGCTGATATGGGGTTTACAGGCGGGGTAATGCGGATCATGGGATTGCAGGCGGGGTTATGCGAATATGAATATTGCAGGCGGGTTGATGCGGATATGGGGATTTCAGCTGGGGTTATGCTGCTATGGGGATTGCAGGCGCGGTCATGCTGATATGGGGATTGCTGGCTGAATTATGCTGGTATGGGGATTGCAGGCCGGGTCATGCTGAAATGTGGATTGCAGGCGGGGTTATGCTGATTTTGGGATTTCAGGAGCGTTTATGCGTATAAGGGGTTTGCACGCGCGTTTATACTGATATGGGGATTGCCAGCGGGGTTATGCTGATTTGGGTTCTGTAGGCAGGGTTATGCTGATATGGGGATTGCTGGCTGGGTAATGCTGATATGGGGATTGTAGGCGCAGTCATGCTGATATGGGGATTGCAGTAGGGGTCTTGCTCACATGGGGATTGCAGGCGGGGTTATGCTGATATGGGGATTACAGGCGGGGTTATGCTGTTATGGGGATTGCAGGCGGGGTTATGCTGATATGTCGATTGCAGGCGGGGTTATGCTGATATGGGGACTGCAGGCAGGGTTATGCTGTTATGGGGATTGCAGGCGGGGATATGCTGATATGGGGATTGCAGGCGGAGTTATGCTGATATGGGTATGGCAGTTGGGGTTGTGCGGATATGGGGATTGCAGGCGCAGTTATTCTGATATGGGGATACCAGCCGGGGACATGCTGATATGGGCATTGCAGCCGGGGTCATGCTGATATGGGCATTGCAGGCGGGGTTATGCTGATTTGGGTATTGCAGGCGGGGTTATGCTAAAATGGGTATTGCAGTTGGGGTTGTGCTGATATGGGGATTGCAGGCGCGGTCATGCTGATATGAGGATTGCAGGCGGGGATATGCTGATATGGGGATTGCTGGCGGGCTTATGCGGATATGGGGATTGCAGGCGGGGTTATGCGGATATGGGGATTGCAGGCGGCCTTATGCTGATATGGGGATTGCAGGCGCGGTCATGATGATATGGGGATTGCAGGCGTGGTTATGCTGATTTCGGGATTGCACGTGGGGTCATGCTGATGTGGGGATTGCAGGTGGGGTTATGCTGATCTGGGGATTGCAGGCGCGGTCATGCTGATATGGGGATTGTAGGCGGACTTATTCTGATATGGGGATGGCAGGCGCGCTCATGCTGATATGGGGATTGCATGCTGATATGGGGATTTTGCTGATTTGGGGATTGCAGGGGTTATGCGGATATGGGGATTCCAGGCGGTGTTATGCTGATATGGGGGTTGCAGGCGCAGTTATTCTGATATGGGGATTGCAGGCAGAGTTATGCTGATATGGTGATGGCAGGTGGGGTTGTGCGGATATGGGGATACCAGGCGGGGTCATGCTGATATGGGCATTGCAGGCGGGTTCATGCTGATATGGGGAATGCAGGCGGGGTTATGCTGATTTGGGGATTGCAGGCGGGGTTATGCTGATATGGGGATTGCAGGCAGGGTTATGCTGATATGGGGATTGCAGGCGGGCTTATGCGGATATGGGGATTGCAGGCGGGGTTATTCGGATATGGGGATTGCAGGCGGGGTTATGCTGATATGGGGATTGCAGGCGCGGTCATGCTGATATGGGGATTGCAGGCGTGTTATGCTGATTTCGTGATTGCACGTGGGGTCATGCTGATGTGGGGATTGCAGGTGGGCTTATGCTGATCTGGGGATTGCAAGCGCGGTCATGCTGATATGGGGATTGTAGGCGGACTTATTCTGATATGGGGATGGCAGGCGCGGTCATGCTGATATGGGGATTGCAGGCGGGGTTATGCGGATATGGGGATTCCAGGTGGGGTTATGCTGATTTGGGGATTGCAGGCACGGTCAAGCTGACATGGGGATTGCAGGCGGGGTCATGCTCATATGGGGATACCAGATGGTGTTATGCTGATATGGGGAGTGCAGGTGCAGTTATTCTGATATAGGGATTGCAGGCGGAGATATGCTGAAATGGGGATGGCAGGTGGGGTTGTGCGGATATGGGGATACCAGGCGGGGTCATGCTGATATGGGCATTGCAGGCGGGGTCATGCTGATATGGGGAATGCAGGCGGGGTTATGCTGATATGGGGATTGCATTTGGTGTTGTGCTGATATGGGGATTGATGGCGCGGTCATGCTGATATGAGGATTGCAGGCGGGGTTATGCTGATATGGGGATTGCAGGCGGGGTTATTCTGACATGGGGATTGCAGGCGCGGTCATGCTGATATGGGGATTGCAGGCGCGGTTATGCTGATTTCGGGATTGCAGGTGGGGTCATCCTGATGTGGGGATTGCAGGTGGGGTTTTGCTGATCTGGGGATTGCAGGCGCGGTCATGCTGATATGGGTATTGCAGGCTGCGTTATGCTGATATGGGGATTGCAGGCGGGGTTATGCGGATATGGGGATTGCAGCAGGCCTTATGCGGATATGGGGATTGCAGGCTGGGTTATGCTGATGTGCGGATTGCAGGTGGGGATATGCTGATATGGGGATTGCAGGCACAGTCATGCTGATATGGGGATTGCTGGCAGAATTATGCTGATATGGGGATTGAAGGCCGGGTCATGCTGACTTCGGGATAGCAGGCGGGATATGCTGATATGGGGATTGCAAGCAGAGTCATGCTGATATGGGGATTGCAGTCGGGGTTATGCTGATATGGGATTGCAGGCGGGGTTCTAATGATATGGGGATTGCAGGCGAGGTTATGATGATATGGGGATTACAGGCGGCGTTATGCTGATATTGGGATTGCAAGCGGGCTCATGCTGATATGGGGATTGCAGGCGGGGTTATGCTTATCTGGGGATTGCAGGCTGCGTTATGCTGATATGGGGATTGCAGGCGGGGTTATGCTGATATGGGGTTTGCAGGCGGGGTTATGCTGATATGGGGATTGCAGGCGGGTTATGCTGATATGGGGATTGCAGGCGGAGTTATGCTAATATGGGGATTGCAGGAAGAGTCATGCTGATATGGGGTTTACAGGCGGGGTAATGCGGATATGGGGATTGCAGGCGGGGTTATGCGAATATGGTTATTGCAGGCAGGTTGATGCGGATATGGGGATTTCAGGTGGGGTTATGCTGATTTGGGGATTGCAGGCGGGGTTATGCTGATATGGGGACTGCAGGCGCGGTTATGCTGATATGGAGATTGCAGGCGGGGTTATTCTGATATGGGGATTGCAGGCGCAGTTATGCTGATATGGGGATTGCAGGCGCAGTTATGCTTATATGGGGATAGCAGGCGGGATTATGCTGATATGGGGATTGCAGGCGGGGTTATACTGATATGGGAATTGCAAGCGGAGTAATGCTGATATGGGGAGTGCAGGCGGGATTATGCTGAAATGGGGATTGCAGGCGGGGTTATGCGGATATGGGGATTGCATGCGGGTTATGCTGATATGGGGACTGCAGACGGTGTTATGCTGATATGGGGATTGCAGGCGCAGTTATTTTGATATGGAGATTGCAGGCAGGGTCATGTTCACATGGGGATTGCATGAGCAATTATTTTGATATGGGGATTGCAGGCATGTTCATGCTGATATGCGGATTGTAGGCGGATTAATTCTGATATGGGGATTGCAGGCGCGGTCATGCTGATATGGGGATTGCAGGCGGGGTTATGCGGATATGGGGATTCCAGGCGGTGTTATGCGGATATGGGGATTCCAGGCGCAGTTATTCTGATATGGGGATTGCAGGCGAAGTTATGCTGATAAGGGGATGGCAGGTGGGGTTGTGCGAATATGGGGATACCAGGCGGGGTCATGCTGATATGGGCATTGCAGGCGGGGTCATGCTGATATGGGGATTGCAGGCGGGGTTATGCTGATTTGGGGATTGCAGGCGGGGTTATGCTGATATGGGGATTGCAGTTGGGGTTGTGCTGATATGGGGATTGCAGGCGCGGTCATGCTGATATGAGCATTGCAGACGGGATTATGTTGATATGGGGATTGCAAGCTGGGTTATGCAGATATGGGGATTGCAGGCGGGGTTATGCGGATATTGGGATTGCAGGCGGGGTTATGCTGATATGGGGATTGCAGACGCGGTCATTCTGATATGAGGATTGCAGGCGCGGTTATGCTGATTTCGGGATTGCAGGTGGTGTCATGCTGATGTGGGGATTGCATGTGGGGTTATGCTGATCTGGGCATTGCAGGCGCGGTCATGCTGATATGGGGATTGCAGGCGGCGTTATGCTGATAAGGGATTGCAGGCGGCATTGTTCTGATATGGGGATTGCAGGCGGGGTTATGCGGATATGGGGATTGCAGCAGGCCTTATACGGATATGGGGATTGCAGGCTGGGTTATGCTGATGTGGGGATTGCAGGTGGGGATATGCTGATATGGGGATTGCAGGCACGGTCATGCTGATCTGGGGATTGCTGGCTGAATTATGCTGATATGGGGATTGCAGGCCGGGTCATGCTGACATGGGAATAGCAGGCGGGGTTATGCTGATATGGGGATTGCAAGCAGGGTCATGCTGGTATGCGGATTGCAGTTGGGGTTATGCTGATGTGGGGATTACAGGCGGCGTTATGCTGATATGGGGATTGCAGGCGGGCTCATGCTGATATGGGGATTGCAGGCGGGGTTATGCTTATCTGGGGATTGCAGGCCGCGTTATGCTGATTTGGGGATTGCAGGCGCAGTTATTCTGATATGGGGTTTCCAGGCGGTGTTATGCTGACATGGGGACTGCAGGCGGGGTTTTGCTGTTATGGGGATTGCAGTCGGGGTTATGCTGATATGGGGATTGCAGGCGGGGTTATGCTGATATGGGGATTCCAGGCGGAGTTATGCTAATATGGGTATTGCAGGAAGAGTCATGCTGATATGGGGTTTACAGGCGGGGTAATGCGGATATGGGGATTGCAGTCGGGGTTATGCGAATATGGATATTGCAGGCGAGTTGATGCGGATATGGGGATTTCAGCTGGGGTTATGCTGCTATGGGGATTGCAGGCGCGGTCATGCTGATATGGGGATTGCTGGCTGAATTATGCTGGTATGGGGATTGCAGGCCGGGTCATGCTGAAATGTGGATTGCAGGCGGGTTATGCTGATTTTGGGATTGCAGGAGCGTTTATGCGGATAAGGGGTTTGCACGCGGGTTTATGCTGATATGGGGATTGCCAGCGGGCTTATGCTGATATGGGTTCTGTAGGCAGGGTTATGCTGATATGGGGATTGCAGGCTGGGTTATGCTGAAATGGGGATTGCAGGCGCAGTCATGCTGATATGGGGATTGCAGTAGGGGTCATGCTCTCATGGGGATTGCATGCGGGGTAATGCTGATATGGGGATTACAGGCGGGGTTATGCTGTTATGGGGATTGCAGGCGGGGTTATGCTGATATGTGGATTGCAGGCGGGGTTATGCTGATATGGGGACTGCAGGCGGGGTTATGCTGTTATGGGGATTGCAGGCGGGGATATGCTGATATGGGGATTGTAGGAGCAGATATGCTGATATGGGGATTGCAGGCGCAGTGATGCTGATATTGGGATTGCAGGCGGGGTTATGCTGATATGGGGATTGCAGGCGGGGATATGCTGATATGGGAATTGCAAGCGGAGTAATGCTGATATGGGGAGTGCAGGCGGGGTAATGCTGAAATGGGGATTGCAGGCGGGGTTATACGGATATGGGGATTGCATGCGGGTTATGCTGATATGGGGACTGCAGGCGGTGTTATGCTGATATGGGGATTGTAGGCGCAGTTATGTTGATATGGGGATTGCAAGCACGGTCATGTTCACATGGGGATTGCAGGCGGGTTTATTTTGATATGGGGATTGCAGGCGTGTTCATGCTGATATGGGGATTGTAGGAGGACATATTCTGATATGGGGATTGCAGGCGCGGTCATGCTGATATGGGGATTGCAGGCGGGGTTATGCGGATATGGGGATTCCAGGTGGGGTTATGCTGATTTGGGGAATTGCAGGCGCGGTCATGCTGACATGGGGATTGCAGGCGGGGTCATGCTCAAATGGGGATACCAGGCGGTGTTATGCGGATATGGGGATTGCAGGCGCAGTTATTCTGATATGGGGATTGCATGCGTAGTTATGCTGATATGGGGATGGCAGTTGGGGTTGTGCGGATATTTGGATACCAGGCGGGGACATGCTGATATGGGCATTGCAGGCGGGGTCATGCTGATATGGGGATTGCAGGGAGGGTTATGCTGATTTGGGGATTGCAGGCGGGGTTATGCTGATATGGGGATTGCAGTTGGGGTTGTGCTGATATGGGGATTGCAGGCGCGGTCATGCTGATATGAGGATTGCAGGTGGGGTTATGCTGATATGGGGATTGCAGGCGGGGTTATGCGGATATGGGGATTGCAGGCGGGGTTATGCTGACATCGGGATTGCAGGCGCGGTCATGCTGATATGGGGATTGCAGGCGCGGTTTTGCTGATTTCGGGATTGCACGTGGGGTCGTGCTGATGTGGGGATTGCAGGTGGGGTTATGCTGATCTGGGGATTGCAGGCGCGGTCATGCTGATATGGGGATTGTAGGCGGACTTATTCGATATGGGGATGGCAGGCACGGTCATGCTGATATGGGGATTGCAGGCGGGTTTATGCGGATATGGGGATTGCAGGTGGGGTTATGCTGATTTGGGGATTGCAGGCGGGGTCATGCTGACATGGGGATTGCAGGCGGGGTCATGCTGATATGGGGATTGCAGGCGGGTTTATGCTGATATGGGGATTATGCTGATTTGGGGATTGCAGGCGGGTTATTTGGGGATTGCAGGCGGGGTTGATGGGGATTGATATGGGATATGGGGGGGATTGCAGGCGGGTTTATGCTGATATGGGGATTGCAGGGGGATGGCAGCTTATGCTGATATGGGGATTGCAGGCGGGGTTATGCTGATATGGGGATTGCAGGCGGGGTCATGCTGATATGGGAATTGCAGACGGTGTTATGCTGATTTGGGGATTGCAGCCGGGGTTATGCTGATATGGGGATTGCAGTTGGGGTTGTGCAGATATGGGGATTGATGGCGCGTTCATGCTGATATTAGGATTGCAGGCGGGGTTATTCTGATATGGGGATTGCAGGCGGGGTTATGCTGATTTCGGGATTGCAGGTGGGGTCATCCTGATGTGGGGATTGCAGGCGGCGTTATGCTGATATGGGGATTGCAGGCGGCATTATTCTGATATGGGGATTGCAGGCGGGGTTATGCTGATATGGGGATTGCAGCAGGCCTTATGCTGATATGGGGATTGCAGGCTGGGTTATGCTGATGTGGGGATTGCAGGAGGGGATATGCTGATATGGGGATTGCAGGCATGGTCATGCTGATATGGGGATTGCTGGCTGAATTATGCTGATATGGGGATTGCAGGCCGGGTTATGCTGATATGGGGATTGCAGGCGGGATATGCTGATATGGGGATTGCAAGCGCTCATGCTGATATAGGGATTGCAGTCGGGTTATGCTGATATGGGGATTGCAGGCGGGGTTCTGATGATATGGGGATTGCAGGCGGGGTTATGCTGATATGGGGATTACAGGCGGCGTTATGTTGATATGGGGATTGCAAGCGGGCTCATGCTGATATGGGGATTGCAGGCGGGGTTATGCTTATCTGGGGATTGCAGGCGGCGTTATGCTGATATATGGATTGCAGGCGCAGTTATTCTGATATGGGGATTCCTGGCGGCGTTATGCGTACATGGGGCTTGCATGCGGGGTTATGCTGATATGGGGTTTGCAGGCGGGGTTATGCTGATATGGGGATTGCAGGCGGGGTTATGCTGATATGGGGATTGCAGGCGGAGTTATGCTAATATGGGGATTGCAGGAAGAGTCATGCTGATATGGGGTTTACAGGCGGGGTAATGCGGATATGGGTATTGCAGGCGGGGTTATGCGAATATGGATATTGCAGGCAGGTTGATGCGGATATGGGGATTTCAGGTGGGTTTATGCTGATATGGGGATTGCAGGCGCGGTCATGCTTATATGGGGATTGCTGGCTGATTTATGCTGATATGGGGATTGCAGGCCGTTTCATTCTGAAATGTGGATTGCAGGCGGGTTATGCTGATTTTGGGATTGCAGGAGCGTTTATGCGGATAAGGGGTTTGCACGCGCGTTTATGCTGATATGGGGATTGCCTTCGGGGTTATGCTGATATGGGTTCTGTACGCAGGGTTATGCTGATATGGGGATTGCAGGCGCAGTCATGCTGATATGGGGATTGCAGGAGGGGTCATGCTCACATGGGGATTGCAGGCGGGGTTATGCTGATATGGGGATTACAGGCGGGGTTATGCTGCTACGGGGATTGCAGGCGGGGTTATGCTGATATGGGGACTGCAGGCTCGGTTATGCTGATATGGAGATTGCAGGCGGGGATATGCTGATATGGGGATTGCAGGCGGGGTTATGCGGATATGGGGATTGCATGCGGGTTATGCTGATATGGGGACTGCAGGCGGTGTTATGCTGATATGGGGATTGCAGGTGGGGTTATGCGGATATGGGGATTGCATGCGGGTTATGCTGATATGGGGACTGCAGGTGGTGTTATGCTGATATGGGGATTGCAGGCGCAGTTATGTTGATATGGGGATTGCAGGCAGGGTCATGTTCACATGGGGATTGCAGGCGGGGTTATGCGGATATGGGGATTCCAGGTGGGGTTATGCTGATTTGGGGATTGCAGGCGCGGTCATGCTGACATGGGGATTGCAGGCGGGGTCATGCTCATTTGGGGATACCAGGCGGTGTTATCCGGATATGGTGATTGCAGGCGCAGTTTTTGTGATATGGGGATTGCAGGCGGAGTTATGCTGATATGGGGATTGCAGGTGGGGTTGTGCGGATATGGGGATACCAGGCGGGGTCATGCTGATATGGGCATTGCAGGCGGGGTCGTGCTGATATGGGGATTGCAGGCGGGGTTATACTGATATGGGGATGGCAGGTGGGGTTGTGCGGATATGGGGATACCAGGCGGGGTTATGCTGATATGGGGATTGCAGGCGGGGTCATGCTTCTATGAGGATTGCAGGCGGGGTTATGCTGATATGGGGATTGCAGGCTCGGTTATGCTGATTTGGGGATTTCAGGCGGGGTTATGCTGATATGGGGATTGCAGGCGGGGTTATGCTGATATGGGGATTGCAGGCGGGGTTATGCTGATATGGGGATTGCAGGCAGGGTTATGCTGATATGGGGATTGCAGGCAGGGTTATGCTGATATGGGGATTGCAGGCAGGGTTATGCTGATATGGGGATTGGGATTGCAGGCGGGGTCATGCTGATATGGGGATTGCAGGTGGGTTATGCTGATATGGGGATTGCAGGCGGGGTTATGCTGATATGGGGATTGCAGGGGGGTTATGCTGATATGGGGATTGCAGGCGGTTATGCTGATATGGGGATTGCGGGTCATGCTGATATGGGGATTGCAGGCGGGGTTATGCTGATTTGGGGATTGCAGGTGGGGTTATGCTGATATGGGGATTGCAGTCGGGGTTATGCTGATATGGGGATTGCAGGTGGGGTTATGCTGATATGGGGATTGCAGGCGGGGTTATGCTGATATGGGGATTGCAGGCGGGGTTATGCTGATATGGGGATTGCAGGTGGGGTTATGCTGATATGGGGATTGCTGCTGATATGGGGATTGCAGGCGGGTTATGCTGATATGGGGATTGCAGGCAGGGTTATGCTGATATGGGGATTGCTGATATTGGGATTATGCTGATATGGGGATTGCCGGCGGGTGATGCTGATATGGGGATTGCAGGCGGGGTTATGCTGATATGGGGATTGCAGATGGGGTTTCATGGGGTTATGGGGATTGGGGATTGCAGGTTGCAGGCGGGTTATGCTGATATGGGGATTGCAGGCGGGTCATGCTGATATGGGGATTGCAGGCGGGGTTATGCTGATATGGGGATTGCAGGCAGGGTTATGCTGATATGGGGATTGCAGGCAGGGTTATGCTGATATGGGGATTGCAGGCGGGGTTATGCTGATATGGGGATTGCAGGCGGTTATGCTGATATGGGGATTGCAGGCGGGGTTATGCTGATATGGGGATTGCAGGTGGGGTTATGCTGATATGGGGATTGCAGGCGGGGTTATGCTGATATGGGGATTGCAGGCGCGGTTCATGCTGATATGGGGATTGCAGGCGGGGTTATGCTGATATGGGGATTGCAGGCGGGTGGTCATGCTGATATGGGGGATTGCATTCTGATATGGGGATTGCAGGCGCCGGTCATGCTGATATAGGGGATTGCAGGCGGGGTTATGCTGATATGGGGATTGCAGGCGACGTCATGCTGATATGGGGATTGCAGGCGACGTAATGCTGATATGGGGATGGCAGGCGCGGTTATCCTGATATAGGGATTGCAGGCGGGGTTATGCTGATATGGGGATTGCAGGCGGGTCATGCTGATTTGGGGATTGCAGGCGGGGTCATGCTGATTTGGGGATTGCAGGCGGGGTTATGCTTATATGAGGATTGCATGTTCTGCATGAGCACTGCTCGAGCCTCAGTTGTGTTCCCCCTCAGGTTGGTGTCAGCTGACGCCTGGTGTCTCAGGTATGGTTTTGTGTCAGCGCAACAAGAGTGGTGTGAAGACATTGAAACTGTCTGGTGATGAATCCCACTTTGGAGAAGTAATGTACTCATATGCTGTGAAATGCATCAGTGAACATGTACTATCTTTATTGATTTATGTGGCGTTTATGGGTTTGTGTAACATTATGTTAATGTTAGCTAGCATTGTTTGATGGGAGTGAATGGTTTGAACCCAGGTTTAAATGATGTTGGTATTTTGCGATCGTTCAGGTGTATAATATAGTCTTGAAAAAGACTGTTGTTGACAGCTGATGTTTCGACAACCTGAGCGGAAGTCATCTTCAGAGTGAGGAAACGAACAAACAGACAGAGACGTTATTTATAGGCTACGTTTGGTTCAATGAGAACTATTGTTGAAATGAATGTCAGGTGCGTGTGGAGGCTTTACTCATTGTGTTGCAGGTGTGTTTTAAGTCGTTAATTAGTCTGTTGTATGGTGTAGGGAGTGCCTGGCAGCAATTGAGTGGTTTCTGTTGTAAATTTGTATGCCAGCTTTCAAGCATGTGGAGTTGGTGATAGTTTGTGCAATGTGTAATGCAATTGGCAGAGTCCCAGTCAATGCTATGTCCAGTGTGTTTGTGATGTTCGGCAATGTGATTGTTGGGGTCTTTGTTTTTAGTGGCGCGTTTGTGTTCTGTAAGTCGGATGTTTAAGTTCCTACCAGTCTCACCAATGTAAGTCGCGTCACAATCGGAACAAGCTATTTTGTAAATAGCCCCTTGTCTGTTAAGTGGTTAGTCCTTCTCTTTAACGTTAGTCAATATACGTCTTAAAGTCGTGACAGGTTTGTGTGCGACTCGTATGTTGCATGGTTGTAGGATACCTTGGATGATCTCAGAGGTACCTCTGATGTATGGTATGGTAGAGGTGGCTGTCAGTTTATTGTCAGTTCTGTTGGTGTGTGAGTTGTTGTTGTGAATGTTTCATTTAACGAAATCCGCATCGTAATTGTTCTTATCGAACACTTTGCAGTTTTGGTGTCTTTAAAAAAAAAAAACACATCTGTGAAGAATTCGCATTTTACAAAAAATGCAACCGCTCCTCCTGTTTATTTTAAGGTGCTGTAATTAGGTTGGTTGGTCTGCAGATTTGAGAGTATTACCCAGGAGTGCGACACATTATTGCAAGTAATATATATTTCATGAAATGCATATTCTGAAAATCTGCATTTATGAAAAAAAAATTAATTTGTCTAAATCAGTACAGATTCTTGTAAATAGAGCAGAAGCATATATTTGAGAGTATTTTACATGTACTTCAGCTTCAGTCCAGACATTGGCCATTCTGTTTTGTCCTCAAACCGCATCACGCTGCATAAAAATATCAAATACGAGGTACTTCAGAGACCATTGCACGTATTCTACGGCCATATGGCATTCGCATTGCCCACAAACCTATCATTACTCTACGACGACTACTCACAAGTGTCAAGGACACGGACGAACCTGAAGGTAGACCAGGAGCAGTGTACATGATCACATGTCGCGACTGCCAGGCCACTTACATTGGTGAAACCAGCAGGAATCTGAACGTACGGCTAACTGAACACAAATGAGCTACTAGAAATGGTGACCTCAGAAATAACATGGCTGAACACCATTTCAAAACGAACCATAGAATTGACCGGGACTCCGCCAAGTGCCTAACATACTGCACAAATTACTACCAATGTCTCACACTCGAAAGCTGGTTTACTAACTTAGAACAAACCCCACTGAACCGTTGCCAACAACTACCGCTCCTTACAGAAGACTGATTGACAACATCAAACCAGCTGCCGCCTGAGCTTCAGTACGGCACCTAACAGCAGCTCTACCGCACCTGTCCTGCGGTGCACGCCTGCACTCGGACCTTCGACCTCTCCTCCTGCTCTCATCAGGCCCAGTTCAGGCTTATCACAGTCGTGCACATTTCTGTGACCTCTCAAGCTTTTTTCAAGGTAATCGCAAGCATGGGATGGCCTCCATTTCTGAATAATAACTCACAAATCTAAAAATAAAATAGTATTTTTTTTGGTGTTGTTTTTTTCCCCATTTTTAAGCCACAAGTGAACTTTATAAAAGTAATCTTTGTTTTAATTTTTTTTTAAATTTATTAACCTTTATTTAACCAGGTAATTAGCCGATTGAGATCTAGGACCTCTTTCGCAAGAGAGACCTGGCCAAGAAAGGCAGCGACACACGTCTGTATCTCAGAGCCAGAAAGTGAGTTTAAATCTGGTCTGGCTGATTCTTTCTGGAGCTGTACGATTCTGCCAGCGTTTGTGTGGGTTTTATCGCAGATTCTCCCAGTGTTTGTGTGGGTTTTATCGCAGAACTCTGGTTTCCTCTCACCGTGTTTGTTGCCCCTGGTGTGAATGGAGTGTGCAGCCTGTGTTAGGGTAGGGTGTGTTCCTGCCTCTTACCCATGGGATTGTGGGATAGATCAATACTTAGGTTAGATAATGGATAGATTCACTTAATAAATGCCAGTACTCTACAAAGTGTTACAACTGATAGAAATATATTTTTTAGCCCCTGCTGTAGCTAATTGGATGGGAATGGTTTCACAATCACCAACATGCCTCATTTGCACAACATAAGGATGAGATGGCACGATGTGATATTAGTATGCAACAGAAATGGCGACTGAAAATGTGGCTTTGCAATCCTAATAAAAAAAAAGTATCGTTAAAGACTGATTACAAATCTATGTATTTAAACCAGTAATTGCATAACTACGCTAAATGTAGTGCTGCTTTGGTTGTAATAAATATTTTCTGTCAAAAACATAAATAGTCTATGATTCTAAAACCTTTAAACTCGACTGTGGTTTGACATGTATTTGAAAACAATTATAAACCTTTACAAGTAGTGGAAACTAGAACAGGGCAAGAGCTAATCTGTTTTGTGGATTATTTACATTCTGCTGCTGGTTGACAGCAATAATGCGCATGCAGGTCTCGTCTCACTACTCACTGGGACTGGTGGGATTGAAGCGTACAGTTTGCACCAGTCTTCTCTTCAGCATCTCGCTGTACGTGTGCGCAGTGCACCTCAGGATGCACTCTGAGGGCATGTCCACAGCTGAGGACATTTCCGTCAGCAGGCTGTCCCTCTCCGTACACTCCCTGCCTGAGGACGCGCACACCAGCAGGGCTGTTAGGAGCCAGCAGTGAGGCCCGAGGGAACAGAACCTTCCCATTTTCATCCAGAACCCCGGAGTCGCAGTAAAGCAGCGTTTCTGATTTGCTATTCCAGTCGGCAGCACTGAGAGAAAAGCTCAGATCGCCATCAGTCCCATTTCCAGAGCAAATAAAAGGAGCTGAAACGTTTACGCGTGCTGCGCCTGTCTGAGATGTGTGGCTGGCTTTGATAGTCCTGAACTGGCATACTTTTCAGCCTCACTGCCAAAGGTGATCTCGTAACAGATTATTTTTAGTTCACAAGTTCATAAATACATGTGGTTACCAAGAAGGTGAACATAAAACTCATCTGATACAGCCAGCTTTTCAGTACATTTACTTATTTATGTATTTTATTTGAATCATTTTAATGCATTATTTCCCTTTTTTCCTTCATATAAATTGTAAAATAATTTAGCTTTCAGAATATCCAGAAAGATGAGCCAAATATTTCATATTGTGTGCCAAACACCACCCATATTTGACTCCAAGTGTAAAATCGACTAGCACAGTATAAATCAGTGCATAAATTAGACACAATTCCATCAATATAAACTATACATTGCTTGTACAGGGCTGCGAAAAGTACAGAAATTACATTGGATATTCAGTTATCGCATGTCATAGGATTTGAAGATGGCTGCCGTGGTGGCCATATTGTTTGACTGATCGCAGTGAAAATCAATAGGGTCCATCCCTGATGTAATAGCGACCCACCATCAAAATTTCAGAGGTATCCGTTCATTACTTTTTGAGTTATCTTGTTCACAGACAGACAGAAAAACAGACAAACAAACAGCACCAATCACATAACCTCCTGCCAACTTCGTTTGGCGGAGGTAAAAAAGTGACGTACGGCGATTGCTGGACATCAAGTCAAAGTTGGAGGAGGTGTTAAATGCTCCAATAGTTTTCCTTAGAAGCCTTGCTAGCATAGATTGGCCACCAATGTTTACTTCTACTTGATGACTGTGTGGAATGCAATAGACACAATAAATGTATTACAATTGATTTCTTTGTGCAGATAGATTAATTCTGTTGAGTACTTTGTGTGCTGGTTCCTATTGATTCTTTCCTCATTTATATATGTTGTGCAGGTCAACACAATTCAATGTTTTTTTATTGTCCACCATGTAGTCCAACAAAACATGATATAACATAAGTGGACAGCTAATGCAACGTACATACAGAATATGCATATCTGATTCCAGGAACATGATTTGCTCGGATGTGGTATGTGCATCACTTTTCAGCTATTTCTTTGGAGACAAATGCCATTCATGTTATTAGGCAAATCTGAACAAAACAAAATGTTGAACCAGTCCTGAATATTAATAGAGGCAATGCTGAAGGGGTCAGAACTCACTATTAAATGTGAACTCAGTGAACTTGGTGCTTTTGTTATTATTATAATAATGATAATGATGGTACAGTGATGGCGATAATAATAATGATGATAATAATACTTGTTGTTGTTATTATTTTTGTGATTGTTATTTTGGTGATTTCCATTTCAGTTGCAACAATGGCCTTCATCCATTTTCCCTCCTTGCTTTTAAAAGTAAGGAGATAATAATAGTAATGGACATCTGTGTCACTTTTTTCCTTACTTTCTTTTTCTTCCTTCATTTATTATGACTATTAATTATAATCCTATGGGACACAGTAGTGAGTTACCTAAAGAAATGGAATTTGGGACAAAAAAGGCTTCATGTGTTGATATGTTATCTGTTTGTCTTTGTCAGCAGGTCGTTTTGTTTTTGTTTGTGATTTTTTCTTAACTAATTATGTAATTTTTTCTGTTTATGCTTTTCAACTGCTACATGAATATTGGCAGGCTACCTACATTGAATTTTCTTTACTTTTTATATCTGCATGGATTATGGTTAGCTCTTCTGTTATCCATAGAAAACATTCTGTGGTATACCTGACCATCAAAACCCATACTCTATTAATCTTAAAGCCTAGTCTTTAAAAATGGGAATAGCTGTAGTCTGTATCACCAGTTATAACTGCAATGGCCTCGCAGATAAAAGGAAAAAACACCAAATATTTACTTGGTTAAAAGAGAAAGATTATGCTATTTTTTTGTCTACAAGAAACTCACTCAGTAATGATAGATGAAACTACTGTATATGGATGGAGGAATGGGGTGGGCAAATATTATTTTCACATGGTTTAAAAAATTCAAGGGGAGTTATGATCATGTTTAAAAACAACTTTAGCTATACTCTCCAAGCCTTACAAACTGACCCTCAAGGAAGGTGGATCATTTTAAATATGATTATTGAGGATAAACAAATATGTTTGGTTAATTTATATGGTCCAAATAACGATGATCCACACTTTTTTGAATCTATTTACAACATTATTAAAACCTCAAAATTCACAAGCAAATATCTCATAATGGTTGGAGACTGTAATACAGTACAGAATAATTTAATAGATCGTAAGGGAAATAATTCAGCTAATCACCACTCACATGCTTCTACAGAAATCACATCAATAATGAATACAATGGATCTGGTAGATGTTTGGAGATTAAGAAATCCAGAATTATATAAATATATGTGGAGAAGACGGAATCAGGCAAGCCGTATAGATTATTTCCTTATTTCCTATTCTTTGTTATCCAAAACAAAAAAGGCTGTAATTGAAGACGAACTAAAATCTGATCATCAACTTATTTCACTTCATTTAGAACTAACTGAATATCCATGAGGACAGGGATACTAGTAATTTAATCAAAAGTTACTAGAGGATCAGACATTTGTAGACGGTACAAAAGAATTTATTACAGATTTCTTTGCACATAATATAGGATCAGCAGACCCTCTTATTGTATGGGATACTTTTAAATGTGTCTTTAGAGGCCAAGCAATTCAATTTGCCTCACAAAGGAAAAAACAATTAAGATTAAATGAACAAAAAAATAAAAAAAATTAATTGAGATGCTTACATCACTACTTGACAGCTCAGAAGCAACTCTGGATGTGGCTGACAAACTGGACCAAAAATAAAAAGAATTTGAACAATTAATTTATGACAGGTCAACTATAATGAATTATAGGAAAAAAGCAAAATGGATGGAGAAGGGTGAAAGATGCAATAAATTATTTTTAAGTCTCCAACATAGAAATATAGCAAAGAAAAATATACAGAGATTAAAAAGGAATGATAAGGCAATTCTTACTTCACCTATAGATATTCTGACTGAAGAAGAGAGATATTTTACAGAGATCTTCTCCTTCCAGTCACCACCTGTCCCACTAAATAACATTGATCATAATCCGTTTTCCATCGTAATCAAGTTAAATTATCAGAGGAACAGAAAGAAACTCGCGAGGGTCTAATTACGGAAACTGAACTCTACTATTCAATTATGTCCTTTCAACGGGGGAAAGCGTCAGGATTGGATGGTATTCCAGTAGAAGTGTATCAAACTTTCTACAAACAGATTAAAAACCTCCTACTTACAAGTTTTAATTTTTCATATGACAAAGGTATTCTCACAGGGACTCAGCAGGAAAGTGTAATCTCTCTGCTCTTAAAACAAGAAGCTAGTGGCCACTATAAAGATCCGGTTCACTTAATAAACTGGAGACCACTAACTCTTCAGTGTTATGATGCGAAAATATTAGCTAAATGCATAGCATTGCATATAAAAAATGTCCTACCTGATATTATACACCATGACCAGTCTGGCTTTATACAAGGACGAAATATTGCAAATAATATAAGACAATTACTTGAAATTATAGAACATTATGATAAAATAAAGAAACCAGGTTTGGTTTTTATAGCAGACTTTGAGAAAGCCTTTGATAAAATAAGATGGGATTTTATTTATCAATGTTCAGAATTTTTTACTTTTGGTGAGTCTCTTATACAATGGGTTAAAGTTATGTACAACACCTCAGTCTCTAAAATTATAAATAATGGTTATATTTCAAAACCCATTGCACTTTCATGGGGGGTAAAACAGGGTTGCCCGTTATCACCGTATTTATTTATTACGGCAATAGAAATACTCGCTATAAAAATACGAACAAATAATAATATCAAAGGCTTGGAAATGCAAGGTCTAAATACAAAAATTTCAATGTACGCCGATGATTCAATTTTTCTACTGAGCCCTCATTATACATCGCTACAGAGCCTTACAAAAAACCTGGATGACTTTTCAAACCTATCTGCGCTGAAGCCAAATGATGAGAAATGCCAAATATTGAGGCTTGTTTCCCGGAAAAATAGAAATTTCACTCATCCATGCAATCTACCAATTCACTGGACAGATGGATCGGTCAATGTACTTGGCATACACATCCCAGAAAATATGAGTGAAATTTCAACTATTAATTTTAATAATAAATTTAGTAAAATCGAAAAAAATTCTGCTGCCCTGGAAAGGGAAACATCTGACCATTTATGGCAAAATAACTTTAATTAACTCATTAGTTGTGTACCAGTTTACATACGTACTTATGGCAGTACCAACCCCTAAAGAATCATTCTTCAAAATATATGAACAGAAGATATTCAGATTTATATGGAATGATAAACCTGATAAAGTTAAACGTACATATCTCTACAACGATTATGTATCTGGTGGGCTAAAACTCTTAAACTTAAAAGCTTTAAATCTTTCACTGAAGGCTTCCCTTATTCCAAAATTCTACTTCAATCCATACTGGTTTTCTAGCAAATTACTTAAAAGTTTCCATCCTACATTTGATAAAGGCTTCTGTCCATTTCCACAGATTAAACCTATGCACTTCGCATTAATTGATGACGTTTTCTGGTGTCTCCACTTTTCTGGAAGAAGCTCTACAAAGTTGGTTACAATTTCAATTTCACCCACCAGAAAATGCAGAACAAGTTCTACAACAAATAATATGGTTAAATTCTAATATACTTGTTGACAGAATGATGATTTTTTTGGAAACGTATGTTTGATAAAGGTATTATTTTTATAAGAGATATCGTGAATGAGGATAATAAACTCATGTCCTACAAACAATTAACTAGTTTTTATGGAACAGTCTGTGCACTGCAACAATATAATCAACTTATTGGAGCTTTACCAAGTGCTTGGAAATCAAAAATTATCAAAGGAACAGGAGGGCATTTAGTCTGTAGGCCTCAGATGAAAATGGTAAATTGGTTAAAGAGAATAAAGATCAACAAACATATATACACATTTTATTTAAGAATAAAGAATTTAGTTGCTATACCATACAGGATTCTAGATAGCTGGGAAAATGTGTTAGATACACCAGTCCCATGGAACCAAGTTTTTAAAATCATTTACAATGCATCACTTGATCCAAAGATTAGATATTTTCAATATAAGTTAATTTATAAGTTTTTAGAAACTAAAAAGATGCTAAATATATGGGGAATAGAGTCATCACCCCTTTGTCGATTCTGCCAGGAAGAAGTGGACTCAGTAGACCATTTATTTTGGTAGTCCAATAATAGCCTTATTTTGGATAAAGGTACAAGGCTGGATATCTCCGTATAATAGTATACAATTAGATTTATTTAAAGTATTATTGGGTGATGTAACAAAAGGAACACATCTAATCTGTAATATAATTATATATTTGGCAAAAATATTTATTTTCGGATTGACATCTGTTGAGGCATTAAGAATTGAGAAATTCAAAAATTTTGTCAAGTATTACAGTAGAATTGAGTGTATGATGGCCCATGAGGCAGGACTTGTAATTCATGCCAAAAGATGGGATATAGTAAGGGAGGCTGACGGTTGGGAATAATGAGGGATGGAATAGGTGAGCTAATAATTACTAATGCAAAAGGTAGAAAAGCATTGTGAATGTAATCGTTACTGTATTGTATTTCTATTTTTTTTTTTTTTTAATTAATTGCGTGTTTTGTTTTGTCGGGTGATGGTAGGAGGACTCGTATACAATCATATAACTGACTGAATTAACAAAGTTGTCCTCCAGAGGTGGGGGGTTGGTGGCGGGATTAAAAAAAAAAAAAAAGTGAACTCAGTAAACGTGTGCCTGCAGATTATGTCGAAAATGTGGTAAAGAACCCAGTCAGTGGGTTATCAAATGAGATGGGAATGAGACCGATGTAGGTAGGATGTAGAGCCTTATGAATGGCAGTGTATGCACATACACCCACACACATGCGTGCACACGAACACACACTCTCAGGCACACACACACACACACACACAGTCACCCATACACACGCACATTCTTAGACGCACAGACACGAACACACATAAGGTCCAGATTTCCTAAGGATTGTCATGGCAACGAGGAGGGAAAAAGGACAGAAATGGCTGTATTGTGCCGCTGTAGCGGTTGGTATGATGCTGACACATTAATTAACATTTCTCTGAGACCAGAACTAATTACGCCGACATGGATAAGGAACACCATCTTTTACAATTATGTGGTAGAAGATAGCCTTGTAAATGGGTCTGAAACAATACAGAAGGCTTTCACATTCAGATTACCAGGCGCCAAGACATGAATACGTACCATAAAGGCACAAAAAGCCAGGCCAGAAGGAAAACACATTTCCAGATTAAGAAACGGGAGTGAATGGCCAGAGAAATACATTGCCAAAATGCCGCAGCTCACATCAAAATAGGAGATAAACTTGGAATGACATCTCAAAAAATGGTCATCATAATACTGTTGATAATGGGTCATTTATTTTGGCATGCCTGTAAATGAGCTCACAATATTGCATTGCTATGTGAAAAAATAAGAACAGTGTCCCATTGCCATCTGTATTGAATGAATGCTGAATAAATGTTTAATGCTGCGTTTCCACCAAAAGCGAAAAAAAACATTTCTGTTAGACATCGCTGTTAGATCGCATATGGAGAGAAACCATGTCTTCAGATGCCAATTACAATAATTGGAAAATGCGTCAATAAAGGAAAATGATTGAGAACGTGCCAGGACTAATTCTTGGCATAAAAGGACGTGTATGTGCCCCCCCAATTCCCTGTTCTAGCACTGGCCCTGAGTGTGGACAGTGGATCCATTAGACATTTAGGGCTCTCAGTTCTCCCACCAGCTTGAGGAAAATAATGCCTCAAATGATGAGAGTATTTAAGCCAAACCACTTTCTAACCAAGTTCAAGATTTAATTCTGAGTTACTTTAAAACCCCTTGATGCATAATGCAAATAATGCCAGCTTTTGCCTGTTGTGTATGAGGATATTTAAGCTTTATGACTCAGTATTTGTGTCACAGAGATTGGGGAAATGTTTTTCCAGTAAAGCAAGACATTTGGAAATTCCATTACAGAATTATTTAGCAATTGAATTTCGGAATTTACGGACACTGGCCTCTATATTTGCGCAATAGGGTTAAAGGGGACCAACTGTGCTGTTTTTTTCCAAGTTATAATACTTTTTGATGTTTATAAAATTTTTAGCAAAGAAATTTCCAAGCAATTTTGATTCCTGTCTTTCCTAACCCTCTGAAAAATAGGCTCTTCTGAGTGGGCATTCTCTCTATGAAAGGAGTTCTGTTCCGATTGGTCAGTGAACAAAGCCTCTAGCCCCGTGTGCCAACGGAGAGCGACAACATCATAATCCCCTGGCATTTGGCAAGTCTCAAAATACAGATGACTGAATAAGTAGCAAGCCAAGTTAGCTATTAAACTAAACATTGATGATGGAAAGGTAACGCCTGCAGGCTATCAAGGATGGTAGTCACACTCACAAAGAAGCGCGACATGCAGTCACCATGAAAGTTTAACTACAACCCCAATTCCGAAATAGTTGGGACAAAGTGTAAATTGTGAATAAAATCAAAATGCAATGACTTTCAAATCACACCAGCCAGTATTTTATTCACAATGGAACAGAGATAACATAGAAAATGTTGAAACTGAGAAATTTTACAATTTTATACACAAAATGAGCTCATTTCAAATTTGATGGCTGCTACAGGTCTCAAAAAAGTTGGGACGGGACCTGTTTACCATGTTGTAGCATCCCCTCTTCTTTTTAACACAGAGTGGAGGTGTCTGGGCATTGAGGAGACAAGTTTCTTGAGTTTAGCCGTTGGAATTTGATCCCACTCTTGTTTAATACAGGCTTCCAGCTGCTGGAGAGTTTTGGGTCTCCTTTGACGGACTTTTCGTTTAATTATGTGCCAAATGTTCTCAATCGGTGTAAGATCAGGACTGCAGGCAGGCCAGTTCAGCACATAGACTCTTCTACTATGAAGCCATGCTGTTTTAATAGCTGCAGTATGTGGTTTTGCATTGTCCTGCTGAAATACACAAGGCCTTCCCTGGAATAGATGTCGTCTGGAGGGGAGCATATGTTGCTCTATGTTGCTCAAGTGTCCCACACCATATGCACTAATGTATCCCCATACCATCAGAGATGCTGGCTTTTGAACTGAACGCTGATAACAGGAGGGGTGGTCTTTCTCCTCTTTAGCCCGAAGGACACAATGCCCATGATTTCCAACAAGAATGTCAAATTTGGACTTGTCTGACCACAGGACACTTTGCCACTTTGCTACAGTCTATTTTAAATGAGCCTTGGCCCACAGAACACGGCGGCGCATGCTCAACAATGGCTTCCTTTTTGCATGATAGAGTTTTATGTGGCATCTGTGGATGGCACGGCGGACTGTGTTTACAGACAGTGGTTTCTTGAAGTATTCCTGGGCCTATTTAGTAATGTCAATGACAGAATCGTGCCGGTGAGTGATGCAGTGGCGTCTGAGAGCCCGAAGATCATGGGCATCCAGTAAAGGTCTTTGGCCTCGTCCCATACGCACTGAGATTTTTCCAGTTTCTGTGAATCTTTTGATGATGTTATGCACTGTCGATGATGAGACCTTCAAAGCCTTTGCAACTTGACGTTGAAGAACATTGTTTTTAAAGTATTCCACAGTTTTTTTTACGCAAGCTTTCACAGGTTGGAGAGCCTCTGGCCATCTAAAATTCCGAGAGACTCAGCCTCTCTAAGACATCCCTTTTATAGCCAATCATGTTACACACCTGATGCCAGTTAACTTAATTACTTGCTAAATGTTCTTTCAGCTGATTCTCTGATATATTAATTGCTTTTTCAGCCCTTTTTTGCCTGTGTCCCAACTTTTTTTAAGACCTGTTGCAGCCAGAAAATTTGAAATAAGCTAATTTTGTGGATAGAAATGTAAAATGTCTCAGTTTCAACATTTGAAATGTTATCTATGTTCTATTGTAAATGACATACTGGCTCATGTGATCTAAAAGTCATTGCATTTGGATTTTATTCACAATTTACACTTCGTCCCAACTATTTCGGAATTTGGGGTTGTACAATTGGAATTCAGTCTCTAACGTTAAAAATGATCCTTGGCTAGCATCTGCATAATGGCAACTGTTAGCTAACTGTAAATTTAGTCATTAATTTATTAAAGGCATTTATTTTGAATGGCTGCGCTATTCTCCCAAACTGAAATCCATTAACACAGCCACCTATTCTATGTGATCCCATCAAAGTGTCGAATTGCCTCAGGCTAAACTAGCAATGGTTTCTAAATTCAGTCAATTTAGTAGCTAGCTAGCTAATAACCTGCATACTGATTATGGTAAGGTAATGCGTGCATGCTCGCAAACTAGCGAAGTATTCATGAGAGTGGCACTTAGTGAGCAAGCTACACCCAAAACCAAGCCATATAAGCTGAACTAAGGCTACACTTGGAATTCAGTTTAAATATTAACAGAAATTAGAAACACCTGGCTAGCTAGCTACAAATTCCCCTTGAAAACGGGCTAAACCACTGCTTCTTTGTATAATGCAACAAGCATAATGAGTCTGCTTTCATATATATTTTGTAGTCAGTCCTGTGTTGTACCGACCCAGGTTAGTAAAAAGCTGTCAGAGAAAATGGAGAGCACACACGTATAGGTTTTTGCCGATTGATGCTGGAATGTTGCCATAAAAAAATATATCTCCTCGGCAGTTTCGGTTATCAATGCATCTAATTAGACAAATCAACATAAAAGATAAGTCATCTTGCCTAATCACTATACCACTATACAGTACGTTCGGGACTCATTGCTGTAATTCAGAAGGAATCTTTACATGATTTATTGTGGTTTTGCTCTTTACATTTGTTCAAACGTCTTCCCCATTGTTTAAGAGAATGTGCAGTGAAGTCACAGCAAAGATCCAATTAAAAAGCAGACGTCGAGTGTGGCGGACTCTTCCCTCTGTTCATCTGTAAGATGATTGAAAGTTTCTCCTGCTTGGAATTTCTAAGCTCTGCTGGAAAGAGACTCCAGAGAAGTACAAGCAGGCTTAGATGCGGAGGAATCCGCATATTATTGACCATTTCCACCACAATGGCGACTTGCAGAGCGGTATGGTGTCAGACTTGACAATGCTTGACTTAAAGGGGTATTATCGTGGTACAGCAAGTGACACTCTATAGCTGCATAAATATACAAAATCAATCGTGTACGAAATTTTTCATGTAGGGTCATCCTTCCGAATTGTTCAGATGTTTCTGATAAGTTTATGGAATGCGCCATGACACTTTTAGCAGATGTCATCCTGGCTTTCTTCCTGTTTTGGCTGTCATTTTCATCATTGTATTGCATTGATGCATTATGCATTGTGATGATAATACTTGAACATTTCGCGTCCTTTGTGTGATATCCGGCTATTAAACTGAATCGCCAGCCTCGAAAGAAAGCGGGTAAGTTAGATTTCCTGCACATAGACCACGACTGTCTGCATGACTGACATACAAACATTCATGGCAAATGACAGAAACTCACTGTGCGGTAAGGTAGGTAGCCTACTCAGGGGATATACTTGATATAGAGGATCTTACGAGTAAGCGTGTCATGAAACGATTGGAGTAAATTTTGCGCTTGTTGCGAGCTTTATGTTTGTACTGAGATACATCACTTTGATACGCCGTAATGAGTCACAGACATTCAGGGTTGAACTTGCCACGGTTTTTAAATTCACAGTCAACACTGACTAGCCAGCTGGCTAACAAGCTATTGTTACATAATGGCTTTGGAAAGGTACTCCATGCACGCTGGCTAGCTTGTTCATTTCACAAAAATTTTGGTGGAAAAACGGCGATTGTACTGTGTGTATGCTGTATGCAGCGTATATGCAGAGAAGCTGGAATAATGTCATAGCTAAGCGACTGCTCTAATAAAATGGCGAGCCCCATTCAAGGAAGAATAGCCTGTTTGCTTACACCTTTAGTTCGCTATTTGAATTTCATGGGGCTTGTATCACCCGAAAAAGGTTAGAAGTTGAATGTATTGTTTGGAATGATTTAAGTGGCATATTGTATCCTGGATTTGTTGGTTTGTTTCTGACTTGTAGCCTACCACCCAGAAAATGTCTGATCACTGCAGCTAAGTTGGGTAGGGCCTGGTTAGTACTTGGATGGGTGACCACCTGGGAATGGTTCACGACCCCCCCGCCCAAGTCCCTATTCCATAGCTTGAGTTGAGGGAAATTTTGATCTGTTTGACAATTTTGGCGGCATCTGCTGGACAGTTCCAGGCATGACACCAGTAAATTATTACAATGTTGTGTTAACGTCAAAAATTGCAATACAATGCACTGTTATCCCTTTCCTTTCTTTTGTTTCATCTCATTATTATTTTGGAGCAGTGGATTGTATGCTGAGGCATTCAATTAATTGCCTAAAGTAAAACTGAGAAGACAAATTTGTTCTTTACACCAATATTAAGTTGTCCTTGGTCATTAATAGAAACTTTGAATGAGTCTGCATTTTATTAGCCCTTGACTAATATTGTTTGAAACTCTATAAACTTGCTAAAAGTAAATAATTCCACCTTCTCTTGGTGTGTGAGTTTTACACATTTCCCCAAATCTGGTTACTTCATGTCACTGGAAGCTGCTAATGTATTAGAAATGTCAATGACGAGCTGCCGGACAGCTCACTCGGTAAAGTATCGCGTTGCGTAGCAGAAGTGACTATCACGTCGCGGGTTCGAGCCCCGCTTCGTACCAGCCGGCAGTGGTCGGCAGCTTTTTCAGAGTAGCGCACAATTGGCTATTGCGCTACAGGGTTGCAAATTGGGTAGGGACTGCCGGGAAGGGATTACAATAGTTGCCTTGTTAGTTTGCTCAAAAGCGCCTCCTGTTAGCCAGGCAGGCGCCGTCAGGAAAGATTCTAAGCCTGGTCATGTCCGGGTATCCTCCGCCCTCGTTCTGAACTTGCGAAGATTCAACCAATGAGTGTATAAGAAGCGGTGGTTGACAAGCGCGTGCTTCGGAGGAGAGCCGCAACCGTCTACACTCTCCTGAACTGGCAGCAAGGGGTCGCATACGAGCAAGCCTTGTACATAGTTCACCAATTGGGTATTCCAGATTCGGGTGGGATTGGAGATGCCAAATTAAAAAAAAATAATAAAATAAAATGTCAATGACAGAATCATGCCGGTGAGTGATGCAGTGGTATCTGAGGGCCCGACGATCACGGGCATCCAGTAAATGTCTTCGGCCTTGTCCCTTACGCCCTGAGATTTTTCCAGTTTCTCTGAATCTTTTGATGATGTTATGCACTGTCAATGATGAGACCTTCAAAGCCTTTGCAATTTGACATTGAGGAACATTGTTTTTAAAGTATTCCACAATTTTTTTACACAAACCTTCTCAGGTTAGAGAGCCTCTGGCCATCTTTACTTCTGAGAGACTCAGCCTCTCTAAGACATCCCTTTTATAGCCAATCATGTCACACACCTGATGCCAGTTACCTTAATTACTTGCTAAATGTTCTTTCAGCTGATTCTCTGATATATTAATTGCTTTTTCAGCCCTTTTCTGCCCGTGTCCCAACTTTTTTGACAGCTGTTATAGCCAGAAAATTTGAAATAAGCTAATTTTGTGGATAAAAATATAAGTTGTCTCAATTTTAACATTTGAAATGTTATCTATGTTCTATTGTAAATAACATATTGGCTCATGTGATCTGAAAGTCATTGCATTTTGATTTTATTCACAATTTACACTTCGTCCCAACTATTTCGGAATTAGGGTTGTAATAAATGCCAGCATATTGGGGACTGCTCCCTTGACTGAAGTGGGTAGGGGTTTTGGATGTAGCTCCATCTTTTCCTTGAAAAGCTACCTTTGAACAGTTTCTCCTTCGGCATTTTTGTACATTTTAGGGGGGTCAAACAGGCCATTCTGGTCATTTTCTTTTAGCCTCTTGAGGTTTGGAGGCGATATGCCATGTGCTTTTGCAGAGACAGGTGGCTGTTCTCAGAACTTCTGCCAGCCCTAAAGTATGATGGCGCAATCGGCAGTGTGACAAAGGCCTGCTGGGAGATGTGCTGGGTCTGCAAGCGGTATCCTGGCTAACAGCAGCAGGAGCGAGTTCTCCCCAGGTGCTAACAGCAGCGGGAGCAAGTTCTCCCCCGGGTGCTAACGGCAGCGGGAGCGAGTTCTCCCCGGGTGCTAACGGCAGCGGGAGCGAGTCCTCCCCGGGTGCTAACGGCAGCGGAAGCGAGCTCTCCCCGGGTGCTAACGGCAGCGGAAGCGAGTTCTCCCCGGGTGCTAACGGCAGCGGGAGCGAGTTCTCCCCAGGTGCTAACGGCAGCGGGAGCGAGTTCTCCCCGGGTGCTCAGCTGTGCTGCTACTAGCGCCTCTGACTGGTGGAGCACATTTTCTGAAAGAAGAAATCACAAAAAATGCATATAGCACTCTATGCTTTTTTGCAATACATTATTGAACATGGAATAAAATTAGTCTGTAAGAGTCACAGTGCACAAACACAATTTTTATATTGCAATACTAAAACCAGTGACACCACATGAGACCCAATATATATACTACGGGCAGCAGAAAAAGACAAGAAGTGTTACAATGAAGTACCAAATCTCTGATGAAAGCTAAAGATAATTCAGATATCAAAGTATTTAAAATCCTTACATAACGATAACATTGCTCTTGTAATTCTTTTATTTATATCAACATTTTAAAATAACTTTACTTATTATCAAAGCATAATTTTAAAATGCAAATCCAAAACAAACACATTTATTTGATTTTATATGTTTTATTGCAGTATAATATAATATTACTTGCAGCTTCCAGCAATTCAGCATCAGTAGCAGAGTCAGGGTCCTGCTGAAACTCAGAATCCTGGGATACATCCTTCAGCATCAGTAACAGAGTCAGGGTCCTGCTGAAACTCAGAATCCTGGGATACATCCTTCCTTTCTTTCTTTTTCTTTGATTCCCCTTTCAGGGGACAATTGAATGCAAATGTAGAATAATCAAATACAATGTTTGGGTAATACTGTATCATACAATTACAGTGCTGTTACTGCATGCTGCAACTACATCCTTATCTTCATAGTTAGGATGTAGTTGCAGACATACCAATTTCAAAAGTTCTAAATACAGTGCTTAACAAATTCATTAGACCACCACCCAATGTAAGGTTTATGCCACAGCTGCCCTAAATTAACACTATTGCAAATTATCAAAATATATTTTTTCAAAGTTTCTGTTTTGGTTAATCCACCAGTTTGCGCAAGCTTTTTTAATCAAAATGATATTTAACACTAAAATAAATTATAGTTGTTATCCATGAATTTTCTAATTTACTGTTTTACAAAAAAGCAGACAAAAATAGTTCAGCGCATTATTATTTTTTTATTTAAATGCCAAAGAACTTATTTGCATTCCTGAACATAAAAATTAGCTGAAGTCGTTGAATGCAAGAATGCAAGCTGTTATCAAGGCCAAAGGAGGTCATAGAAAATATTTAGTTTTTTTTTTGTTTTTATGTGTGAATAAGGACAATTTAGTTGTTTCAAGTGGTCTAATAAATTTGTTAAGAAATGTAGGTCTGAAGAATTAGCCTGTACACATAATATTAGTATTGCTCCATGAGAGTAGCTAACTTTTTCTACAGACAAAAACAAAAAATTCAGTGTAATCTTAACTTTGAAAAATCTGAAAGTCAGAACCAAGCTTTATTACAGTGCTGTGAAAAAGCATTTACCCCCTTCCTGATTTTTTTTTTTTGCACATTTTTCACAATTAAATGTTTCAGATCATCAAACAAATTTTAATATTTGACAAAAATAACCCAAGTACAGAATGCAGTTTTTAAATGATTTCATTTATTAAGGCAACAGAATCACCTCCTTCTTGCGTTTAGTTGCCACTAGAGGGCGGGAAAGGCAAGGCTATCTGATTGGCCTGTTGAGGACGTGCCTTGCTGAACTATTGGTGGGTTGAGGCTCAGCTGAGCAGACGGCGCTCAACTATTGGTGGTTTGAGGCTCAACTTTGCTGAACTTTGCTCAACCATTGGTTGGTTGAGGGTCGGATAGGGACTTGCTGGAGAATTCGCCGGGGAATACCAAAGTAGAATAAAGAAATCCAGGATAAGTGAAAAAGTCAGGGGCCTGTTGTTCAAAACCTCGATAAGGGATTAAGCCGGGATATGTTGGTTATCCTGGCTTAATTTAGCCTGCAGTCAGTTGTTCAAAAGCTGGATAATTTCAGCAGTTCAAACGTAAATCACCAGTTACCATGGTGATTTACTCTCCACAGTTAGCCTGCTCCAGACCAGGCTACAAGCCAGGCTTAGTTGATTCTGTTGTCTTATCTGTGGAGTCAGCGGCTGCGCTGATCAGAAATCAATGTTTTATACAGTTATTCCATGTTCTGATGGAGGCAACACATTGGCCTCGTTTTTAAACAATTCAGCGGTTGGTGGGCCACCCCCCGTGCCAGACCTGTGTGCCTTCTTGTTGACTGCTAAAAAACAGCGCATACATGAAGATCTGAATCAGACACGGTTGATTGAAGTAATTCTACTTAAACAAGGAATTTGCTGTGGCAAAAGGCATGCAAAAGGGGCAAAAAAGGCATGGAGCAGAAAAAAAAATATATATAACCTATACTGAACTATATAAATGCTGGTTGAAGTAATAAAATAAGAAAAAAATTACAAGTGTGAAGCGGGAGCTTCCAAAGAATCTATACACCTCGTTTGTGCATAGTTATCAACTATTTATTGAAGCACTTACCAGACTGCAAAATATTCTTGGTTTTAATTTTCACCCGTTGCCAGGTGCGTTTTTGGCCACTTATATTTGTGCTGTATGAACGTTACATGAGATAGAAAAGATTTTCACAATGAATCAATTCCCACTGCTCATATTTAAGGCTACAGCATTTGCAAAAAGAACTTGAATTACAATGATGAGGATTCATCGGAGCTTAAAGTGTAATGTTTTCGATTACTTACGCATTGAGTCGGTCCGCAATTGTCTGCCACGCATGTTCCTGTATTTTTATTACAGCGGCAGTGTTACCCTTTTTATTAGGGATGCTCCGATCAGGTTTTATGCTGCCGATCACCGATACCGATCTGCCATGAGTGCCGATCACTGCCGATCACCGATACCGATCACATGGATTGGCTGTAAATTTTTCGATTTAGTTATGATGAGTGCTACTGGCTACATGATTCGGAAAAAAAGGAACCATAAAATAATCTTAATTTAGAAAAAAAACATGTTTTTACTAACTTCTTCAAGAGAAAAAAAAATACAAAAACCTTGCAGGCACAATGCAGCAACTATTCAGTCAAAAGGAAAAACTGAAAAACACTTAAATTTACCTGCTTTCAGTAACACAATCTTTAAAAGATTGAAAACATAAAAGGGAAAGTTCACCCAAAAATTAAAATTCACTCATCATCTACTCCAGGGCTCGAATTAGGATTTTTTGACTGGGTGCACCCAGATGTTGAAAATGGGGGCACTCGTGCGTGTTTAGGAGCACAGTCTAAAACTTGCTTAATTCAATAAAAAAGCCGCTTTGCAGCAGTACAAAATGAATAAACAAATATTCTTAAACTCATATTCTTTGATATGCCATAGGACTACTGAAAATTTGCAGTGGTGCAACAGGTTAGGGTTATTGGTGGGATAAGATTTTATTAAAATCATGCTGTTTGTAAGAAAATTAATGGAAAAAAATACTTAAAAAATGAAGAAATTGGTAAAACTGAGTGTACTACTGTTATTTATCACAATCACATTATATTCAACTTATAATTTAATTTCACTTTGTTTGACTTGGCTGAGAAACTAAAGTAATTTTCCACTATTCCATCATAGGACCTCTCTGGCCTCAATAGCAGCAACAGTGCTGCTTTTTGCTGTTTTTATATTTTTACATTCTTCATAACTCCATAATTAAGACCCTCTCCTCCTAAATTATATTTAATCTAGAAGAATTTTATTTGGTAAGATTTTATTAATTACCCAGCAGTCACTTAGATTACATCCAACGAGTAACTGCATACATCAACCAATATGAATGGATCTTCAAACATGAATCTCAATTACAATTTCCCAAGGGTCTACCGGAGTATGCGCTTGCATAATTTAAAGTGTCCACCCAATCAGTGTAAAACGTCATTTATTTCTCCCGTTAGGCCGCAGTCCATTGGTCAGATTTGTGGTCAGTGGTGGTGGCGCCCCTTGGTGCCGCGGAGGGTAGATATCCCACAAACTCCCTGATCCTGGATCAGGGAAGGTCTTTGATGAGAAATATACTGTACGCGATCAGCCAATGATAACACATACGCGGCCTCAGACCAAACGTGTTCCACAGTCTTTCATTCATTCTCGGTGATCGGTTTTTGTGATCGGTAGTGAAAGGCATTGATCGGCATACGCCGATCACATACTTTTTCACGGAAATCGGCCGATAATTATCGGTGGCAGATCGATCGGAGCACCACCACTTTTTATTGATCAAATGTTTAACCTCTTCATATGTCTCCATTAAGAGCTGTTGCTCGTTCGGGGAAAAGTAAGCTGCGCGTGTCCTCTCCATTTCGCCTGTAAAGACTAAATGCTGGTTGAAGAAAATAAGAATAAAATTAACGTGTGAGCAGGATCCTTCCAAAGAATTCACACACCTCATTTGAACATTATCAGCAATTTATTCAAGCACCAGACTGCATAATGTTCTCATATTCAATTTTCACCTTTTGACCACTTGTGCAGTATGAACGTTACTTTACATTATAAGACATTTTTGCAATGGATCAGTTTCCACTGCTTATCATTAAGGCAAAGAGCACAATTGTCAATTTGAGAAAGGAACTTGAATTGTGATTACGAGGGATTATAGTTTTGGATTACTTACTCATTTAATCAGTCCGCCGTGCGTCTCAGAGCTTCATGACAGCGGCGGTGCTTCCTTTTATAAGAG
The DNA here is from genome assembly GCA_029692085.1 of Gymnothorax javanicus. Classification (NCBI taxonomy): domain Eukaryota; kingdom Metazoa; phylum Chordata; class Actinopteri; order Anguilliformes; family Muraenidae; genus Gymnothorax; species Gymnothorax javanicus. The sequence goes on along the minus strand of CM056194.1, from coordinate 99,421,396 downwards.
GTGTGTCACCTTACGTCAGCATTAAGATCCGCTGTTCACTGGAGGAAAGTTGCCACACCTGTCGTCTCATCTGTGAATCTGTGATCAACCTCTGTGGTCTACTGAAGGAAGCCGTGGCCACGCACTTACTCGAATTATTTATACCTGGCTTGACAAAGCTGCCCCTCATCAGCCTGGCTCAGCGTTCAAACAACCAATTAAACCAGGGTGGACTTATGAGACTTTGTCTAACCTGGCTTTTTCACTTATCCTGGATTTCTTTATTCTACTTTCAAACAACAGGCCCCAGGTTAGACGAAGTCTCATAAGTCCATCCTGGTTTAATTGGTTGTTCGAACGCTGAGCCAGGCTGATGAGGGGCAGCTTTGTCAAGCCAGGTATAACTAATTCGAATAAGTGCGCGGCCACAGCTTCCTTCACTAGACCACAGAGGTTGATCACAGATTCACAGATGAAACGACAGGTGTGGCAACTTTCCTCCAATGAACAGCGGATCTTAATGTTGACGTAAGGTGACACACCTCTTATAAAAGGAAGCACCGCCGCTGTCATGAAGCTCTGAGACGCACGGCGGACTGATTAAATGAGTAAGTAATCCAAAACTATAATCCCTCGTAATCACAATTCAAGTTCCTTTCGCAAAGTAACAATTGTGCTCTTTGTCTTAATGATAAGCAGTGGAAATTGATCCATTGCAAAAATGTCTTATAATGTAAAGTAACGTTCATACTGCACAAGTGGTCAAAAGGTGAAAATTGAATATAAGAACATTATGCAGTCTGGTGCTTGAATAAATTGCTGATAATGTTCAAATGAGGTGTGTGAATTCTTTGGAAGGATCCTGCTCACATATTAATTTTATTCTTATTTTCTTCAACCAGCATTTAGTCTTTACAGGCGAAATGGAGAGACGCGCAGCTTACATTTCCCCGAATGAGCAACAGCTCTTAATGGAGACATATGAAGGGGTTAAACATTTGATCAATAAAAAGGGTAACACTGCCGCTATAGTGAAAATACGGGAGCATGCGTGGCAGACAATTGTGGACCGACTGAATGCGTAAGTAATCTAAAACAATACACTTTAAGCTCCAATGAATCCTTATCATTGTAATTCAAGTTCTTTTTGCAAATGCTGTAGCCTTAAATATGAGCAGTGGGAATTGATTCATTGTGCAAATCTTTTCTATCTCATGTAACGTTCATACAGCACAAATACAAGTGGCCAAAAACGCACCTGGCAACGGGTGAAAATTAAATACAAGAATATTTTGCAGTCTGGTAAGAGCTTCAATAAATAGCTGATAACTATGCACAAACGAGGTGTATAGATTCTTTGGAAGCTCCCGCTTCACACTTGTAATTTTTTTCTTATTTTATTACTTCAACCAGCATCTATTTAGTTCAGTATAGGTTATATTTTTTTTTTTCTGCTCCGTGCCATTTTCATCCTTTTGCATGCCTTTTGCCACAGCAAATTCCTTGTTTGTGTAGAGTTACTTCAATAAACCGTGTCCGATTCAGATTTTCATGTATGCACTGATTTTTAGCAGTCAAGAAGAAGGCACGCAGGTCTGGCACGGGGGGTGGCCCACCAACCGCTGAACTGTTTAAAAACGAGGCCAATACGTAGCCTCCATCAGAACATGGAATAACTGTATAAAAAACATTGATTTCTGATCAGCGCAGCCGCTGACTCCACAGATAAGACAACAGAATCAACTAAGCCTGGCATTTAGCCTGGTCTGGAGCAGGCTAACTGTGGAGAATAAATCACCATGGTAACTTGACCAGGATGAAATGTGATCCAGCTTTCGAACAACTGACTGCAGGCTAAATTAAGCCAGGATAACCAACATATCCCGGCTTAATCCCTTATCTAGGTTTCGAACAACAGGCCCCAGGTGCTGTAAGCTCCTCTTGTTTTTGCCCATAGTGAAAAGCAAACCTTGCAAATGATGTGCAAATTTTGGGAAAGAGTCCCTTGCTGTTTTAATTGTCATCATCATTCTGCCCAATATGAGGCAATAAAACTGAAGAATTTTTGCAAAGCACTCGTTTGTCCTGTGAATCCTTAATGAACATTGAAATCCTGTCACTGTGGACACACTTCACACCTTGAAAGAATTACACTGAGTCGTGCATTTTATCAATAAAGAGAATGCACTCCTATTTCCACGTCGTGTGAATGAGGAACCACAAAAGATATGTTTTTGTATTTTTGAGGCCCTCTTCTCCTCACATAATTGCTGAGAGGCAGAATCTTCTGATAATGATCAGACTTTATTTCAGCTCACGATGACACAATGACCTAAAGCCTGAAGTTGTCCTTGTATGCCAAAAACACTACCACACTCATTCCAGATGGCCGTATGGTCCCCCGCCGCCACGGAGCGGGGGATATGATATTCAGCTCCGTCCATCTGTCCATAGGTACCTCCGTCCCGTTGGTGTTAACACAATATCTTGAGAACCAGTGGATCTTTATTGTTCATATTTTCCACCAATGTGTACTTGGGGGGGCTTCTGGGCCACCAGTCGATTTTGGTGACCTTTTCAAGGTCACAGGGCAATTACGTAGATTTTGCCTTTGTAAACCTTGTTTACGCAATATGTAAAGAACCAGTTGACCAATTATGCTCACATTTAGCACTAACATGTACATGCGGCAGGGGCCACAGTCACATTAGTGACAGTTACTTGTTTGTATAAAATCCTTCTTCCAATCACATTACACTGGTTATCTCTTATCGCTTTCCCTTCCCTTATTGATTGCCATGTTCTCTATGGGATTTTCTAAAAAATATTGGCAGCGCACAGATGTATATTTAAAAGGTAGAGAAAAATACATGCAAAAAATAGGATATAAATAGATATGTAAATTGCTAAACTGATTTTGTTTCAAGTAATGTGTATATATTTATATAACTAATGATTCTGCTGAACAGATATTGAACGTAGCTACAGAAATCAACTGAACAGATATTGATTAAATCAACTGAACATATATTAATCAAAGCTACTGAAATCATTTTCTTCTCTGTGAGTTAACTGCTTGTGTGTGTGTGTGTGTGTGTGTGTGTGTTACTGCTGCTTACATAATGTGGTTACTGATCATGATTATTAATTTACTGATGAATATGATGAGCAACACTGAAATATGATCCACAACACATCCGTGCCATGTTGAACGGAAGAAACAGTCCTGATTCCCTCAGAGCAGCTGCTCATTTTGAAAACTGGAAAAGCACTCGGAAGAACGCATTCTTCCGCCACGCCACATGTCAGTATTATTGGTTGTGGATCCACAAGAATATTATCCAGATCACCAACAGCTATAGTGTATTCTACATTAGTGTTGATTATATTCAACACTGAAATGTTATGATAATCTGTTCATTACATAATGGATTATCATTCTATTCATGTGAATTTAACTTCTTCTGGACCTACAACCCCAATTCCGAAATAGTTGGGACGAAGTGTAAATTGTGAATAAAATCAAAATGCAATGACTTTCAGATCACATGAGCCAATATGTTATTTATAATAGAACACGGATAACATTTCAAGTGTTGAAACTGAGACATTTTACATTTTTATCCACACAATGAGCTCATTTCAAATTTTCTGGCTGCAGCAGGTCTCAAAAAAGTTGGAACACAGGCAAAAAAGGGCTGACAAAGCTATTAATATATAAGAGAATCAGCTGAAAGAACATTTAGCAAGTAATTAAGTTAACTGGCATCAGGTATGTAACATGACTGGCAATAAAAGTGGTGTCCTAGAGAGGCTGAGTCTCTCAGAAGTAAAGATAGCCAGAGGCTCTCCAACCTGTGAAGGCTTACATTAAAAAATTGTGGAATACTTTAAAAACAATGTTCCTCAATGTCAAATTGCAAAGGCTTTGAAGGTCTCATCATTGACAGTGCATAACATCATCAAAAGATTCAGAGAAACTGGAAAAATCTGTGCGTAAGGGACAAGGCCGAAGACCTTTACTGGATGCCCATGATCTTCGGGCCCTCAGACGCCACTGCATCACTCACCAGCATGATTCTGTCTTGACATTACTAAATGGGCCCAGGAATACTTCAGTCCACTATGCCATCCACAGATGCCTCCTAAAACTCTATTATGCAAAAAGGAAGCCATTGTTGAGCATGATCCAGAAGCGCTACCGTGTTCTGTGGGCCAAGGCTCATTTAAAATGGACTAGCAAAGTGGCAAAGTGTCCTGTGGTCAGACGAGTCCAAATTTGACATTCTTGTTGGAAATCATGGGCGTTGTGTGCTCTGGGCTAAATAGGAGAAACACCACCCCTCCTGTTATAAGCATTCAGTTCAAAAGCCAGCATCTCTGATGGTATGGGGATGCATTAGTGCATATGGTGTGGGACACTTGCATGTTTTAAAAAGCACCATGAATGCTGAAAGGTATATAAAGGTTTTAAAGCAACGTATGCTCCCCTCCAAACGACATCTATTCCAGGAAAAGCCTTGTGTATTTCAGCAGGACAATGCAAAATCACATACTGCAGCTATTACAACAGCATGCCTTCGTAGTAGAAGAATCCGTGTGCTGAAATGGCCTGCCTGCAGTCCTGATCTTTCACCGATTGAGAACATTTGGCGCATAATTAAACGAAAAGTCCGTCAAAGGAGACCCAAAACTCTCCAGCAGCTGGAAGCCTGTATTAAACAAGAGTGGGATCAAATTCCAATGGCTAAACTCAAGAAACTTGTCTCCTCAATGCCCAGACGCCTCCACTCTGTGTTAAAAAGAAGAGGGGATGCTACACCATGGTAAACAGGCCCCTGTCCCAACTTTTTTGAGACCTGCAGTAGCCATCAAATTTGAAATGAGCTCATTTTGTGGATAAATTGATAAAATTTCTCAATTTCAACATTTGCTATGTTATCCCTGTTCTATTGTGAATAAAACACAGGCTGGTGTGATTTGAAAGTCATTGCATTTTGATTTTATTCACAATTTACACTTCGTCCCAACTATTTCGGAATTGGGGTTGTATATGAGGAATATGTTCCCGATCACTTCCAAAATTAAATCAACTCATCCTTGGACTACCACCTACCATCCCACCAAGTTTTGAGCCAATACATTTATAATTTTCTGAGGTATCCTGTTGACAGTCAAACAGACGTGAAAACATAACGTGCTTGGCGGAGGTAATAATGCGATGCGGATGAACGGGAGATGCAGGAGATCCAATTGCACCCGGTGCCCGCGTGTGGTGGGGGACCAGCGAGTGAGTTCAAACTTCATCGCAGTAAAAGCTACACATGTACAGCAAACCAACAACGATATTTACGCTTGTTAAAAGCAGCATTCGTGACATGTTACTGTCCTTTTGCGTATTTCACGTTATTTAAAGAGGGTTTAAGTAAAACAAATTATCATGGGCACCTACATTTTACAGTAGCTTTTCAATCCGCGTCTAATACTCATGAACATTTGTCGAACTTACCTGAGACCTGGTAGTGATTATTTATTAAAAAAAAAAAAAAACAACAAATCCTGACCGTAATTCGGCTGCATACTTTCTGTTTACGTTGTGAAAAGTATCCCTTCTCTCCTCGCTTTGCTGCTATGATGTACTGTGACCAATCATTCCTTCCTCAGTGACGTAACAGTAGTGACACACCTGAGGCTTCCAAGAGCAAAGAGTCATTTGAGCAGAAGACGAAGCAAGAGTAAACATGCCTGATGAATGGCATTTTTTTCCGTCTTCGCGCACGATGTGCAGCAGTGGGGCGAGCAGCTAATCAAGAACGGACGGCGAGTGCCAGTTTTGTTTTATCTGATGTTTACCCGAGCCGCGGTGTCATGACGCTGATTAGCTAAGTCCGTGATCCATGTAGCCTGAATAGCGTGACGTTGGTCAGCTTTACTTGCATAGGATCATAGCAAGATCATTAGTTTGCTAGTCACCTAGCGAATAAATATGACTGCTTTGAGCGTTAGCTAATAATGCAGTATCCTGATGTGTGATCAAATTTTAAATTAGGAAGTGATTTATCGGTTATACGACCTTGTCAAGGTTTATAATGAATGTGAATAACAGTAGCAACAGTTGCTATTAGCTCGTATCAGTTTTTTGAGATGGTTGGCCTGCTAATCTGGTGTACATTTTCCAAAGGCATAGATGCTAACTTGCCTAGGCCTAGTCAGAACCACTGACCGTGTCATAGTTCTAGCCAGGCCATTTTAGCGTACCGGGCCGGTACGCAGACGAACGCAAAAGTCGCATGCGGTACGCTGGAAAAGTCCGCCGCTACGCAAAAAATTGCTGCCGGTACGTTACAGATAGGTCACCAGTAACGTTACCAGTAGCCTCAGCAACAACACGGATGGCTTCAGACTGCACCGATCGACCTAGTTTTATCGATTATTTGAAGATAGGCCCGTATAGCCGCCGCTGTCGCAAGTACCCCTAAAGGCATAGCTCATTAGGCTCAGTACCAGTTAGCGCGCTAACAGCCGATCATTGACGCTTGACTGGTTCGTCCACCTCCTGGGACTAGTTCCCAAAATGAAACCAGTGCCGCGAATGTCTCGACATCAGCAAGTTCGGAAGACGATGATGCAATCGTCAGAGTAGAGCCTAGTAGCAAGCGAAAGCCATCAACGACGGCGGATCTTGCTTGAGCGAGTGAACATAGCTTGCTAGAATTAGAATTAGCTCTTGGAAATGTCTATTTAACTGTCCGATGGATCCCGATCTTTTCTGCCACTTTGCAGTCTCTTCCGTTTAACATGCGCAGTTGGCACAGTTTAAAATAATCACGGAAACTAGGTAGCTATATACTTCGGAGATACTGATATTGCAAATTGATCATTTCGCTGGCGTCAATTTAGCCACAAGTAATTGGACTAAGATATCTTCACGAGAAGCACCAGACGTTATTGCACAACACTTCCTATCAGATGTAAAATACCGCATTGTCATGGACTATTAAGTTAAATTGATTACTGGAATTGACATTCATATTGTGACTTAACAGTCCGGTAGCTTGATTACTGGCAGCAGGCTACGTCGCAAATTTATGCCTATTGTCTTACTTATATTGACTAGCTACAAACACGTCGCACACAGATGAAAAAATAATATTATAGTGTTACTAGCTCGTCATTTTAACCATGGGTATCTTTCCAATATCAATTAACATTTCCCAGTTAAACTTACAGCCGAATCAGTATGTGCAGACCTTTGTAATGTGCGTTTTAGTGATGGTGTGATGAGGCCCCGTGAATGTATCGAATCTTTCCAGCCAAATGCTTCATGAAAAGGGTGATTATGAAGCTCCGTCAATCAGTTTATTTGGGAGTTCTGACATCTGCTGGTCACTCTATGTACAGCAGTGCTATTGTGATATACACATGTGGGCTACATCTGCAACCACACATATCTCTCTCTATGGGGTAAGGTTACTGTCAAAAGTTTCGTGCGTGTACACATAAAAATCGTGCACGTATTAAAAATGTGTGCGTGTTAGTCCATAGTTGTGCATAAATAAAAAATTTGTAAACTCTTGTTTAAGTCAAATCACGCATAGATTATGCAGTGTATAAATTCTCCGTGAGAATACAACTCATAAAGTTACAACTTCACTAAATTACAAGTACGGATTGCAGTTTACGGACGTCGAATCTGAATAGAGTGAAATAACTGTCAAAACTACGTCACGAGGTCACGGGCATTATGTATCGAGTGGAAGATATCATCGATTCTACAAACTGCGCATGTGTCAGAAATTCGACCGTGGGTTCACTTCAATGAGTGTATATCAATGAGTGTATATAGAACGTGTCTATTCTGTTCTCTAGCTAGCTGGCATTGGTTTATGTGATCTGTTGTGGGTATTGTGTGGAGAAATAATGATTCCATTAAAGTTAATTGTTTGAAATATCATGTGGCATGCTGGTTATCAATCAACTCAGCTATGCTTGCCATCGTGTGCTGATCGTGCCAGTAAACCTTTGAAACGGTTATAATATCAAAATTGATTAAATCCACGCGTTGGCGTTTAGCTAGCTAGCATGATTACAAACACTCCCACCAAATTAGCTCGCTACCTAGGACAGCTAAAACCCGTCTCTCCACAGCATACCCATTTCAGAATGAGTCCGATCTGCTGCCAACATTGCCTGCTACTCGCCATTGATCGTTCGCCATGAAAATGCCAATGCATCACACTGCTTGCTCCAATAATGCTTGAAAGACACACATGCCACTTAGCTAACGTTATAAGAACATTGATCAATAATTTAAATAGATCGCTCAAAAATGTAAATGAGCATCAGGTTAGATGCTGAACGAGCGTGGCTGAGTAACTTAGCCAGCCAGCTAACGTTTATGGTCGCTTCGCGTTGAGCTATAGCCTGTACGATATCTGATTTCTACTTGAAGCACCAATGGAGCCCCAATTAGCTAACATGAGCTGGTCAAATGTGTGAACGCAGTGCAGCCATTGTGCCATGAACATTATCACCGTCCCCCAACGTTTTCAATCTATTGCCTTTTGTTGAAGGTGGCAGAAAGAGTGAGATAATGAATGCGCGGGTCGAGAAAATGAGCAAAATTCTCTTAACTGTATTGGACTGATTTTGATAAGGTGGTCCAACCAGACTGGAAACGGGGCCATAGTGTTGCCTAAACCGATGAGCTGAAACCTTTATTATCAGCATAATGTGTGCGAAAATTCCTTAGTGCAATAATTTGTCCATTTTAATATTTAATATGAATGTTAATTTTAATAAATCGGCATAAGCCCGTTTTCAGATACACCGCCTGGGCGTAAGATTTGGGTTGGATGCGCCAAATAAAAAGGCGGAAGTATCTTTCAATTCGAACTTAACAATGACTGCAACCTGAGATGTGAATAACTAATGCTCCTGTATCATGAACAGCATTTGAAATCATGCGCATACGTGATAATTCCTCCAAACTTGAAAGAACCAACCCCTATAGTATTTGAAACGAAAATTCTCATAGGAAAGGAAACGGGCAAGGGGCAGAGATCGAAATCCACCAGCAAACATTGTGAATTCTAAGGCACGAAGGAGGTCTAGCAAGCTAGCAGCACGTTAGCTACAGCTTTAAACTGGGAATCAGGACTGCACAGTGACCTTTAACTAGCTAGCTAGCTTAGGGCACGTTTCTCCAAGGCCTCGCTGTTAACCATGTCACTAACATTATGTCAGCAACTTACATAGTTTTTACTTACAGACTGTAAATGGTTCCAGCAATGCAAGGTAGCAATAGTGCTTTCACGCATTAATGTTAGCTGTGGAAAAAGCCCAGCTACCAAACGGAAAATACAAGGCAGCGTTAGCATTTGCTGAACTCCAAGACCATAGTGCTGGTTGATAGCAATGCACCTCGCTGAAATGAGAGAACGACACGTTATACTTCAAACCAAACGTCCAGACAAAATGTAAACCCGACAGTGACAACAGTCTGTGAGAATTAAACGAACCGAGTGAGAAACTAGTGGGATGGAATGCTAGCCAGCTTTTCAGCAGGGGTACGGGCAAGCTCCAGAGAGCTAGACTGATGGTTTGAATTCAGTTTGCGCGCTACATTACAAGGGAATAAATATCTCGCTAACGTTAAAGTTAAATTCACTACCAATTTGAAGTGTGACATGACCACAGTAACGTTAGTGTTGTGATCCTCATTCCAACCCGATTGGAAAAAAGCGTACAGAGGCTTTCCCTGTTAATGGTTGGTTACGTAGCCATTAGGCTAGCCAGGACAGCGCAAGCATCCTTAGATATGATTAATACCATGCCCATTGGCACAAAACCGCTTTACCGCCATGTTCCCTGTGGGCTATTCACCAGTACCACGCGTTTGACCATTCAGAGTGAGATGTGAGGCATATATTGACCAATCAGTGCCTTAATCGTTGATTAAAAACAACTCCTTATAACTTCGTTCTCGAAAAGTGTCAACCAAAATTGCGCCTCGATTCATTTCTTAATATGTATTCCAGCTCTACTTAAGAAAGAAATTCGATTGTATGCTCTTTAAATAACAAAAAAATGACAGGAATTTTTCCATTATAGTCAATGGGAAATTGAGAGGTGCGGTGCACTGGACGCCATATTGGTTTCAACTTTTCGCTCCGACAGCCTCTCCGGTTCTATATACGCTCATTGAATTGAACCCACGGTCGAATTTCTGACACATGCGCAGTTTGTAGAATCGATGTTATCTTCCACTCGATACATTATGCCCGTGACCTCGTGACGTAGTTTTGACAGTTAGTTCACGCTATTCAGATTTCGTATTCATTATGAAGAAAGGGACGTCCGTAAACTGCAATCCGTATTTGTAATTTAGTGAAGTTGTAACTTTATGAGTTGTATTCTCACAGAGAATTTATACACTGCATAATCTATGCGTGATTTGACTTAAACAAGAGTTTACAAAATTTTTATTTATGCACAACTATGGACTAACACGCACACATTTTTAATACGTGCACGATTTTTATGTGTACACGCACGAAACTTTTGACAGTAACCTTACCCCATATCTCTCTCTGTGCATTTGTACCTATGTAGATACACACACACACCACGCATCCTCCGCGTGATTGATTTCAGCAGATGTATGTTATGTTTTACCCTATTGGGAGATATCATATCAAAATGTTCCCAAACGGATGATGTCCTCCTCCTTTTTGTTGGCTCCATTATCTGCAGTGTTCTGCATGTACCTCACCAGATAACGCAGAATACGTCTTGAATTTCTCGCGGCTTTTTCAGTGAATCAAATCACACAATGAGGCAATCACGTGATTTCAGAGAACCGGGGCCTCATTTGTCTTTGGTCACGTGATATTCTGAAAAACGATACAGGCCTCGAAACAGGCTTCATTTGGACACGCCCCCTTTGATCAATATAGACCTCGGGGCTTCAGTGTCAGACGTAACATCACTAGTGTGTTTAGCGACCTTGCCATGACATAGCAAGTGAACCTGTAATGTAGGTATACCGTTCGCTAATAGTTCTTACTTGTCTTTATGCATGGTCGAAGTAAGTCGTGTCTCTTATGCCTAAATACTTTGAATGTTCTCCCTCTGCAGCTGCTGGGAAGGAAATGCTGTGGGTCCACTGCGCATTTACAGAGGGCTCGGCTCCGAGCAACAGTAATTTCAAATGACAGTAAAATTGTCCAGTCATATTTCCCTTATGAATGGGAGGGCTTTGTTATCGCTAATATTATGACAGGTTTCGTTCGCCATCCGCTGTCCCCCAGGCGAATCACAAGCTAGCGAAATTAAAAAAAAAAAAAAAAAAAAAAATCAGCGGTAAACAACCTAGCGAGTTAACCGGGGGCCTATTGCACGAAGGCGGGATAAGGGATTAGCTCAGGATCGGCACGGGATTAGCCTGATCTCAAGCCCCATTTCGGTTGCACAGAGCGTGTGAGCTAATCCATGGCACTAGTTACTATGGAAACAAAGTCTGTGGAGCTAGCCAGCTCTGGAGCAAGCTTACGAACGAGCTAAGCTCCTGCCTCCAGCCAATTTCACCTCACCTCATTCAGCAGTCACCCAAATTGAAAATCAATGTCCTTAACAGTCGTTCTGAATTGTCCACTACACATTGCTATCTCAATTACATCTTAGAAACTTGTGACCATTGATGTCAGTAAAATAGCCAATATTCGATCATTATATTTAAGTATCCGTGTGACAGTGACCATCACAGTTCAATTAGTCCTCCTTCCATGTCACATTTTAACCATATTTAGAATCTGTCATTATCAGATTTGTCCTTATTCCCCATTGAGACTTCCATCAGAGAGGAAAGACGGAGAAAAGTAGCAGCAGTGCTGCATGAAGTAGGTTACAGTGTTTCAGCACGGTCTTAAATCGCCGCGGTAACCCCCTACCTACAGCACTGCTGCTACTTTTCTCCGTCTTTATTCAGACTGCGACGGGTAAGGTAGAGTCGTTGCCTAAGTGCTGAACACGAGTGCAGTGTCGCTCGCTTCGCGATACTGGAATCATTTTCAGGAGGCTCCTTGACGTAATTTTCTGACGTTAACATTTTACTTTTTAACTTGAGTATGCCTTCATCAGAGGTGATTAAAAGCAGAAGGTAATCTCAACTAATCTGAAAACGTCTGCTAGATCGGGCTATCAATTCAGCTTGCATAGGACAAAAAGGAGCTTGTAGCAAAACTGTGAGGTATGCATGGAATAGAACTGTGTACTTATATCTTCGTCGAATTTTAAGTTATCTTTGCGGACATCGTGCGCTTTTCACACTCAAGTTCTGTGAGAGATTACTTCGCTCAATATTAAATATGTCTGACAGTGACGGCTTATCTCGTTCACGGTAACGCCAAAGTGCATCAGCTACTCCTTTTTGACGGTGTTGAAACACCTCCTGGGTTTACTTTCACTTGAGTTTAGCTCACTTTAATACTCCTCTCAAACGTCTCGCACCATTCAGACAGAAACTGATGTAATAGCAAGCAGAGGCATTTCAAAGATCCCATCATCCCTCTGTCCGAACGTGGTCTTTGAGTGTTGCTGGCGCATGCGTCTGCTGCAGCTACTTAGGGTCCATGGTGATGATCAGCAATTCTGTGATCGATCTCGGGGTCTATTTGAGGTAGCCGTGTGCGCGCACTCAGCAGGATCAGCGGCACCAGGCTTCACTTAGCCTATCCTCGTCCACCCGCTGTTGGCTTTGTGCAATCAATTAAGCCAGCAACGCGCTGTTTGGGATATGGTAATCCTCGCTTTGGCGTTGATCCAGGATCTCAGGATCCGACTTTTGTGCAATAGGCCCCAGGGGGGTATACCACGAATCGAGTTCAACATAGACAGGCTTTATTAGAGTGAGCCGGTTCAACAAACCCTGAACTCGCAATCAGAGATAATTGGAACACAACGGTGGTTATAACCTTTCTTTGTTAACCTCGGCTTTGTGCTTTTAGCGCCGTGAGCGCTCTCAATTAAAGGGCGTTCCAAGCGTCAATTTACCATATTTCTCTTCATAAACTGACCGATCGCGTGCTGAATGTTTGTCCGCGGAAGCTATCTCTGATCCAGGATCAGGAAGATTGCGGGATGTCTCCCCCGCGGCACCAGGGGGCGCCCCAGCGGCTTAATGAGAGGCACATATGAAGTTTTACACTGATTGGTTGAACACTTGAAAGACTGCACGATTATGCATGCGCATAGACTCTTGGGAAATTGTAATTGAGATTTATGTTTGTCTATGTATTCTTGTTAGTTGATGTATGCTCTTGTTCGTCGGATGTAATGTAAGTGGTTGCTGGGTGGTACATAAAATATTTTAAAAAATCTCCTAGGAGGATTGGGTCGTGATTATGGACAGTTATGAGGAATGTGAAAATATAAAAACAGCAAAAAGCAACACTGTTGCTGCTAATAAAGCCAGAGAGGAATTCTGGCGGAAAATTGCTGACCGTTTAAATGCGTAAGTCTTTCTATTAAGTAAGACGTGTGAATCCTCCTAAAAATTTTCTGCCATACTGCATCTGGGATCTGTTCATTTAAATCCTCTTCCCACTTGTGTTTGAGATAGTCTAAAGTTGACAAGTTACATAGATTGAGAAGGCCATATATCTTACCTATAATCTGCTTTAAGTTTTTCCCCAGTTTGAAGATGGAGTCTAATAAAGACACACAAGGATATGAGGGGAAGCAGCTGGAATATGAGGCCACAAACTTCCGCAACTGTAGATACCTAAAGAAATGGGATCTAGGAATATTAAATCTATCTACTAGTTGTAAAAAAGATGCAAAGTTATTGTCAACATATAGATCATGTAAAGAATGTATCCCATTCCTGGACCACACACCAAAGGCTCCATCTGACACGGAGGGAGGGAACATGTGATTTTTTATTATCGGACCAAAAAGGGAGAGGTTGTTGAGAGTAAATGCTCTCGTGAACTGATTCCAGATTTTTACCGAGTGTGCCACAACAGGGTTAAGGGTATAATAAGAGATGGGCTTTGCTAGTGGGAGTTCAGTGCACAATAAAGCTGATAAGGAGGAGGGTCCACAGGAAGTACGTTCCAAGGTTAACCATTTAGGGGTGTTTGAGTTGTCTATATCTGACATCCAAAACATCAGTGCTCTAATGTTGGCCGCCCAGTAATAAAACAAAAAATTAGGAAGTGCCATGCCACCCTGAAGACGCGGTCTGTGCAGTATGCGTTTCCATATACGTGGGGGTTTTTTGTTCCAAATAAAGGATGATATGAGTTTGTCTACGGAGCTGAAGAAAAATTTGGTCAGAAATATGGGAAGGTTCTGGAACAGATAAAGGAACTTAGGTAATGCATTCATTTTAATGGTGTTGATCCTTCCACTCAGGGAAAGGGGCAACAGATCCCAACGTTTAATGTCCTGCTTCAGGCCATCTAACAGGGGCAGAAAATTAGCCTTATATAGGTCTTTATAATTATATGTAACCCAGATTCCCAAATATTTAAACTTTTTTGTGCTTATTTTAAAAGGGGTTGAATTGAGAGCGATGATTTCTGCAGACGCGTTGATCGGCATTAATTCACTTTTTTGAAGATTTATTTTATAACCTGATATTTTGCCAAAATTTTTCAATATGCCCAGCAGCTTAGGGAGACTTAACAAAGGATCCGAAATATACAGCAGCAAATCATCTGCATAAAGCGATACTTTACACTCTAATCCCCCTCTATCGATTCCCTTGATATTAATATCCTGTCGATTAGCTAATGCTAGGGGTTCTATGGCAATTGCAAATAAGAGCGGCGACATTGGGCAGCCTTGTCTGGTGCCTCTTTGCAATTTGAAGTAGGGAGAAAGGTTATTGTTGGTGCGTACTGCGGCCATCAGAGAAGAGTAAAGAGCTTTAATCCAGGACACAAATCTTGAACCGAAGCCAAATTTTTCAAGAGTATAAAAAAAGATAGTCCCACTCCACTCTATTAAAAGCTTTCTCAGCGTCGAGAGATAGTAAAATCTCAGGAGTGTCAGATGGAGATGGACTATAAAGGATATTAAGAAGGCGCCTAATATTAAAAAAAAATGAAAATCGGTCTTTTATGAAACCTGTCTGATCAGTTGAAATAATCAAGGAGAACTACCTCAAGACGTTGGGCCAAGAGCTTTGCAAGAAGCTTTACATCTGTATTTAAAAAGGAAATCGGACGATATGAACTACAGTAAAGGGATTTTTATCTTTCTTTAAAATAAGGGAAAATAGTTGCCTCTCGCATTGTTGGAGGGAGTGAATTTAAAGAAAGTGATTCCTTGAAGACTGATAAAAGGAGAGGGGCAAGTGTTACTGAAAATGTCTTAAAAAAACTCTGATGGATAGCCATCAGGCCCTGGAGATTTGCCATTTTGCATCTTCCCAATCACCTCTGTGACCTCTTCAACGGAGATATCAACCTCTAACATATTGGCTAGCTCAGGATCTATTCTAGGAACATCGAAACTGCAAAAGAACTCATCTAGTGCGGACATATCTTCTGGTGATTCAGAGGTGTAGAGGTAGGAGTAATAGCGAAAAAAAACAAATTTATTTCCAAATGATCTGTATTTTTTAGATCGTTTTCATCACTTATCTCAGATATATACTGATTGGCAGTCTTCTGACGTAGCTGATGTGCTAAAATTTTCCCTGCCTTTTCTCCATGCTCGTATGAACTATGTCTGGACTTTAAAATGAGGTTCTCTGCTTGATGCGTTGAGAGGAGGTCAAACTCTGTTTTAAGCAATAGGCGTTGTTTGAGTATTTCATCCGAGGGCGAGTGGCTATATTTCATATCCAGTTTAAGAATATCATCTGTCAGCTGCTTAAGGCGCTTGGTGTTGGCTTTTTTCTGCATTGCACAGTAAGAAATAACCTGTCCCCTTAAGTATGCCTTCAGCGATTCCCAAACTGTGGAGAATGACATTCCCGGTGTCTGATTATGGGCGAGAAAAGATTTAATTTCTGCGTTAAAATTTACAAAAGTGTCTTCTGAGAGAAGCAACGGATTAAATCTCCATGGACGATAGCTGGAATCTGCACTGAGAATGCGTAACTTCATATTCAAGGGAGCATGATCAGAAATAACTATAGACTGATATTGACAGTCAGTTACCATTGGAAGGAGTTTCTTATCAATAAAGAAATAATCTATCCGTGAGAACGTTTTGTGGACTGGGGAAAAAAAAGGAATAGCCCCTAGATGTAGGGTTGAGGAAACGCCAGACGTCAGCTACACCATAAGTCTGAAGAAAGAGCTGGATCGTTTGTGCTGACTTTGATTCAGATAAAGTTTTAGAGGAGCTACGGTCTAAATTTGGGGAGAGCACACAATTTGTATCCCCACCTAGAATGAGGTGGTGTGAGTCCATGTTAGGGATTTGGGAAAAGGTATTGCTAAAAAAGATATGATCATCCCAATTAGGGGCATAAATGTTAGCCAATATAACTGGGAGTCCGTACAATCGACCCACTACTATAATATATCGTCCCATAGGGTCTGACACAATACTAGATATTACAAAAGGAATACTCTTACTGATCAAGACTGCCACTCCCCTTGCTTTAGAACCAAAGTTGGAATGATATGATTGTCCTATCCAACCACCTCTCAATCTATGTTGATCCGTAGTGCGGAGATGAGTCTCCTGGAGGAATGCAATGTCAACTTTAAGATGACCAAGATGGTGTTAATACCCTCTTGCGTTTAACAGGATGGTTCAGAGACTTCACATTCCAACTTACAAAATTAACTATGCACCCTGAGATCATTCCAAAATTACTTGTATTAGCCATTAAGAGTCATAACGATCAATATTCTGTAAGTACATCCCAAAACCCCAACAAGACAGAATTTAAAACATGGAAGATAGTCAAAAATACAACCAAATAAAATAGGTCTGGTAGGTTTCCAACCCCTGCCACCTAACTGAACATGGTAGCTACAATACCTTCGTAGACACAACCACACATTAAGTGATGGTAATGGGGAACAACTTAGTGTCAAGCAGGCTGGTTCCGCCCAACCTTGTACTCATTAAAGCAAAAAAAAGCGCTAAAAAGCAACTATTAATGCCCATGAGCAATATCTCGTGAGGCATGCATCTATACACACCTAACAGAACAAATATCCATAGATGCCATTTAACTGAGGGATCATCTGCCTATTGATCTTAAAATCAAAGAAAATAACCAAATAACAAATCAAATTCGGACATGGCACGTAGTGTACTGGTAAGAATATTGCCAACTCATACATCTTTAAACAATCGGTGCGAGATTAAGCACATATACATACACATTGTTGACAAAAAATGTGTACTCACCCCGTAGTATAAGAGAACAATGGTGTAACCGCATCATTGAAGAATATACAAAGAGAAAAGTAAATAAGTAACGTTAAATGGTCTTTAAGTGAGATTAACCAACCGTCCACATTCTTGTATCCATCCAAAAGAAAAGAGGTGAGAACAAAACCTCACTGTCTTCACAACTTCTGCTGCCGGGATAATAGTCTTAACGTAGGCCATCGCCTTCTCCGGGTCCAGGAAGTCTTTGTTATCTCCGTTGTAGGAGATACGGAGTCGAGCTGGAAACATAATCCCATAACGGATCCCTTGTCGACCTCGGAGTAAGTTCCTGACAGTGTTGAACGCAGCCCGGGCCTTAGCGACGCTCGCGGTGTAGTCTGGAAATATGGCCACTGGGTCTCCCTTATACTGGAGTGGGCCTCCCTCTCTGGCTCGGCGCAGTACATCGATGCAATCCTGATAATAATGCAACTTGGCGACAATGACTCGGGGCCTTCCATTGGGCTTTCTCGGTGCAAGTCCTCTATGAGAACGATCAACCAGAATATCCTTATCCAAACGCAAAACTTCCTTCAGTAGCTTAGAGACTGAAGCTGTGGAGCAGGAGCCAGGCTCCTCCGCCACTCCCACGATACGAACATTACACCGTCTCATTCGCCCCTCCATGTCCTCCGTCTTCTCCCTCAGATTAGCCAGCTCACTTTTAAGTTCAGCGACCGTCGTCTGTAGTGCGGTAACCTCACCCGACCAAGTTGACAGACCTTCCTCCATGTCGCTGATGGCGGCCTTCATGTTGTCCATGTCCGAGCGAATAACCGCGGTGCTGTTAGCGATTTCAGACTTGACTTCTTTCAGCTCATTTTTAACAAAGTTAAAGTCATCAGTAAGTGCATTCTTTAACTCGGCTCTGATAATAACGGAGATGTCAGCCTTCAGTGAGGAGATGATGTCCGCTTTCAGGCCCTCGGGATCCATTTCTGACTCTGGCTGTGACGCAGTTGTCACCTCACCGCTGTCTTTATCACTTCGAGCCGTGGTAGTTTCAGGCCTAACGCTCGTAGGGCCGCCGTATCTATATTTACGGAGCTTAGTCGCCATTAAAGTTACATGCACAGTTCAAGCTTGCTCCAGGGCATTTCAGTTACAAAACTAAATGAAACATACAACAAAAACTGCACAACGTGCACTTTAAAATAATATTTTCCGAAAAGTTAGGCAGGAGTTCCACAAAACAGGTCTTACGCCATTGCCAGCTCACCAGCGCCCCCCCGTATGTTACAAAATTTATTGGGGAAAAAAATTATACGGCATTGCTGAAATGGTGAAATAGATTAACTGGTAATACAGCACGATGCTTTTACCCAAATTAACTTTACAGGGGAAACGGAATGAAACTTTTAACCTCTGAAATAATTTTTGTGACCTCACGGATGCGTAAGAACACAGCGTTAATTATTCATTAATTAGATCCTCCTGACTCCTTCGGCGTGCGAGACTTCTTGTTTACAAACATTGACGTCATATTCAGCCATACGCATTAGCGTGGTTGGCAAGAACAAGTGTAAATCAATACAACAAAACAGGGGAAGTATGGCATCCTGCAGCTGTGGAACCAATTCAGCGGTCTCTAAATATGTACAAAACCTTGACAGTACTGCGAAGGCGAGATATTTCTCTTAGCTTAAGTACAACGAAGGTCTGTGTAGGCTTCTGGATCCTAACGAGCTGAAAGGTTGGAGGAACGACCCCTCTTTGGGTCTGGGTCGGCTGGATCATCACTTGATTTTCCTACATTGAACAGAAATTCAACATTTGTTGATCATCATTGATCAGTGAAAGTAATTCACAGTCGTACGTTTACCAGAACAATTTTAAAAAGGGGCGCCAATATATTTTGGGGGGTTTTATTCGTGATAAGGGGGTTTAGAATTTATGATTAACATTTAATATTGTGAATGCTTATACTGCGCATTCCCTAGCCGCCTGGTGTGTCATCAGTAACAAGGCTGCCGCCGTTACAGCTGCAGTAGACATTTAACTCTAAATTTTCTTGACTGGATGTACGATGGACGTTTTTACATACTCGAATGTTTCTCTGGGTACCCCAAAATTCAAGCCGAAAAAATACTGATCTTAGTCAATACTGATGAAGGTTGAAAACGGAATTCTTTCCAATACTAATATTTGAACTGTCACTTAAATACTCGCTATGGGAAAGTAAGGAACCTATGGAATTACCCAACACAAAAAAAGATCATTCCCTTGCCATGACCAAATAATAAAATGTGAAAACTTAGTAAAATGTCATGGTAGAAATAATGGAAAATAACTTGCGACTGACCCGACAGAAAGTGAAAGTACAAACACGCCAGTGGGTCGACGGCATCCAGTTCTTGCATCGAATTGCATCAATCCAAGTAGATTTTTTCATTTCTCGATCAGGAATACGTAGGAAAGGTATTCCTGAACCCTTCAGGAAACGGTTTGTGCAGTTAAAGGAGCAATATGTAAGAAATGTATGTTGATTAATCATGAAATGGCCCTGACCAGACATTAAGGAATGATGTTAATTTCAAATACTTGTATCACTGACAACAGTAGTCCAGCCAGAATATTCTCATTACAAAAACCGAAGTTGCAGCCCACAACTAATGTTGATGTTGTTATTTTGTGTTTTGGCCTGTTGCGCCGCCCTCCACCTATCTCCCAATCACGAAGTCAGAAGCATTTCGGCATCCAGGTTGCCAGTTACCACTGAGCTGCAGCTACCAGCGTCTCGGAGCACAAATGTCTGACGTTACTAAACCTAAAAGGCCTCGTTATGATTCCGAAATACGTCGTGACAAATTCAGAAACAAAACAAGGATCTGTATAGGACATGCCTTTGAAAGATGGAGATGGCTGAAAGCAGAAAAGAATTTGAAGACCGACGCCGAAGTTGCTCATTTTCTCCTGGGCAGATAAGATTCAGCTAAGTTTGGCTAACTTAATTCTATTTAATGTAGGCACGGACATTGCAAATTATTCTCTATAGTCGAATAACGTTATGTATGTTCGTTCATGGTACGTTAGTGCGTATGCAGGTGGGTCATCGAATTGACTAGGTAACAAATTGTTTGAGAAATAAAAACCGCGACTCGTCATTGCTGACATTAGCAATGCATTATTAGTCTGTTTCTCTGGCTTTATGCTGAGACGCTGTGCAAACCGTTCCAACATTAGCACAGCCAATATGGCAATATGAAATGTAATTTAGACAGTACAATTACTGTACTCATTCATTCTTTACGCATATTATAGTATGGACTTTAGTGGGCTATCCACACAGAAGAGTGACGAGCAAGTTGACCAATATGACCATTGCTAAAGTTAGTTAGTCATTAGTCTCGATCTTTTCTGAACTGAACTGAACACAACCCTGTGAGAGCAAATCATTGGTGATATTGAAACGTAGCAATGGTAGCTCCTTGTAGTAGACGTTCTTTCTGGATGCGGCAACCTAGTTGGCAACCTCTCGTCTGAGGAGAGGGGGAGGGGATACTGCGCTCTGCAGTATTTTGAATGTGATTGTAGTACCAGTTTTGGCCACAAACTTACTTACGGCTCCTTTAACAACGCTGCACCTGACTGGCATTATGACAAAAATAGTGGCAAAGCCACTGTGCCTGCTTGGCCGAACGTGGCCAAAATGGAATGCCCCCTATTGGCCAAAGTATCGGTCCAATTGGGCTCAAAATCGAACTTGGTGTGGACCTTATGACGCTACATACACATATGAAATATGAAAAGGATCGGTAAAAAACTAAAGACGCTAGAGCGCAGACAAGCCAAAAGTTTACGCACGGACGCACGACAGACCACCAGTAAAGACCCCGAGCATAGCATAAGCCCCTTGGGCCTTTTGGCCAAGTAGGCAAAAAATTTGAGTATCTTCGCTCGTAGAATAAGGGAGCTAGAGCTGTTTGAAGTTTTGCAGAAAAAGCCCCCTGGTGTCCAAAATAAGAATCGCAGCATGCCCAAAATCAATCTGGGGCTAGATCTTGGGCCCATATACATGCATATAAAATATGAAAAGGATCCGTTGAAAACTGAAGGCACTATAGCAGTGAAACAAAATCTGTGCATTTTACGACCTTTGACCTACATAACCTTTAAATTTAGGTGAAATCAAAAACCCATTATATATATGATGAACCCCTGGCAGAACAACCTACAGTAAAAATTTGAGCATCTTAGCTCATAGAATAAGGGAGCTAGAGCTGTTTGAAGTTTTGTAGAAAAAACCGCCTGGTGGCCAAACCGAGAATCGCAGCATGCCCCAAATCAAACTCAGGCTAGATTTTGGGCCCATATACATGCATATAAAAAATGAAAAGGATCAGTTGAGAACTGAGGGCGCTATGGCGCTGAAACGAAATCGGCACATTTTATGACCTTTGACCTATATAACTTTTAAAATTAGGTTAGATGAAAAACCATACACTGCCCTCCATAATTATTGGCACCCCTGGTTAAGATGTGTTCAGTTTTCTAAATAATATAGGACCACAATGAAAAAAAGAGGAAAATCCAACCTTTAATTCAAGTGCATTTATTCAGTGGGGAAAAAATTCCCACATTAAGAAATAATTCTTTTACATCAAATCATGTATGCCACAATTATTAGCACCCCTGATGTTAATACTTTGTACAACCCCCTTTTGCCAACAAAACAGCACCTAATCTTCTCCTATAATGTTTCATAAGATGGGAGAATACAGAAAAAGGGATCTTCGACCATTCCTCTTTGCACAATCTCTCTAAATCCTCCAGTGACCTGGGTCCTCTCCTCTGCACTCTCCTCTTCAGCTCACTCCACAGGTTTTCAATGGGGTTGAGGTCTGGGGACTGAGATGGCCATGGGAGGAGCTTGATTCTGTGTCTGGTGAACCATTTCTGTGTAGATTTGGCCACATGTTTAGGGTCATTATCTTGCTGAAAGACCCAGTGACGACCCATCTTCAGCTTTCGGGCAGAGGCCACCAGATTTTGATTCAAAATGCCTGGTATTTCAAAGCGTTCATGATGTCATGCACCCTAACAAGGTTCCCAGGGCCTCTGGAAGAGAAACAGGCCCACAGCATCACCGATCCTCCCCCATACTTCACAGTGGGCATGAGGTGCTTTTCTGCATACCCATCTTTTGTGTTCTGCCAGACCCACTTAGAGTGTTTGTTGCCAAAAAGCTCTATCTTGGTCTCATCTGACCAAAGCACACGGTCCCAGTTGAAGTCCCAGTACCACTCAGCGAACTCCAGACGTTTGCGTTTATGATTGTGAGTGAGAAAAGGTTTTTTCCGTGCATGCCTCCCAAACAGCTTGTTGGCATGTAGATAGCGCCTGATGGTTGTTTTGGAGACTTTGTGACCCCAAGATGCTACCATTTGTTGCAATTCTTTAACAGTGAGCTTTGGAGAACTTTTTATTTCTCTTACCATCCTCCTCACTGTGCGTGGTGGCAAAATAACCTTGCGTCCTCGTCCAGGCTTGTTTACCACTGTTCCAGTTGTTTTAAATTTCTTAATGATTCCTCTGACAGTAGATATGGGCAGGTGCAGGCGAGTGGCTATTTTCTTGTAGCCATTGCCTGACTTGTGAAGGTCGACACACATCTGTCTTACTTGAATGGTGTGTTCCTTTGTCTTTCCCATGTTGAAGAGTGGATAAGGCCTCTGTGTCACGTCATATTTATACCCCAGGGAAACAGGAAGTGATGAATTACTAATTAAATGTTCCTAGATACTCTGATCAACTTTGTAAACTACTGTAGAAATGACAGAAATACTTCAATTACATTTATTTCCTAGGAATTGTTAGGGGTGCCAATAATTGTGGAACAGGTGATTTTTTGAAAAATAATTATTTCTTAATCAGGGATTTTTTTTTCCCTTAAAATTCACTTGAGTTGAAGGTTACATTTTTCTACAATTTTCAGTGTGAGAGTATGCTTCTGCAATAAAAATTGAATTTATTTTAAGGCTTTTAACACATCTTAACCAGGGGTGCCAATAATTATGGAGGGCGCTGTACATGATGAACCCTTGGCAGAACAACTTACAGTAAAAATTTGAGCATCTTAGCTCGTAGAGTAAGGAAGTTAGAGCTGTTTGAAGTTTTGCAGAAAAAGCCGCCTGGTGGCCAAACCAAGAATCGCAGCAAGCCTTAAATCGAACTCGGGCTAGATCTTGGGCCCATATACATGCATATAAAATATGAAAAGGATCCATGAAAAACTGAAAGCTGTATCGCGCTGAAACGACAAATGTAGATGCACTAACGCTCGCACGGACACACAACAGGCCACCACTAATGACCCTAAGCGCAGCATAAGCCCGATTGGGCCTGTCGGCCAAGCGGGCTAAAAAGTTGAGGACAACTTTACTTCACCTATAAAATCAATTGTCATGTTGTGGCTTTTTGCCAACCACGGTAGTCAATAAACCCACGTGACCAGGTTCGTGACATCACGAGAAGTATCGCTCCGGTACGTTCAATAAAATTTCTGGCTAGAACCCTGGATGCATGTCCAGTAAAAATTTGGAGCCTGTAACTGAAATGGTTGCTGAGATACAGCAAAATGTCGAAGTTTTTGGCAATAGTTTTAGGCCAGTGACCTTGAAAAAATAGGCCAAGGTCACCTTTTAGGCATGTCATTTGTAGGCCTTTATGAGATGCATGTCCAGTAAAAATTTGGAGCCTGTAACTGAAATGGTTGATGAGATACAGCATAATGTCAAAGTTTTTGGTGAAATTTTTATGTCAGTGACCTTGAAAAAATAGGCCAAGGTCACCGTTAGGCGTGTCATTTGTAGGGCTTTATGAGATGCATGTCCAGTAAAAATTAGGAGCCTGTAACTGAAATCATTGAGATAAAGCGGAATGTGTTGACTGATGCACGCGCGCACGGATGGAGCCCGATACCATAAAAAAGGAAAAAGGAAAAAAAAATTGCAGTTGTGTAGACGGCCCACATTTAGGTGAGCAAAAGTGCAAGAGAGTCGGCCCGATGAATGAAAGCTTCGATGCACGTTAAAACGATAATTCAATCAATAATCGTACTCGATGTGTCAATTATTGCAATGAGTGTCCCACAGCGATTAGTTAGATCCAATACTGTAAGTGACTCATGGTTTACATACCACTTTTTATGGTTCTGCTTCACTATTCCGGTTGTCTTGCGTCATGGTCTTTTTTTATATCTATTTATATATTTGCTTTATGATATAGGAATGACCAAAAAACTGTGTTCTCGCAAATAAAAAATGATTCATGGGCTTAAGCTAAGAACAATTTATTTAATGTTGTTCTTTTCGTCCTGAAAGTTTAAGAAGGCAGGCCTGCTGGGAAATTTGTTTGACCAATGGCCTTGCTTGTCCCCTGTTGCGTTAACAATCTAACAAGACTAGGTGCAACCTAGTATATGGCTGGGCCGCCGAGTGCTGTATGAGAATGTGCGCCCAAGAAAAGGGTGCTAAATGAGGCAAAGCTCATTCTGTTATTTGAAGTGCAAGTTTCGTAATGAGCTGGAGTTGATAAATTATTTACAAAGTGGGTGAGGAGAGTGAGAGTGTGAAAGTGTGTTTACATAAAGCGTTATTCGATATTGGTGATGGTTGCATATAGTTAACTGTGACAAAAAAAAATTGAAATTCAATTAATTTTAATGAATTGATTACCTATTGAAAGCTCTCGAAAAGGCCTTTGTAGTTGACACCAAGATCATGAGAATTGGCGAGAAATAAGAAAGTTTTGAAATTTTATAGTGCCCCCAAATAGCGAATTGTTTGGTATTTATTTCAGTCGCTATGATAAAGAAAAAAAGTGTGTTTCTTGAAGTGAGCAATTTAGGTCAATTTTACCTCAAATATGGTAGACAGTCAAAGAAATGATATAAGCAATGTTTTTAAAAAAATGCAGTAAAATACAAGAATTCAGGAAAGAAAGCATGAACGATTTTCATAAGCGACAGTTACAACCTGACCAAGTATTGCACTTTGTTACATAGCTAATATGATAACAAAGGAGTATAAAAATACTGGGAAAAAAGTTACGAAAGAGTAAAAGTACCATTACTGAAAGTTACTTTGGTAAGAGTTGAAGTCACCCATAAGAAAATGATTTCAGTAAAAGTCTTAAAGTAGCTCACATTAAATGTACTTAAGTAGTATCTTGTGAAAAAATATAATTAAGTATCAAAAGTGCAAGTACAAAGTATTTTTCATAGCACGATAGAAAGAAGCAAAAGCAACCACGCATTGTTCTCTCCTTGTGCTCTTTAATTAATTTTCAGGTGAATAAAAGATACAGTATTTAAAAAACAAACTGGCAGTCTCTCCTTTATAAATTTCTTCTACTTCTTTGAGTTTACTGGCAGATTAAAAAACCAAAATAATTGACTATAGTTAATAGAATTACATGGTATCAATACCATGTTGAATTTTTTGCTCAGAAAACTGCTTATTCTGAACTTCTAATTGGGATACTATATATATATATATATATATATATATATATATATAAAATTTTTTTTATTATGATTCTTTTTTTAACTGCTATGGGCAAGTATATTGCGCAGTTTGCACATCAGGCTTAGCTGAGGAGTTAAATTAAGGCAAGTCCTGAAAAACAGGTATTGGAGTGAACTCGTCCATATTCTAAGAGCTTGGCTTGCTTGTGAATATTCAATAACTGATCCGGTGTGCCATCTAGTGATATAATAGTGTAACTGCGTGCATAAATTTGCAGCTCCATGTCCGTTGGCAAAACACATCTGCACAAAGCGGCTAAGATACCCTGCCGACCACCGTTGTTGTTCTCGAACACGCCAAATCCAGATAATCCTTAAATGATGAATTACATTCATATTTTAATGTGTAACGAGAAACGAAGTTGCCAGTGTCAAAAATGTAACGAAGTGAAAGTATAGGCTACTTTTTAATCTTTTAAATGTGGTAGAGTAAAAGTAAAAAGTCCCGGTTGAAAAAAAACTCAAGTAAAAAGTACAAATAGGCCTACTCAAAAAAAAAAAAAAAAAACTACTTCAGTATTGTAACGAAGTACATGTACACCTCCGTATGATAATGTATCCCAAATCCCTTCATTGTACCCGTTTTCTCTCGTATCGGTTGCGAGATTCAATAGAAAGATTAAGGAAATTATTCTGGTACCGGCTGCGAAATTCAATAGGGAGATAGAGGAATGTGACACACCGTACCAATCTAACGTAATAGAATCTTAACAATGGTCGGAATGTGTTTTTAATTTCCCTATTCAACCTCGCAACCGATACTGTCCTAAATGCTTTGATAACTGTCCTATCGGTTGCGAGATTGAACAGGGAAATTAAAAACACATTCCGACCATTGTTGTTATTATTTCACGCTAGATTGGTACGATTTGTTACATTGCTCTATCTTTATGGAATCTCACAACCGGTGCCAAAGAAAATAAGCATGGAGGACTGAAACAAACCGAAAGAGTGAAAGAAAATTAGCCTAATAATGGTCGGATTGTGCTCATAATCAAAAATCGAATGGAACTTTTTAAAAGACCGGGATGCTAGCTAGGGCGAGCGCAGCATATGCATCCGCTATATTAAGATTTCTATTGAAACCATCAGACTGTCGGACACTAAGTTATATTAAAACCATGTCCGACTTTCGGACACGTAGACACTGCTTCGAGGTGTCTCCGTGTCCAACAGTCGGATGGTTTTCAATAATTCATAATTCACTTTTAACTTTTCTTTTTTTCAAGCCATGAACCTCATGCAAGACAATAAAACTGGGTAGCTAACTTCATTTGAGCAACACCGATTTCGGACACGTAGACACTGCGAACAAACAAACGCCGTAGCCTACTGTAACTTAAGTCATGATGAAATGCCCATGTAAGAGAATAAAACTGGGTAGCTAACTTAATTTGAGCAACACCGGTTTCGGACACGTAGATGCTGCGAACAGACACGTAGTACTGTAACTTAACTCATGATGAAATGCCCATGCAAGAGAATAAAACTGGGTGCTTAACTTAATTTTCGAGCAACATCGGACCCGCAAAAGCCCTAAACAAACACTACTGTGACTTTGCTAACTGAATTTTCGAGCAATATCGCGGACCGCAGAAGCATTAAACCAGGGGTGGCCAACCCTGCACTAAACAAACAAATACATACTGTGACTTAACTCATGAAATGCCCCCGTTTTTAAATGGGTGAACTTTTTTCAAGCCATGAATTTCGAATGGTCTAGGCACACATTCGCAAGTCAGCAAAGTGAAAATTTCACTTGCGTTCTAGGGACAAATCCAAAATCCACCAACGGCAAAGAACTCCGGTCAAATCCAAAATCCAGCAACAGCAAAGTAGGTGCTCCGTTTCAATTCCGAAATCCACCAACGAAAGAGTATTCCCTTCCTGCTGCAAAGCGTCAATGCCGACGTTCGCACCCCATGTAGCCTATTTATAATGCATAGACCAGTAGTCTGCCAACCAATCGCTGAACTTCTTCCCCACCGGCCAGCCAATCGTTGAACTTGATCACTCACTCACTGTCAGTCACTCAGGTACTCAGCGACATTCGCGTTTGTAGGGGCCTGGCCGCTGCTCGGCCCAGCCCAAAAACGCGTTTCAACCATGGACCTATAAGGAGAACTGGACAGACAACGAAGGCAGGAACGCACGCCGACATGGGCGTAGCGGTCAAGCTGATATTGCAGGTCACGTGATGCCATGGGGTCAGAAAGAAATTTCTCCATAGGCAATAATTGAAAAAGACACGCTGATAAATCCGTGAATAAATTTTTTTGAAAGTCACAAATTATTGATACTGAAACTGTTTATTTTTCTCTTTTAAATCATTGATGCCTCGTTTCTCGGCAAAGACAAAATGTTTTATTTATACTCAGGCTATGCGAACACTAACGGGTCCTCATATGTAAGCGCGTTCTCATCTCCTCCGAATTTAGCACTGCAGCGGATGTGAGTGGGTGGAGCAATGGGCATTCCTTGCCGTCTGTGTTCAATATTAAAGACGTAGCTAAGTCGGTAAAGTGAGCTGGCGACATTACGGTGCAAATATATTGAGCAACAGAAGAAACTTAAGTTAATTACTGACAGACCAGAAAATAAGTTTGCGCGTAATTATCATAGAAAATCAAATTTACTAATTGCAAGCAGATCTGGGCTGATCAGAACCGCAGGTCCTCGAGGCTTTACCCTTGGTCTGCCATGCTTGCTATTATGCTGCCCAGATTTACGACGCAGATGTTGAAGTGATTGCTTAAAAAGGTTTCTGGGTCCGTAGCGGGTTAAATACCACTACTAAGGGTTGCTGGCCCTGTGCAGTGGGCAAGCAGGCTGCCCTCCTCCGTACTTGTGTTCCTCAGTGGGTAGCTTCTGGAGTGAAATCATACAGAAACACAAATCACCAGTACTAACACCAGAGAGGCAATCTTGAAAGGACCAGTGGGCTAACCCAAGCAGGGGCTGATCCTGATTTTTTTCAGGGTTTACTCCCATAGATCCGCTGCACTTTGCAATACTAGGGGCGGCGCTAAGAGCCACAGCATGCGGTCTTCGGCATGTGAGAGGCTAGGTAGTACGGCACTTGTGTCACGGCCTCCCTGGGCAGAGATACTGCAAGCTTCGTCTTACCGAGGTTTTTAGTTTTACACAGTGAGCGTTTGCTCGGAATTTGTCTAGGGTAGTAAGTTCTCTGTATCCCCATGAACTCCCCAGGGTGGCGTGCAGCTAATGCACTCGGTTTGCTTGCATACAATACAAGAGAAAGGTTGACGTTACCTGGTTCGTCGTCGAAACTTCCTGCACGGCCAGCCCGATCCAGTCGCCCGGCGACGAACAGCCCAGTCTCCGTGCTGATGCGGGGTGCAGACGCTTCCCTCAGCAATCAGTTCGTTTTATTTTATTTTTCTAAAAGATTCCCGTTCGGTTGGTTGCACTACTTAGTTGGTTGGAGGTTACTTTTCCCCACAGGGAACACGTGGACGCCGTGTCTGTAATCTTCAGAGACTATTCAAGCCCTGCTTCCGCTGCTGCAACTTGCCAACATGCACGCCCCCCAAAACTACCGCGCTAACCCCGGATATCATCATCACAGTCGTGTCACTCGGTCACGGGATCAAACCATTCTCATTAAGCAACGTCAACCCCAATTGTATGCAAGCAAATCGAAATATTCTAAGGGAATCCACCAAGTATAAAAATCTAATTAATAATAATATCTCATCAGGCCACCTAGCCTATCATTCTGGCACTCTTACCGGGTTATGCTTTTACTAGGAAATGGCCTGTCTGTAACAATACCCCCCCCCCCTTAAGCCAAAAATTCTAAAAAGAAATCACAATTTCATCTTTTTTTTTTGTTTGACTGTTTTCCTTTTTTTTTTTTTTTAATTTTTGGTAAAAACACTGCAGACAGACATTTCTGCCTGTCACCACCTGACCAGCTACCACCACACATCTAGGTAGAAAAGTCACATCTAAACACAACACCAAAAATTCAGAAAATATACTAACTTATCAAATCCAAGAATTCATAGCCAATTTTATCTCTAAAGAGCTTCCGTCATGGCCTCATAATGACCGGCACAATAAAAAAAACTAGAAACACTGTCGTCTCATTTCAAGTGCCACTCCGGGAAAGGGCATCCGCAATAACGTTATCTCTACCCGCAATGTGTTTCACTTTCAAACCATACGGCTGCAAAATTAAGCTCCATCTGAAAACACGCGCATTTGAGCTCTGAAACCTGGCAAGAAACGTAAGCGGATTGTGATCCGAATAGACCACAACATCACCAGCTACACTAGACACGTATATCTCAAAATGTTGCACTGCCAATACCAAGGCCAGAGCCTCCTTCTCGATGGTAGAGTAATTCTTTTGGTAGCGATTTAGTTTCTTTGAAAAATATGCAACCGGTCTCTCAACACCATCAGTTCCAGCCTGAAGGAGAACACCGCCTACTCCAACGTCGGAGGCATCTACGGCAAGGCAAAAAGGCTGCGAGAAGTCTGGTGCAGCCAACACAGGTTCACATATGAGAACTGCCTTCACCGCGTCTAGAGCAGACTGACACTCTGGAGACCAGACCCACTTAACCCCTTTCTGCAGCAGGTCAGTAAGCGGAGCAGTCACAGTGGCAAAATTAGGGACGAACTTGCGGTAGAACCCGCACATCCCCAAAATTCTCATTTGCTGACGACGATTCTGCGGAGCCGGGAGATCCATGATGGCCTTAACTTTGGCAGAACGTGGAAGTACCTTACCACGCCCTACGCGATGACCCAAGTAAGTGACCTGACCCTGGCCAAACTCACATTTAGGTAAATTTACAACCAGTGAGGCCTCAGCAAGTTGCGTAAAAAGTGCAGAAATGTGCCTAATATGGCTCTCCCATGAGTCACTGAACACAACCACGTCATCAATATAAGTAACTACATTGCCCAGGCCCCTGGTCACCTGATTCATCAGCCTCTGAAAACAAGCGGAGCATTCTTCATGCCAAATGGTAAGACCTTGCAGGCATACAAGGAGTCATGTGTAGTAAAAGCAGACACTTCCTTGGCGTGGTTGGAAAGAGGCACCTGCCAATATCCTTTCAGGAGGTCAAATTTCGACACCCACTCAGCCTGGCCAATGTGGTCAATACAGTCCTCCATTCGCGGAATAGGATAAGCATCTGATCGTGTCACGGCATTAACCTTCTGATAGTCAATGCACAGACGCAGGCGCAGCACCTTCCCTCACTACTAATACGACTGGGGGAGCTCCACTCACTCACCGTGGGCTCTATTGCACCGATTTTGAGCATAAAGTCAAGTTCTTGCTGTACCATGGCCCGCTTCTGAGGAGCTAACCGATATGCATGCTGCTTTATTGGAGCAGCTGTCCCGGTGTCCACATCATGAACCACCAGCTTAGTCAAACCTGGAGTGTCTTTAAACAACTCAGGGAAAGACTCAACCAAGCCCACAATATCCTCAACTTGAGATGCTGTCAAATGAGTCAGGCTATTCCGGAGGTTTTCCTGTGCTTCCGTATTCTGAAGGCGAGCACTGACCGGCTCACGAGGAGTAAAGCCTACCTCTTCATCACACTCCTCAGGGTGCTGCACCAAATTAAAACACACTGGAGCCCCAGCCTCTCGCCCTACAAATGGTTTAAGCAAATTAACATGACACACTCGTGTCTTAACACGGCGATCAGGAGTGCTGATGACATAAGTACAGGGTCCAGCCTGCTTTACAATTGAATATGGCCCTTCAAACTGGACACCAAGTTTGTCGCCCCCTGCTGGCAACAAAACAAGCACCTTATCCCCAGCCGAAAAGCTACGCGGCTGAGCCCGCTTGTCATAGTGGAGCTTCATCCTGGTTTGTGAACCCGCAAGCTTCTGCCGGGCCACCTCACAAGCAACCTGCAGTCGATCAGTAAACTGAGCAACATATGCGAGTGAATCCTCTGGGACGCTCTCACCCACTAACCGCTCCTTTAGTAGGCCCAAAGGTCCACGCACCTCATGCCCATAAACTAACTGAAAAGGGGTAAAGCCAGTGGATTCATTGACACTATCCCGAACCGCAAACATAAGAAAAGGCATGGCAGCATCCCATTCCCCAGGGAACTGATCGCTGCATGCTCTCACCATCTCTTTCAAAGTCCGATGGAAGCGCTCAATCGCTCCCTGGGACTGAGGATGATAAGCTGAGGACAAAACTTGCTTAATGCCAAGCTGATTCAAAACCCCTTGGAAAACAGTAGAAGTGAAATCTGATCCCCGATCAGACTGAACCTCCCGTGGAAGACTATATCTGGAAAAGAACTGAATGAGGCTCTCAATTACAGTTTGGGCCCTGATGTTCCTGAGGGGAACCGCTTCAGGGAACCGTGTGGTAACATCCAGTATTGTAAGAAGATACTCATTACCCTTCTTTGTTCTTGGAAGGGCCCAACACAATCAATCATCACTCTTGTAAAGGGGGGTGGAAAAAAAGCGAAGCGGCTTAAGAGGCACGGGCGGCGCCCTGTGCTGAGCCTTACCCGCACGTTGGCATGGCTCACAAGATCTACAATACTCAAGAACACTTCTCTTCATACTCGGCCACCAAAAATGGCGTCTAAGTCGTTCTAGAGTACGATTTACTCCCACATGACCAGCCATGGGTCCAGCGTGAGCCATTTTAAGCACACCTTCCCGATATCCCCCCGCAAAACTACCTGCTGCAATCGTTCCCATTCCTCGGCAGGATCCCTTGAGGCCGCCAACGTCTCATCAAGACATTGTCCTGCAAGTAATACCCTCAGACACCACAGTATCCCCCGATAGGTTCCTCCACCAAACGGAAAAAGGGAGCCAAATCAGCATCCGCAAGCTGAGCTTCAACCAGAGCCTCCCTACTCAAGTGGGGGTCCTCCTGCGTCTGTTTCAGGTGGGCCATAAATGTGTCACACAAATTAACTGGTGCGTCTTGTTCCTCACATTGAGTGGGAGGAGCACGAGATTTGCCTGTGCACGCGTCACCACAAGCATGCAGTGAACACCTCGGGAAACTCCTTAGCCAGCTTCTCGGTGTCCACCACATTGATAGGTTCAGGGGAGAGAACAGAAGGTTCCATAACTCTGTTACCTGCCAGGTCATTACCCAACAATAATGACACACCGAACAGGGAGAGAGTCAATAACGCCACCATCACAGGACCATTAACCAACTCAGAGCGCAGGTACACCTCCATTAGCGGATACGGCCCAAACTCCCCTCCTAAGCCAGCCAAAAGTACAACAGGACTTCCCGGTATGGGGCGGGGCAGGTCCAACACACCAGCAGCCAACAGGGACTGACTAGCCCCAGTGTCTCTCAGAATTTGAATTGGAACTTCCGGGCTCTCACAATTCAAAGCTACAGAACCAGGGGAAACAAAGCAAGCTTTATCAGGTAACAGCTATTTCCCATTATTATCATGCTCCCGTTTCTCAGCCTCAGAACTCTAGGTTCTGGCTGACACCAGAGCAACAACCTGCTCACGGTTTGCTCTGTCTCTAAGGGCTGGGCAATTACTGCGAATATGCCCTGGCCGCCGACAATTGTGACAAATAATATCCTGGCGGGAAACAGGTCCACCACGTCCATTTCGGACAGAGCGCTCAGGGAGCCGCTGGCCACCGCCTCCCTGTTGAGCATCACTTTGGTGAGCCTTCCCGGAATCCAGGCTTCCACCCTGTCCAGGCTGGTCACTACCAGACCGCTTCATCTCAGGCTTTGAGCTGCCCAAGGACCTCCGTTTGTCCTGACCCCGATCATGATGACCACGCCCCACGCCACCATGATGGATGACCTCCCATGTATCTGCAAGTTCCGCTGCCTCCTTCACCGTCTGAACGCCACGCTCAGCGATGTACACATCAATTTCCCGCGACACACAGCTCCTAAACTGCTCCATCAAAATGAGCTCAGTCAGAGTCTCCACAGTGTCTGCCTTACATGCACTTAACCAGCGTGTCATAAGTATCTGTTGTCTACGAAATAAATCGAGGTGGGACTCACCACCTTTACGCCTGTGGGAACTAAACTTACGGCGATATTCATCGGGAACGCTTCCATAGGCGGTTAACACAGCCTCTTTTACGGCGTCATAATTGAGAGAGAGAGACGTCTAATGCAGCATATGCGTGTTGTGCCTTACCAGTAAGAGCCCGCTGCACTAGCAGTGGCCATCTTGAACGGGGCCAGGCCAACTCAGTTGCCACTCGTTCAAAGGCATCAAAAAAAATATCTACCTCCTCCTCATTAAACTGAGGTAGGAGTTTCTCAGCAGAACTCAGATTGAAACTGGGTTCTGACAACACACCTCTCTCCCTCGCAACTTTTTCCACCTCCAACTTCATACGCTCCAGCTCGAACTTCTGCTCGCGCTCCCTCTTCTCGAGTTCAAAATGGCGCTCCCGTTCCTCTTTAGCCAACCTCTCCTGGCGCTCCTTCTCCTCCTCCTGCTCCACCCAAAGTTCCTCCAGGCCAAACAGCTCCTTCACCAATGCAACCAGCTCTTTTTTAGTCATGGAGGATGGAACTTCCATTCCATCTCGCTCAGCCATTACAGCTAGCTGTGGCCTTGTAAGAGTCCTAAACTGAGCGGCAGTAGGCAACTCAAACCCGCCAGCGAGATCAAGAGATGGGGCCATCCCACTCGTAGAACTATCACTCGTCATGACCGTATCTCACAAAAATTATCGTCAAAGACAACAGTAATCACAGCAACGCTGAAGCATAAAAAAAAATTCCCCGGAGCGCAACTACAAATGTTCAACACTTGCCACGTGCAGTAGCCACAGGAGAGCATTCAACTCTCAAAAACAAAAAAAAACAACCGCCGCGTGCAACAAGAGCACAATCAGGTTCGCAAAAAAATTGGGGGAGAAAACCCACAATTCAGCAGGCAAAAAAAAAACCAAGACAGTTTCTGGAGTGCCACCCACAGAACACTAACCGCTCAAAGCGTAACAAGTGGCTATAACTAGCACAGACACGCGAGTAACGCAAAAATCTCAGACACCGCAGCGTTCCACTAGTTAGAAAAAATTTTTTTTTTTTTTTTTTTTTTAGCCAAGTTATGCCTAACCTAAGATTATCTAGGACTAGCCTACTATTACTCTTAGCTAAGCCAGACTAAACAATATCCAACCAAACGGATTTAACCGGACACACAGTTCTTTAATGCTAGGAGCGGTACAGCACGACTAATTCGCGCTTGGGCCTACACACTCATACTAAACTACCTATCTAACCTGGCAATGTGTAGCCCTTTAGCAGGCCCAAACAACCCCGTGTACGTTTCCCAACACAAAGAACTGTATTATCCGTAATTAATTAACCAACTACAAATCCAACCTGATTTTAGTAGGTATGTTACTATCAGTGCATTGGCCGCGCGATATTGGTTCCGATAGCGCGTTGCGTAATTTCCCGAAGTGGCAGAGGTATACCCATAAAAACCGCCTTTTATGGGCAAAAGGAGGGGAATTCCTGGAAATCCCGTGGAAGACGTAGATAAAAATGACCCTGAATTCCCCTTGTTACCTTGTTTTCAATTTTCGATTTCCCAGATGGCCGTCTGAACGGTTCAAAGTTTGAGGTGACAAAAACACCCTTCAATTTTATAGAAGCCAAGTAGGAATTCTAATAAAAACTGCACAGACTATTAGATTAAGTATTCAAGATCCAACAGACAAAAAATTATGACATTCGGAGTGCCAGCAGTCTGTTTCTACCGTCCGGAAAAAAAACCGTCTGTGGTAAAAATTCCAGAAATGGCGCCCCCATTTCGGGTTGCACAGCGAAATTCAATTCTGTTTCATTCATCATTTTGGAATAGGCAGATAATATTCCAATGAACATTATCTGAAAATTTCATAGGAATATCTAAAGAATTAAGAAAGTTATAGCATTTTATGCAAACCATGTTTTTTTAGTCACAGATTTCTCATTTTTTCTATAGAAAACTAAGGACATTTTTTACCTCTCATTTCCCAATTTCCAAGTTTAATAACTTTGTCAGTTCTTAACCTATCACATTGATCTTGGTATCATTGGAAAGTTTATTTCAAGCTCTTTCAGGAAAAATAATTCATTTCAGCATAGAACCATTTTGAAAATTTTAGTAACATACCTAATTTTAGTCATACCGATTTAAACGGCTAATCTCATTAGTGCAACAAACAAACGAACAAGTACGTCGACCTTAATTACTATACCGACAAATGCTAAAGCATACAAACAGCAAACCCAGTTAATTCACTCCCACGACGAGCCCCCACTCTGTCACGGCCTCCCTGGGCAGAGATACTGCAAGCTTCGTCTTACCGAGGTTTTTAGTTTTACACAGTGAGCGTTTGCTCGGAATTTGTCTAGGGTAGTAAGTTCTCTGTATCCCCATGAACTCCCCAGGGTGGTGTGCAGCTAGTGCACTCGGTTTGCTTGCATACAATACAAGAGAAAGGTTGACGTTACCTGGTTCGTCGTCGAAACTTCCTGCACAGCCAGCCCGATCCAGTCGCCCGGCGACGAACAGCCCAGTCTCCGTGCTGATGCGGGGTGCAGACGCTTCCCTCAGCAATCAGTTCGTTTTATTTTATTTTTCTAAAAGATTCCTGTTCGGTTGGTTGCACTACTTAGTTGGTTGGAGGTTACTTTTCCCCACAGGGAACACGTGGACGCCGTGTCTGTAATCTTCAGAGACTATTCAAGCCCTGCTTCCGCTGCAGCAACTTGCCAACACGCACGCCCCCCAAAACTACCGCGCTAACCCCGGAAATCATCATCACAGTCGTGTCACTCGGTCACGGGATCAAACCATTCTCATTAAGCAACGTCAACCCCAATTGTATGCAAGCAAACCGAAATATTCTAAGGGAATCCACCAAGTATAAAAATCTAATTAATAATAATATCTCATCAGGCCACCTAGCCTATCATTCTGGCACTCTTACCGGGTTATGCTTTTACTAGGAAATGGCCTGTCTGTAACACTTGCTAATGATAAAGCTGGATTTATGGTTCTGCGTCGACTTCACGCAAAGGGCACGCTGTCGCCTCGACTAAATGGAGCCACTAAATGGCAGTATTGCCATTTTTTTTTATTAAGCCCAGTCTGGAGCTAGGTTTTGGGGCATGTCCTGGGCATGCCTCAGAGGGGAATGTCCCAGAGAATTGGAGAAAAGTCTGGAAGGTGGGAGGGGGCTGGAAAAGAGTATATAAGGAGAAAAATTGAGAGAGTGAAAGGTAGTAGAAGAAATTGCAAGGAGAAATTGTGGAAGGATACATTTGACCAGACCTGCCACTCTTTTCAAGACCTGTGAAGCTTTTTGTGGATTTTTGCCTGTGTTGGAGCACTTTCCTGTCCCAGGACATCGCAACATAGCAGCCCCATCTCAATTGCCAAGGGATTGTAAATATCTCTTTTTTTTTTTTTTTATTTCAATCTTGGTCAGTAGAGTAGGTTGTAGATTAGTTGAAAGTGTTTGTTTAATTAAATCTGTTAAAGTTTTAAAATTTTGTCTGTCATCCCTTGCTGTCCGCTACGCCATAACAAATTGGGGCCATAACACCGCCAAACCGCTAAGTGGCATCAGGTTTCCGAAGGACCTGTCTTGAATTCACGTGAGACTCGTTGGTAGAGTGTTTACGCTACGTTATGGGCTGTATTTCATTCCGTCGGGTAATAATCATGGACCGTCCTTGGTAATAATCCCTGTGTGTGCCCTATCTGTACCTCCTGCCCGATCGGTTCTGCGCATGCTCAAACGTTCTGCGGATGTGCATTGTTTAACTCATATTTACGACACTGCCCAATGTGTTCTACGCATGCGCAAAAGTTAAACCCTTTGCCCGTTGGATTGGCGATTCAAGCGATCGAAATAGTCAGCGTCTCAAGTCTCTTAAATTCCATCCTAGTTCCCCGAGGATGCATGGAGGGAACAGGAGAGAGAACAGATGAAATGAGGACATATGTTTTAAGCGACATGAGATGTCCTTTTCTCAGTTGCGTTATATGAGGCAAAGCTCGTTTCTGATGACGAACTGGGCTGGATGTGTTGGAATACGATCCGCGGGAATTGGCACACAACTTTGAATTAATCGCAAAATTCAATAATCAAAGTATGAAATACAGTTCAGCTGCCGCATGCAATATACCACAAAAAAACGGCATGGGGAGCCTAAATTTGAACTGTGGTAGCTGTTAAAAGTGTAATTAAAATTTTTTCATAAAATATTAAAGTTCTCCAGTTATTGACGCACCCTAAAATTTTCTTGCGTTGTGTGCGACCCTATTGATAATATGTGACGTAGATAAATTAATAGCCAATTTTAAACTCAGACATTCCGGATATCTGTACCCTCATCAGAAAAAAAAAAAAAAAAAATCACTCTCCCTCGATATAAAATCAATTTATTTTCGTACGCATCCACAAATCTCCGTTTCTTTTCCATTGTTAGCTGTAACTTGACGTTTTTCACATCGCAATGGGAAAATAATAAAACCTCCGCCGGATGCCTAAAGAGCAACAGAGCGGTAGGCTATGTGGAAAATGCACCATCAATGTGCTGAATGTCTATTGTGGGACACGTATGATCACATATTCATATTGACAAAGGAGGGGTTATGTTAATATGTGATTTTGGCCCACATGGTTTACATTATAGATAGGAAAAATGAATTATATATAAATACCCAAATTCCTGTCAAGCAACCCATACTGTAAATACTTCCATGAGATTTCATGTGGTTTCCTTATTTTGCCATGACTTGTGCTGGAAGTAATGAACATAGGCGATTTTGTGCAAAATGTGGCAAAATACGCCTATTCAAATAAAAATCTATACATGAAGGACCATGAAATAAAATATAATCTCTCTAAAATGTCCTTCTGTTGTAGTGAATTTGTATACTACTATGTTGTTAAAGTAAAAATAAGTCGCTGGCTACTTGAAGGACCATGAAATAAAATATAATCTTTCTAAAATATCCTTGTGTTGTAGTGAATTTGTATACTATTGTGTTGTTATAGTTTAAAAAAGTCGCTGGCTGCTGTCAAGTAAAATGTTCACGCATGCGTGGTACAAATCGGGCAGGAATTCTCTGCACTTGCGCAGTACTGGTATTGCGCATGCGCAGAACCGATCGGGCAGGAGGCACAGATAGGGCACCCACAATCCCTTCACCCTGTGAAGTCGCTCCCCTTCGTTGTGAAAACACTGAAGGGCAGCAGGGAGTAGGGTTTTAAATTAACGGTTGTTTGGAATGTCCTTCGACATACTTCGCGGCTGCTGCTTTCTGCCTAAGCAAGTGTAAACAAACGCAGCCAGTTCACAGGAGAACTGTTTTCACTGGCCATTTATCGTTTTCGCGGAAGCTTTATAAGCAACCGCATCGATTTGAAAAGGCGACAAATAGCCGCGGATAAAAATAAAAACAACATAACCAGCGATAGTCAGTCGACTGTAGTAAACCATCAAGCTAGGTTCGTCAGTTTTCTGTGCGCTAGGTAGGTACTAGCCACCGTTGTCATTTTCTTGAATGGCGTTGAATCACACACGTCACTATGCTCGGGTCGGACCAATCAGTGCCCTTGCGGTCTGCGTCGCTTTGCAAATACACTGAGCATCAAAAGAAACGCAAGTTAATTAAAGGCAGACCGGAGAATAAGTTTGCGCATAATTATTGAAAATCAAATTTATTACTAGCGTGTGCACATTTACACTCGTTTCATCAAACTTTTGTTTGTTTTGCGGTCACTTTGAGTAACCATAAGCGCACATTAACGAACTAGCTAACTTGCATTTCTTTTGTTGCTCAGTATATTTTTGCCATTTTATTTTAATTGATGAATGGCCGTATTATGTGGGAACTCGATTGCCACACTTCATCTTGTAGCGGCGGCCAAATGTACAGTAAGGTAAGGCCGCTGTTGTGACATCCCAGAACCATGTACGCAGCCAACACTCACCTTACTTTTTCTTATTAAAATGTTATGGATATGTCCATGAACTGAGTTGTATATTTCTATTACTTTGAATAGCACCAATTCACATTACTGTATTTTGATGCGTTATGCATAATGTGTCAGCTGAGTAGCATCTAACGTGATGGCCATATGAGTGCATTTATAGCACTACATAAATTAAGTTCGAACACTGCTTAGCGAACCATTTAATAACCATTCTTCATTCTTAAATTACTTACAGACCTTCATACATGATGACGAAACTTTTCAGCAACTTGACAGATGAGATCCAAAATGATAACTTTTTTTGTGCATGATCCGAACCGATTGGGTGGAACAATGGGCATTCCTTGCCGTCCATCTGTGATCAACATTATAGACGTGGCCAAGTCGGTAAAGCGAGCTGGCGTTACGGTGCAAATATTTTAGCCATTTTATTTTAATTGATGAATGGTCCTGATATACTCGATTGCCACACTTCATTATGTAGCGCGGCAAAATGTACTGTAAGCTAAGGCCGCTGTTGTGGCATCCTAGATCCATGTGCGCAGCCAACACGCACCTTACTTTTTCATATTAAAATGATATGGATATATCCATGAACTGAGTTGTATATTTCCATTACTTTGAATTGCACCAATTCACATTACTTGTATTTTGATGCGTTATGCATAATGTGTCAGTTGAGTAGCATCTAGCGTAATGTCCATATGAGTGCATTTATAGCACTACATAAATTCAGTTCGAACACTGCTTAGCAAACCATTTATTAACCATTCTTCATTCTTAAATTTGTTACAGACCTTCATGTTTGATGGCGAAACTTTTCAGCAACTTGACAGATGAGATCCAAAATGATAACTTTTTTGTGCATGATCCGAACTTCCATGAAAGCACTGGACATACATACACATTTTTTGTGGTTCAGCCTTTATTAGATCGCAGTTTTGGGTAGGTGGAAACGTCAGAGTATATGAAATCCGAACATCTGTTTGTGAGCAGCACGTGCAGTGAGCGCATTGTGTGTGTTCGATTTATCGTCTTGAATCCGGAGAAGATAATGGAGTTCGCACGCAGACAGGCAAGAGTCGTCTTACTCTATTAATGTGGTTATTCATCGTTGAACTAAAGAGGACACGAGCCTGGGGCGCGTTTCCCAAAAGCGTAGTTATAGTTCGTCCATTCACAGTCAATGGTTCCAACTATGCAAGTTAGCATCTGTGATTTCGGGAAACGCACCCCTGAGCAATGTCATGTTACACAACACCGAGTCAACTATTTTGCCGACATTTTTGAGTTGATATCAATAATATTACTTCCCTGTTAAATAACAATCGTTTTAAATATTTGATATTGGATTTGGGTATTAAAATTGTATCTCAAACTATCATAAAGCCTGTACTGGCGGCTATGTTTTTTTACGTTCCGCTCATATAGTTACATCAGGGGTGCATCTCAAAGCATAGGCTGCAGTATTCGAAGGCTGCGTTTTAAGGGATCGTCACTTATTACCATTCGCCAGACTAACATTTAGGGTTTGGAATAAGAAGAAATTTACGGTTAGATTTAGGGCAAGGTGTTAGAGTCAAGGTTAGGGTTCGGGAAACCAGTGACTACTCGCTTAAACCAAGGCTGTTTAGCGGAGATGAAATGACACCATGTCAGTTTGGCGGATGGAATTAAGTAACGACCCTTAAAAATGCAGCCTACGAAGGATGTAGCCTGTGCTTTGAGATGCACCCCAGGGCTCTCCTACGGAAGGTTCTGCAGTTTGCGGTGGTCAGAATTCCATTTCCGGAGAAAAGTGATCGTGAGCACGCACCATGGGTAGGAGTTCCAGGAGCGCGAGCCGTTGTCATGGACACCTCGGATACCAGCGCGTTCATGAGCCCCACACTACCTATATGTGAGCAAAAAGTAACACAGCGCATGTCCGCGTCGGTCCGGCAATTGGCCCCCATGTCGGCGTGCTGCGCCATTGAGCAATTTCCATTGAAATGAATGGGCGGCCATTTTCCAATTGTATATCCAGTGAAATATAAAACATCCTCGGTTTCAACGGCTACCAGATCAGACGAAAATGTCAGAAAGCAACGGAGAAGCTGAAAAGCTTAGAAAACAAAGTAAAGAGGCTCAGGCTTTCAAATGCAAAAAAAAAAAAAAAAAAAAAAAAATTGACCAGCTGTTTGGCCATGATGATCCTGGTAGCAAGCAGTTTTCATATGCAGGGGGACATGGAAGACTAACGTTAAATTGGCTATTGCAAGTTCTGTTAAATTTGCTTGAGCTTACAAAAGGACCCCACTGACGGACCAGTTGTTACTAGCCTTCTATTTCATGCAAATGGATTTGTGGTTTTACAGTGCCAAATAAAAATTGTCCTGAAATACAGGAAGGCTTTCAAATTTTCCCTTCCAAAACCCTGTCTTGAT
The DNA here is from genome assembly GCA_029692085.1 of Gymnothorax javanicus. Classification (NCBI taxonomy): domain Eukaryota; kingdom Metazoa; phylum Chordata; class Actinopteri; order Anguilliformes; family Muraenidae; genus Gymnothorax; species Gymnothorax javanicus. The sequence continues at coordinate 99,379,058 of CM056194.1, read as the reverse complement.
GTTCAGAATCACCTGTCATTAAACTTGCAACCAGCTAGTACTGCGGTTCTGAAGCAAGTGAGATTTTTTTATGCCCTTTAGAGTCTGTAAGATATGTTATGTATGAATCAATCCAAATAGTGCAACGGTCTTATTGAAAATTTCTAAATGGCCCCAAAGTCACATTTCTTTTTCACATTCATTCACGTAAATATAATAATATTAATAATAATAATAAAATTTCCATAAAAATACATTAGTTTATAAGTTGACAATGTTATCTTTTTAATATAGGACTGCATCATTGTATTAAATTTCTTTCAGGACATCTTTAGGATAAATAGGATCTTTAATATAAATAGGATTGTTTGTTTTTGGACATTACCCACCCAACCTCTGCCTACAGAATAGTAAATTCACTCACATGTACGTAAGTTCAGTTTAATGATGGCTCGGATTATGTGTATGCTGGTGTTTCACGAGACAACACTTTCTACTTTCCTGACACTTGGAGTGTTTTGGAAGTATTAAAGCCTCATCTTTTTGAAACATTTCGAAAAAGACCATTACAGCATTGTACTAACTTTTTTTTTTTTTATTGTTTGTTTAGGGTGGGATCTTTTACTAAACCTGGTTTAGGGACTTGGGGGGAGGGGGGACTTGGTGATCTGTTACATCTGCTAAAATCACAAATGCATATAGCCACAGGGTTTGTATGTTAGATATACACAACAATTATTTTGTTGTAAAACCCACAAAACAATAACCAACAGCGGAAATTGTAGGGTTGAAGGTTTATGCGTATGGATTCCTAGCATTAGCATGCGCGACATCCTGGCTGGTGCGAATCACAATAAAATGGATATATTTTCTCCGTTCGAACAACGGGGCACAAAAGCACAACGGTTACAATTAATCTGACTCCATAATAAATTTAGAATACCAAAATTAGTTATACCCTCGTTAAATATCTGACTCCAAATTAGAATTAGAATTTATAGTTTAGGGACACATGCGTGAATCTCGGGGCAGCTAAGCCGCCAGACTCTTCCGTGAAAACCAGTTACTCAACCGCCGCCCCCGGGTAATAGCGCAGTTGCCGGATCTTAGTTCGGTGAGAGCTCTAGAGGATGGAAGAAATTACCATGATAGTAGCAACTTTGGCATAAACATATCATGAACCCAGATTTATGCACACCACAGGGCCCCTTAAGGGGATCGGCCAGGCACCGGCTTATAAACTCAAGAAAACCCTTAAGGTCAATCCCCAGGACCGATGCTACATAATCGCACCACAGGGCCCCTTAAGGGGATCGGCCAGGTACCGGTTTATAAGCTCAAGAAAGCCCTTAAGGTCAAAAATCCCAGGACCGATACTACATAAACCCTTTTATATGAGTAGACCGTAACTTGCAATCCAACTTAAAGCCCATCACATCCTTTAAAACATCAGCTAGCTAGTCTGGAATGATAAGGACTTACCCCTAAGTACCGGTCGTAACGTGGCTAGAAAGGACAAAAGGATTAGCAGTCCCGAGACCACGCAAGCTTAAAGGAATAGCAATGATTTATTCACCAGGTAGGCAAAAGCTAAAATCATACAAATCAATACTAAGCCAATTACAAGTTACACATAATTTAGAAGAGGAGAATAAAGTCATACCTGGAGGAAAAAATTTACACGCACTCATGTGCGGGAAGTTCGAATTACGATGTTACATCATTGAAAAAGCTACTCACGCACTAACGTCTGCGGGGGAGAGATCGGATACGATCTTCCCCGAACAGCTCATTTCTCTTTCCTATAAACCAAACCAGCAACCCCCCTCCTCCAACCAGAGAGCCCCATAAGTTAACCAGGTGAGATATCGGGTTACAGGTCTCAGGACTGAGACATAGTCAGGCCATTTGGCTGTAAATGAGGGGTCATTCAGACAAAAGGAACTACACTTTATTACCCGAGAGGAGATTTTACCTTACCCAAATTTAGGGAGTTTCTAAAAGTGAATGAACTATAATTTCATTTGATACGAAACATATGCCATTCAACTCCTCGAATTGTAACAAAAACATACATATCAAACAAGCCAGGAAAATGGATGAATATGATATGGTTGTCATGAAAAAGTCTTAAGCTGAATTATTATACAGGGAAATTGTGTTATAAGTACAGGAGTGATTTCTTATCAGTATATTAAACATATGAGCATATTATGACGTTCCCAGAGGTTTAGATTATTTAAAACAGATAAGTTAGGGTCCAGTCTTACACAGATGATTGAGGGCAATATGGAGCACTGGGTAAGCCAAAGGCCTCCCATGCAGGGTGACATCAAAGGCGCAGAAACTGTGCAAACCCCACTCCCAGCTCAGAGGCTGGGTTTATTGCCTCCTCCTGTCCGGCCATTCACAGATACAGTTTGCTCACACTTTGCATCCCCCAGTTCTGGTCTCCAGTCTCTTACGGGCATAAACCACCCCCACTTCCCTTCACGCAAACCCCAGCAAACAACAAGCTGCTTGTCATCAGGAACTCGACAATTTGTTATATTGCATGGCGTTGAAGTCTTTTGATGCTCAGAAGGCCTGCCAGTCTTGCTGCAGTGTCACAGATGCACTCATCAGCTCCAGCAGTGCTCCAACCCCCCTTTTCCCATCTTACATTGTTGTAGGTTAATTGGTGTTATATAAACTCAAAAACTAATAATATCCATGTTTTATGGGATATATGGTCCAATATGATGTTAAAATGCATACTTTTTTGTCAAATAACGTGAAATTTTTTTGGCCGGTCACTACCTCCCCGTCCTTGGGCCAGTCAGGTACAAATTCCCAAGCCACTTTTTTGCCCCAGTCCGCCCCTGCCTGCAGACGTAACTTTTCTATACTCATTGAGTAGTTTAATAGTTAACGTTTGCTAACTATTGATTATGTTATCTGCAGTGATGGCAGTTTCAACGCTCAAGTTCGACCCATTTTGAACACGTTCTGTGCACTGTGTGTTTGCGAGCTAACTAGCTAATAATAACAGAAATAAAAAGGGAGCCGCGAATAATATCACAACATGTGTTAACGATAGCTTGCAGCTGCTATTAGAAGCCATTTAGCGAGCGAACACACAGTGCACAGAAATGAACAGAGAGCCGCGAATAGAAGCATTTCACCACTTGGCCGGGTCAGCGTTGTACAGTTCGGGACAAGCAAAAAGCAACAACAGCTGAGGCAGTCTGCCAATGTGGCCTGCCATGTTTGCTCCACCATAAAGCTAATTTCTCAGCGTGCACTGTGTTGACCTAGATACGCACAGAGCCATAGAATGCGTCAACCTCATTGACTCCAATTGACCTTTTTTTTTTTTTTTTTTTTTTTACAGCTGGGTTGAAGTGGAGTAGACTCGGTCATGATGCAGCTGAAAAGTCAGAATTCCTTTAACAATTACTTTCAGCTTTAAAGTCTTGTGTTTACATTTCGGCAGTTTTTCAACATTTCTTCAGCAATTTCCTTTGCCTCAGTTTCCAAGCACCTTCATTTTATAAGCCAACCTCTTCAACTTTTCTCGCTGAAGCAAGCACACAAATTTTCTTCAGAAAATTTAGCCCTTTCTAGTTTGTAACATTTTATTATATGATTTCTACTTGGAATTCAACTCGATTTCTTATTTATGTATATATCCAAGACACACTCTCACACAAGCCAGCGAAGGATAGGCTCCTGCACTGCGACCGAGTTCCTTCGGAGGTCCCTTCTATACGGGTAATTTTTTGGGAATTAACTGGGCATCTGCACCTCTGCTGCTCTCGACATAGATTTGCAAGTTTATCTGTAAAAAGCGCTTTACAGGCAAATTTATAATGAAAACTTTATGTATTTTACCTTTCGAAGCGGCATGGATCACTGCCAGAGGTGCGATAAAAACAAATCATCACCGTACAAGGAAAAAACTTCCTCATGTACTCTACCTCTGTGTGGTAAAGTTAACCCTTTACTTGCCACTTTGCTTGAACTTCCTGCTCCACTGTTTGCAGTGGAGGGTGTGACTGGCTGGGGGACATATTAGCCCACAATTAAGTGTTGTTGCTTTGTATTTAAGTTTGTTACGTGGGGTATTATTATACCCTGTGGCGTCTGAGCAGGCAGGCAGCAGCTCCATAATTTGTCCGGGCCGTATCTCCGAAAGTCAAGGCCACAGGAGCTTCGAATTTGATATACAGGTTTGTGAGGGATAGGTGCGCAACGTAAGGGTCATTAGTGAATTTGACCTCTGACCTTGGCACAGTGACCTTGAACTTAAAATTTTGTCCAGGGTACATTTTCAAAAGTATTAACCACAGCGGCTTCAAATTTGATATGCAGGTTTCTTGTGAGGGTTAGGTGTGCAAGGTAAGGATCTTGAGTTGATTCAACCTTTGGGTCATTTCATGTCAAATCAACCAAATTTTAGGGACTTCACCACCAAAAAAAAAATTAATTTTTATTATATTCCCCACAGTGGAAGATTTATATATCTGGTGTGAAATGGTAAAATAATTAAGCTCAATTATTGCCAGTTCCTGAGATTTCGCTTCTTTTAAGGAGGGGGGGTCAGTTTTAAGAAAATTGCCATAATTTTGGAGTAAGTTTGAGGGCCTGAGATATGCATTTGCAGAGCAAACAGAGCCATAAGTTTCATTTTATCATCAGAATAGTTGCTGAACTCATGGCTTAAGGTACTTTTCTTTACTCAGTGTGTTTAGTTTACCTGTACTGTGGCCTGGAAAAAATACCAAAAAAAAATATCACAATGGTTGTATTAAATGTTTTAATAACCTTGGAAGTTTGCTTCGGAATGAAAAGTGCGTATTTTGGGTCATTATATCTCAAAAGGGACTAAAGTGATCAATATCATATTTTTGGTGCTTGAAGGCATGGGTCTTGGGTCTAACATATTAAAAAACTGGAGATATAAAACTCTTCCTTTAGACTGTACAGCATGCCAATCATATTAGGTGATCATCATTGGCTGATGTAGGGTATTGTTGCATTCCACCGCCAGGTGGCAGCAAAACCCAAAAGCAGGCCCTTTGGAAAGACTTGAAATCTCTGCCAGCATAGCTGGATTTTAACTTTGGCCTACAGTGCCCGACAAAAGTCTTGTCACTTATCCAAGTTGTAGGAACAACAAATAATAACCTGCCTTGTAGCTGATCAATTGGAATCAAAAATGGCTTATATGAAAGGCAAAGCCCTCTAGATTATGCGAAATATACCAAAATAGAGTTTTGTGTCGTTGATTGAGTTTTATAATTTAATTTGTACAGAAAGGTCAGATTTTGCTTGGACAAAAGTCTTGTCGCATTGAAAAAAAAATGTGGAAATTATACATACACTTTATTTTGAATACACAAATATGCCACTATAATATCAGAACATAAAGCCATGGTGCCTTGGAAAAAAGAATTAATATTGCAAATGACTCCCATGAGCTTGGAGACTGCATCCATACGTCTTTGCAATGACTGAGATAACTTGATGATGAAATCATCTGGAATGGCATAGAAAGCAGTCTTGCAGGACTCCCAGAGTTCATCAAGATTCTATGGTTTCATCTTCCAAGCCTCCTCCTTCATCTTTCCCCTGATATGCTCAATAATGTTCATGTCAGGTGACTGGATTGGCCAATCCTGGGGCCGGTTGCATAAATTTAGTTTAAGACTGGTTTTCACTGTAGACTGGTCTTAAATTGTCAATTTAGACTAGTCTAATTAAGACTGTTTGTTGCATAAAGCTTAACACTGACTTAATTTGAGGCAGAAAAATTAGCCACCTCTCCCCCTGGCTAAGCCTGAGATGAGAGCTTTGTTGCCATGGCAACACATTGTTAGAACAATTGTAAGAGGACACAAGATACAGCAATATTTATTGTTTTTCTAATAAAAAAGGACAAAAATATTTTACATTGGAAACAGGATTATCAGCTTTGTTTTTTTATTTATTTATTTATTTTTGTAGTTTTGGAGGGGGTCCTCCTCCGGTGGCTGGATTTTTTCCTCTTCCATATTTCTGTCTTAAGCTGCTTTCGCACCGGACACGAAACGAATTTTTCCCACAGATTACATTCAAAGTCAATGCAAGGACGCGAATACCCGCGTTTCGCGTCTTTGCATTGAATTTGAATGTAATCTGTCGTGAGAAAAATTCGTTTCGCGTCCAGTGTGAAAGCAGCCTTTGATTTTTGCACCATATTTTTAAAACGTTTTTGAACATCTTTCACGGTTCTCGTGACCGTTGATACTGTTCGCCTTTTCTGTAATTTTCTCCCCTAACTTGATGACATGTCAAATTTCAGTTCGCTTGATTAAAACTATTGAATAAAAGACTTTTTTCGGCATTATATTCCCCCAGCAAGCCAAGGTTTTCTGTTGCGCTTAAGTGCGGTGATCTCCCGCTGCCACCGAGTGTCGCTGTTGCGTCCGCCATGTTTTTCTCTTCTGTTAAGTGTCTTATTTCGCCCATGATACATAGCGCGACAGGCTAAGTCAGTCTTAAATAAGTCACTCATAGACAGGTTTTATGCAACAGGCTTATTTAAGTGTCTATAGTAAGTCTGACTTAAAATGACATTTAAGTCTAAGACTGGGTCTAATTTTATGCAGCCGGCCCCTGGAGTACCTTCACCTTCTTCGCTTTCAGGGACTGTGACATGGAGGCAGAAAAATGAGAAGGAGCAGCAATATAAGTAGGGCAGCAGGAACTTCTTGATTTTTCAGGCTGTTGATGTTGCCATCCACTCTGCAGATCTTTCTCACACCCCCATGCTGGATGTAACAACAAACCATGATTTTTCCTCCACCAAACATGATTGTTTTCTGGGAGAATCTTGGGTCCATGAGGGTTCCAACAGGTCTTGTACGGCGACTGGCATGCAGTTCAATGGATGATTCACCAGAAAAATAAACTTTCAGCCACTTTTCCAGTATCAATCCTTTCTGCAAGCTGTGGGCCTTGGCAAATGCAATGCAGGTTTTTTGTTTCCTGTTTAATGCAGACTTCTGTGTACTAATTTGGCTATGAAAACCACTTTGAGAGAGAATTTGACAAACTCTTCTTGTAGATACCGGGATTTTTGGTGACATTTCCTCATGTAGCCGCTGTAGTTGAAGAAGGGCTAGCCTTGTACAGTTGAAGCAACAAACGGTCCTTTCAAACAGTTGTCATACCGGGGTCTGTCTGACCTTCGCTTGCCATGAACGTCACCAGTTTCTTCAAATCTTTTTTCTCATCCCTCCACTTGACATTTGGATACATTAAAGATGTCTGCCACCTCAGCAGCAGACTCAGTCTTCAGGCTCTTGATGATCAGCACTTTGGTCTGTGGTTGATCTTTGGTATGTTGTCAGAGGTCTAGTCGCACCTCATATGAAAGTCTGGTGTGCTGGGGTTATTTCTATACACATCTGGGAATGTGTTAATTACAGTATTTGTCATAGATTGAACTCTAATCTGCGATTTGTTGCATCATCTGAAGAGACGACAAGACTTTTGTCCTAGCAAAAACAGATGTTATGGGCTTAGCCAAGCTATGAACATCAGAACACTTTTTGACGGTTTCATTTTGCACCAAATTATTAATGTGAAAGCCCTTGACATTAAAATGGACCATTTATTGTAACAATTGATTGGTTAGAAATAAAGTTATATGCTTTTTTAGTTACTATGTCCTTATGCGACAAGACTTTTGTCAGGCACTGTATATCTCAGCTGTACTTAGGCCTAGATATGCTCAAATTTAAGCACTTGTTCCTCTTGTGCTATTCTAACATCCGGCAAAGTTTGGTTAAAATCTATGCAGCCATTTTGGAGATATCCTGCTAACAAACAGACGCACAGAGAGACAGACAAACAAACAAACCACCCAAAGCCGGCGAAAACATGCACCTCTTCGGCGGAGGTGAACAAGTGTATGTGTCACATTCATCTTTTGACTTACACCATGGCTAAGGTGCCCCGAAAAGTAAGTTAGACACCTAATATGATTGGCATGCTGTACAGTCTAAAGGAAGAGTTTACATCTCCAGTTTTTTAATATGTTAGACCCAAGACCCATGCCTTCAAGCACTAAAAATATGACATTGATCACTTGTGTCCCTTTTGAGATATATACCCACTATAATGACCCAAAATACGCACTTTTCATTCCGAAGACAACTTCCAAGGTCATTAAAACATTTAATACAACCATCGCGACTTTGATATTTTTTGTGGTCTTCAGAAAGTTGACCGACAGTTTGCATACCAAGTCTCAGGGCTCTATCTTAATTACAGAATAATAAATGCATTAAATTTTGAAAAAATTAGTATGATTGGTGTTTTTTGCTTTTTCCAGGCCACAGTGCAGATAAAATAAACACACTGAGTAAAGAAAAGTAGCTTAAGCCAAGAGTTCAGCAACTATTCTGAAGACAAAATGAAACTTGTGGGTCTGTCAGCTCTGAAAATCCATCTCTGAGGCCCTCAAACTCCCTCCAAAATTAAGGCGATTTTGTTAAGATTGACCCCCCTTCCCTAAAATAGGCTAAATTTCAGGAACTAGCAATAATTGAGCTGAAATATTTGACCTCAGTACTGCCAATGCATATCTCTTGAAATGTGCAAAGTTTTATCAAAATCAAAATTTTGATGTGGGGGGCTCTGGTTGAGTTGACATGGAATGACCCCTTTGACCTTGGCACAGTGACCTTGGTATTTATTAATGATCAGTTAAGGGCTATGAGGTTAAACTCGGCACTCAGCGCTAGCTTTTTTTTTTTTTTTTTTTTTTTTTTTTTTTAAGAGGTCCTATCTCGATTGGAAAATGTTACGCCAATGAAAATAAGTCAATGAAGAACAAGTATATTTTTTCCAGCAACGTTTCTTCCACGGATTGGCACAGTGACTCCTCGTGGCCTAGCTTGTTCTGAAAAAAAATGACACTTTCATATTACTCATTCTTAAATCTTTATATATTAGAAAAAACTTGGTAATACAAAAAAAAAAAAAACTTGAGTTCAAAGGGTTAAGAAGCATACCATTTTCTTATTAAAAAGGGAAATGATGCGAGAACAATATCTATGCTCCTGTTAATTACTTAATATTTCTGCTAGGAAGGTCACATCAATGTAATTTTTCATGCAATGGAAATCTATACTAATGAACCATCTCATAATCCCCAAAGTTATGTGGGGTGGAAGTGGTCACAGAATATATTTCTGGAGTATGGACAGATCTCCACACCTCCAGAAAAAATACAACTTCTTCCAAGAAAAAAAAAGGATTGTGATGGGTCCATCAGGAATTTCATTCTTGAGATGCTCGTTTTTATAACGTGTTTTGATAACATTTCTAATCTGCAAGACACAATTGCTATCGCAAAATGAGCCCCACTACACATCAAAGCTGAGAATAACTTCACGGCAGAGGGAAAATTCACATCGCAAACAAATTACGCCCAAAAACTTGAAAGACCGAATCACAGTATTATTAATAAATAATCACACAAAATAATAAGGACTACACACATTCTAAGAGGCAGGAAACAGTTCGGGGTTGAAGAAAATATGCACAAAAACTGAAATGTCTGATTTGACACTTTATGGTTCATTTTAATACAAAAAGCAGTTGATGAATCCCAGCGCCTTCACTCATTGCTACTGTCCTCGTCATCCTCTGGCGGACCTTCAGCTGGGACCTCCCTCTCCGGGTAGTTAAGGATATGGCGGTTGGCCTGGATTAGATACTGCTGCTGTTTGAAGTACACCTTCAGCATGCCTTTGATTACAACAAATGCGATGCCGCCCTGTTTGTGTGTAAAGGGGAACGGGGACAGAAAGCATAAAGAGTTACCACAAGCCTACTTCATCTTCCCTTAAGTTTCCTCAAATTCTTACAAATAATTGTTCTCTCCTGCCCTGTCCTCCTCTGTCAGTCTTGAGCTGCCCATTCCATCTTCCACTTCCCTTTTCCGTTCCTGCTCTCTCCATCGCCATTATTAGGACGCCCCCCGCCTTACCAGTATTGTGCGCTGCAGGTTGGACGGTACTCTTCGGAACATCAGGCGTCCTGCCAGGTTGGCGATGGTGGGGAAAACCAGGGCTCCGCAGAGGGTGCGTGATATTGAGAGATGGTCACTGTGACCCCCATCCATGGGCACGCGCGGTATGGGCCGACCAATCCCTGCAGGGTACAACAGAGAAAGAACATCCTTATGACGGACATTTGTCCCACAATCTCTGTCAGAGTCATGAGGAACACGAAGAGAGCAGGACGTTCTGCGTAAGGATGCTTGCCTACTTCACAGAACTCAAGTACACTTCGAGCATTGTATTGAGCCAATATGTGCTTTTGTACAAACTTAAACTTGTAGCCAGAGAGCCTTTTGTTGGTGATTACGAGCAATGAGCCATGAGCACCGATTACGTCAGGGGCTGGGGGCAGAGTCACAGAGTTATTGCGAAGCTGTCGGGAAACTCTCGGTATGCGAGACACTGAAACGTAGGCTGATGTATGGTGTAGAACCCATATTTATTTTGTGCAGATGATGAGCCGTATCATCGATTCTCCCTTGCATCACTCCCTTGAACCACAGATGCAGCCCCCGAACGCCGCGCCCATCACATTTCAACTGGTTAAAGGTTTCCTATCCATTCAAAATTTGTAGCTGATCATTTCAAATGTGAACCGCTAATATTGTGTGCTTGTTTGGTGCTGTCCTGCAAATACTAAATAACAGCAACTCAGCGAACATTTTAGAGCTTATCTGACAAGTTGCTGTAAAGTTACTACATAGTGCCGAAGTCTACAATTAGTCTAAGCTGCTTTTCCACCGAACGCGAAACGAATTTTTTGTGCGACAGATTACATTCAAAGTCAATGCAAAGATGCGAATACACTGAGTTCGCATGTATTCGCGTCTTTGCATTGACTTTGAGTACAATCTGTCGTGCGAAAAACTCATTTCGCGTTCAGTGGAAAAGCAGCTTAACATAGCTAGGTAGGTAGCAAGGCTCCACTGTTTTCCGTGGCCATTTGGAGCATTGCTTTTATGTAGCTAGCTTGCTTGTGGATGAGATTATGGATATCTTTCCAGATTGTGGACATAATCTACGTCGCTTAGCAGTACAGGAAGTTGCAGCTGATGATGATGATGAGTTGTAGATGCCCTTATTACAACGATGTCAGGACTGCCTGTCACAGTTGATGTGGTTTCGATTGCATAGACTTGTATACATACAATTGATTTTTTTCTCAGGTAGATTAATGATCTCAGGTAGATTGTAATGGTTAGTGTTTCCAATCATTATATTTCCAATCATGATGTTAAAATGAGACAATGTGGAAATTTGCAATCATTTCATGTTCCAAGGAACCTCAAATGACAATTTTTGAAAACTGGAGGATGGACGAGGGTTCAAAAATGTTCAAGAGGGTTCAAAGATGTAAAAAAAAGTTAGACTTTTTCAAATTTTGTGTTAAGTTTTAAGAGGTAATCTCAGGGTAGATTTGTAATGTGAAGTAGATTGTAATAGAGTGTTTTCAATCGTTAGCAAAAAAATTTTCAATTTGGGATTGACCTGATATACACTACAGGCCAAAAGTTTTGAAGCAAGATCAAATTTGTACAAAAAAAAGATCATAGTTTCATTGGCATACTTTGCAACAAAATAAACATGATTATGATATTAAGAGTCACTTACCAGAATACATTTTTACAAATGATCTGGCCCATATTACCACCCCAATTCCGAAATAGTTGGGACGGAGTGTAAATTGTGAATAAAATCAAAATGCAATGACTTTCACATCACATGAGCCAATATGTTATTTACAATAGAACATAGAGAACATTTCAAATGTTGAAACTGAGACATTTTACATTTTTATCCACAAATGATCTTATTTCAAATTTTCTGGCTGCAGCAGGTCTCAAAAAAGTTGGGACACAGGCAAGAAAGGGCTGAAAAAGCTATTAATATATAAGAGAATCAGCTGAAAGAACATTTAGCAAGCAATTAAGTTAACTAATCAGGTGAGTAACATGATTGGCTATAAAAGGGATGTCTTAGAGAGGCTGAGTCTCTCAGAAGTAAAGATGGCCAGAGGCTCTCCAACCTGTGAAGTCTTGCATAAAAAAATTGTGGAATACTTTAAAAACAATGTTCCTCAATGTCAAATTGCAAAGGCTTTGAAGGTCTCATCATCGACAGTGCACAACATCATGAAAAGATTCAGAGAAACTGGAAAAATCTTTGTGCGTAAGGGACAAGGCCGAAGACCTTTACTGGATGCCTGTGATCTTCAGGCCCTCAGACGCCACTGCATCACTCACCGGCATGATTCTGTCATTGAAATTACTAAGTGGGCCCAGGAATACTTCAAGAAACCACTGTCTATAAACACAGTCTGCCGTGCCATCCACAGATGCCACCTAAAACTCTATCATGCAAAAAGGAAACCCTTATTGAACATGATCCAGAAACGCCGCCGTGTTCTGTGGGCCAAGGCTCATTTAAAATGGACTGTAGCAAAGTGGCAAAGTGTCCTGTGGTCAGACGAGTCCAAATTTGACATTCTGGTTGGAAATCACGGGCGTCGTCTCTTCCGGGCTAAAGAGGAGAAAGACCACCCTTCCTGTTATCAGCGTTCAGTTCAAAAGCCAGCATCTCTGATGGTAAGGGGATGCATTATTGCATATGGTGTGGGACACTTGCATGTTTTAAAAAGCACCATGAATGCTGAAAGGTATATAAAGGTTTTAGAGCAACATATGCTCCCCTCAAGATGATATCTATTCCAGGGAAGGCCTCGTGTATTTCAGCAGGGCAATGCAAAACCACATACTGCAGCTATTACAACAGCATGGCTTCGTAGTAGAAGAGTCTGTGCGCTGAACTGGCCTGCCTGCAGTCCTGATCTTTCACCGATTGAGAACATTTGGTGCATAATTAAACGAAAAGTCCGTCAAAGGAGACCCAAAACTCTCCAGTAGCTGGAAGCCTGTATTAAACAAGAGTGGGATCAAATTCCAATGGCTAAACTCAAGAAACTTGTCTCCTCAATGCCCAGATGCCTCCACTCTGTGTTAAAAAGAGGAGGGGATGCTACACCATGGCAAACAGGCACCTGTTCCAACTTTTTTGAGACCTGTAGCAGCCATCAAATTTGAAATGAGCTCATTTTGTGGATAAAATTGTAAAATTTCTGTTTCAACATTTGCTATGTTATCTCTGTTCTATTGTGAATAAAATAAAGGCTGGTGTGATTTGAATGTTATTGCGTTTTGATTTTATTCACAATTTACACTTTGTCCCAACTATTTCGGAATTGGGGTCGTACATAAAGGATAAAAATGAGAATACTAAGGCTGAATACTGTAAAATGCGAGCTGTGGTCAAAAAAGAGCTGAGGAATGCTAGAAGACTGTATGAAAGACAAATTGCAGAGGGGGCAAAAACTAACCCTAAGCGCTTCTTTCAGTACTGTAGCAGAAAAAGGAAAGTCAAAGAGGAGGTTAAGTGCATAAAGAATAAATATGGATCGCTGCTATATGATAACAAGGATATTGCGGATACCTTAAACAGTCAATTTGTTGAATTTTACCTCAGAGCGGGTTTTCGTTCGGCCAGAGGGCAAGTCCAATGCTTAAGATCATTTAGTGGAAATTTAGGTTAGGGATAACAAAGTATTAGACAAGTTGCATAAACTAAAGGCAGGTAAGACGGCGGGTCCTGATGGCTTATATCCTAGAGTGCTCAGGGAAGTTAGTGAGATCATCTTTAAACTGCTCTCTGCTATCTTCAGACGGTCTTTAGAAACTGGAGAAATACCAAATGATTGGAAGCAGGGCAATATAATACCAATATCTAAGAAAGGGGACTGTACTCAGCCAGGAAATTACAGGCCGGTCAGTTTAACTTGCATTGCATGCAAAATACTGGAATCTATCATAAAAGACAAGCTGGAATTATTTCTTGAACGTAATAATATCTTTAGGGATAGCCAACATGGTTTCCGTAAGGGAAGGTCATGCCTGAGAAACCTCCTGGAATACTTTGAAGAGGCCACCAAGACTTATGATCAGAGCAGAGCTTATGACATCGTATACTTGGATTTTCAGAAAGCATTTGATACAGTACCGTATAAGAGACTAATTTTTAAAATAAGCTCCATTGGAGTTACAGGAGGTATTCTGGAGTGGATTCAAAACTGGTTACAGGACAGAACACAAAGAGTGGTGGTCTGTGGAATCTCATCTGAGCTAGGTATGGTGGGGAGTGGCGTCCCTCAGGGATCGGTGTTGGGACCCCTGCTGTTCTTCATCTACATAAATGACCTTGATAGGAATATTGAGAGCAAATTAGTTAAATTTGCAGATGATACTAAATTGGGAGGTTTGGCAAATAGTTTAGAGTCCACTAAAGTGATTAAGGATCTTCAGCCTCTTCTCATAGCTTTCGTCTTTTATACCCGAAATTAGCTTAGTGGCTCTTCTCTGAACTTTTTCTAGAGCCTCTATATCAGGGGTCACCAACCTTTTTGAAACTGAGAGCTACTTCATGGGTACTGAGTCATACAAAGGGCTACCAGTTTCATACACTTTTCTGAAATAACAAATTTACTCAGTTTGCCTTTAGTTATATATCATTATTAATAATTAATGATACTCATCTATGTGAAGACAATGATCACGTTAATGATTTCTCACAATAATTATCAACAATGACTTAACAAGGTGGGAAACAGATCATATCAATTTTCAACACTTTTCTTCTATTAATCTCAGCAATTGTTTGAATTTTCAGATGATCACTTCTACAACATTTCATAGGAAAAATGTCCCATTTTCACTAGTCATTGACAAACCCTTTTAACAAGTCATGAACTATGTTGCACCATGTTTGAAAAAGTTATCACATTTTGAATTAATGACCAAATCTGCAGCATTTTTAACAAAATTATGTGTTACATTTCATGAACACACTTTAATGATTTCTCACAATAATTATCAACAATGACTTAACAAGGTGGGAAACAGATAATATCAATATTCAACACTTTTTCTATTAATCTCAGCAATTGTTTGAATGTTCAGATGATCACTTCTACAACATTTCATAGGAAAAATGTCCCATTTTCACTAGTCATTGACAAACCCTTTTAACAAGTCATGAACTATGTTGCACCATGTTTGAAAAAGTTATCACATTTTGAACTAATGACCAAATCTGCAGCATTTTTAACAAAATTATGTGTTACATTTCATGAGCACACATTTGAATTGAACACAATTTTTCAATATTTTAATTCAACTTTGCGATGGCACTGCCATGTTGCCACTGACAACATCTGGTATCTGTTTCTTTGTTAGTGGGAAGACTGGCATTTCATGTTGTTCACCAGTGTATTGTAATCTGGTGTGTAACTTGACACCGCAACTCTGAGTGAGTCTTGCAGATGTGCATCAGTGAGGCGTGTTCTGTGTTTGTTCTTGATGAAGTTCATGTCAGAAAACGCTGATTCACAGAGATAGGTTGAACCAAACAGGCTGGCAACCTTCATAGCTGCTGTGCATACACCACTGTACTTTTCTGTGTCGACAAGGCACCAAAAGTTTGGTGCAGCCTGGTAGGCTTTGAGGTAGAGGTCATTTTGCAATGTTACAATTTCAATCTCCACCTGTCCAGCATCCAAGCTGAATGTTGCACTCAGTTGTTCAGCAATGTATGTTATGTCCACATTCATGAAAGGATTGGAAATGAATGACACACATGGCTCAAGCTGATTAAGGTCACAAAACCTATTCTCAAACTCTTGCCCAAGTCTGTTTATGACTTGGCAGTACTTTTCTGCAACTTTGTCAAATGTCTCAGATGCAGAAGCATTGTCTTTCAGCACCGACTGCACAGAGGGAAAGTGCAGCACCTTTTTTCTCTGTAAATGCACAGAGTAAATGCTCATCTGGCCTTTAAATGCATTTAAAGCACTCATCATATCAACAACAGTCTTACCTTTCCCTTGCAGCTCGCAGTTCAAGTGGTTTAGTTTCCCAGAAATGTCCGTTAAAAATGCAAGGTCAAGTGTCCACTCTGTATCCTCAAGCAGCGAGACGTCTTTGCCTTTGGACTGCATGAACTCTTTGATTTCACCCAAAAGAGACAAAAAACGAAGTAAAACTCGTCCTCTGCTGAGCCATCGGATTTCTGTGTGTAGCAGCAGGTCACCATATTCAGCTGACATCTCCTCCAATAGCACCTTGAAAATCCTGTGCTGTTTCGCTTTGGAGCGGATTGCTGTTTATGATTTTCTAACGGAGTCATCACGTGCCCAAAGCCGATCACTTTTGCACATAACGCCTGCTGGTGAATGATGCAGTGGTAATGCAGAAATTTTGGGAAGTCTGGGTCACCTTTACAGTGAGCGATGAAACCTGTATGCCGGCCGTTCATAGCAGGAGCCCGTCTGTAGTCACCGCTACCAGCTTTTCCAACAGTACCTTTTTTCTGCACGAAAAACTCCTTCACCGCGTTATAAATGTCAACTCCCTCGTAGTTGTCTTTAGGGGCAGGAGTGTCAAGAGTTCTTCTTTGTGGAGAAATCTTCAAACACCATCCGGATAAAGACCAACAGCTGCGCTGTACTGCTGCTGTCCACGGACTCGTCGCACTGGATGCTAAACCACCTGCACTTCGCCAGATCCCGGTCCAGCTGATCGGCCAAGTTACCGGACATAGCTGACACTCGCCTAGCCATCGTAGATGCCCCCAGTTGGACATCGAAGAGAGTGGAGAGTAGATCGGTTCCATTTTTTCTCGTCTTTAAGTACAGTGTTAGCAATTATCATCATTGCTTCTTTGAAAACTTCTCCATCTGAAAAGGCCTTCTTCTTTAGCAAAAAATGTGTAGCTCTAAACGAGGCTTCGGTTGCTTTTTGGGAGTTTTTCACGCCTCGTGAAAAAAGACTGCTGCTTATTCAAAGGCCTTTAGCTCACGGGCTTTTTTCTGCCCGTGGCGCTTCCCGGTGGGTAGTTAGCATGGTAGCTTTTGTGACACGTAGTGAAGTGTCTCTCCACATTGTGCCGCTTTGCCGCCGCCACAGTCGCCCCGCAAATGAGACACACGCGAGGTTTTTTCACAGTAGTAAAAAAAACCCCTTCCTCCCATTCACTGTGAAAATGATAAGTTTTCTTTCTTTTTTTCTGCCATGTTTTTGCGGTAAGAAACCGCATTCAGCTCCCCATCTTCGCTCGCCCGCTGGCTTGTTCTCCTTGAACGCTGAAGTTTTGTCATCGCACAATACTTACCTTTGAACTAGAATTGATCAGAGTTCCTTATCTAAACTTCATGTAGAATAAACATATTTTTAATTCTTTTATTTTTAGGATAGTCATTTTCAATTTTATATAGATGCAAGTGTGATTAAAAAAAAGAACAGCTACAGAATAAAATTAAATTTTAGACGCAGCTCACTGGTGAGTTGCGCTATTTTTAGAACGGGCCTGCGGGCGACTCATGTACTCCTTGCGGGCGACCTGGTGCCCGCGGGCACCGTGTTGGTGACCCCTGCTCTATATCTTTCTTAAAGTATGGTCCCCAGAACTGTACACAATACTCCAGATGTGGTCTGACGAATGTGTTGTACAAGAGAAGTATGACCTCCTTGGATTTGTACTCAATACTTTTGGCAATGTATCCCAGCATCCGATTGGCTTTTTTAACTGCTACAGCACAATAGCTAGAACCTGTGAGGGTTTGGTCAACAATCACTCCCAGATCTTTTTCATGGAGAGCACATTCCAGTTTTAAACCTCCCATGAAGTAATCCTGTCTAATGTTTTTATTACCTACATGTACAACTTTACATTTCGCTGCATTTAATTTAATTTCATTTCTGCCCAATTCTGGATTCTATCCAAATCATCCTGAATCTCTTTAGTCTTAGAAAAGGAGACTTAGGGGTGATCTGATTGAGGTCTTAAAATATGTTAAAGGGATTAACGAAGTGAATTATGTAGGATTCCTTCGGCCAAGTTTTGTTAGTAGAACTCGGGGTCACAAATGGAAGTTGACTATGGGTAAATTTAGCACGGATATTAGGAAATATTTTTTCACCCAAAGAGTAATTTTAACGTGAAATAGCTCGCCTGACCATATTGTTGAGGCAGAAACCTTGGGAATTTTCAAGAGCAGACTTGACATAAAGCTAGATACCATTGAGTCATTATGCCTCGGTGCGCATGCGCAAGCGGGGTATACGGTAGTTCGTTTGTGTGTCATTCATTCATTCATTCTGTCTGTTACCGCTACACCGGTCAAAATCAAGTCCTAGAATATGGCTCTATGGATTAAATGCCATGATATCTTGGATTTAAATTTGCCAGATTTTTGAGAAAGAGCTTTGTTTTCGAGTTATAGCACTATTTGATTACCACGATGGCTGCTGCGAGCGATCAAGACTTTAACGAAGAAAAAGCTCTTCTCAGTGGATCGCTTTACAACTTGTGAGTTCGATTTATATCACAGCAATAGTTACTGCTGATGGCAAAACTTGACAAACAGAGCATAATGCCGACAGTGATTCATGTAGATACACATTGCGCACTGTGTTAAATACAGCACTGCGTGGATTTTCGAACTTACTGCTGTATGAACTTTATAAAACATCACAAATGATTTCTCCCCCCACACAGTCACAGTGTGCAAATGAACAATGCTTTCAGTTATTGCTGGGCTTCACTAAGCCTAACAACTGCAGTCTCGCTAAGCGGTCCTACGAAGCAGCTTATCAACTCGTTATGTCAACCGGCCACTGGTGGGTAAATACTTGAGAATAGCCATTTTTCCATCCACACGTTCTTATGCGAATTAAGTTATATCGAATTAAAAATGCCTTATGGAAATGGTGAAATTTGACTTGATTTTCAAGATATCGACATTAAGTTTATACGGTTGATCTCATCGGATTTTCTTCTTGATCGGTAAAAGGTTTATGCGATAACTGCTGATGGAAACGTTATTTGCCGAATAAATCTGCGACTGCATCGTGACAGAGTTTCGATGCCGTCGTTGCCTTCTGATCATGGTTTGCATGTTGCTAATAGCTGGCACATAAGCACTATCACAACTTGTGCAATTATCATCATTTGTTGGGAGACGCGATCCATTATTGAAAACTAGTTAATTTTGTTGGCTTCCACACTACTTCTGTTCACTCGAAGGTTCTGCGATTCAGTGCGAAAATGAATGGAAACAGCTTAAAATGTCAAATCTATTCGATACACCGATTTGAGCGCATAGCAGCAAGTGACGTCATTACGCACAAGTTTTTATTCGCTTTAATGCTGTTAGATGGAAATGCATTTTCAACCGCCTTTATTCGCATGAATATTTTTGGCGAACTTCAGATAATTCGATTGACAACTGGATGGAAACATAGCTTATGTCAAGCATAGATGTACAGCTAGGGCACTCTGACATGTCCACACAGAATTTTATTGCTTCATTAAGGGACAAACTTGTCACTGCTGTAAGCACCGAGGCATCAGCACCTTCAGTGCTTTCATTGAGTATCTGAAGTGATATATTCACAGTAGTAAAAAGAAACTGGCGAGCCTGGTTGGGCTGAACGGCCTGTTCTCGCCACTCATATTATGTTATGTTAAATCCCAAAATATCAAAAGGCACCAGTCTAGGACCTGATTAATATGCACAACAAGATTAATTAAAAAATACTGAACAATGTTCGAGTTATGCTCCGGAAACAAAATGATAACAGACTGACGGACAGACTGATGACTATATCCCCCCGCATTATATGCCGGGGGGATAAAAACTCAGAAATTTCCAACTACCAAAAGGCACCAGGTAAGGACCTTATTGATATAAGCAGCAAGTTTGGTTCATAAATATTTAACGATATTTGAGTACTCCTCCGGACACCATCCCCACCCTCACTTTCAGTAAGATAAACTTTTTTCTATGAAAACACAGAAAAAAGTTAAATCTCAGAAATTACATAATACCAAAAGGCTCCAGTTTAGGGACTGACTATTAATATGCATAGACAGTTTTGATGAAAAATATTGAGCGGTTTTAAACTTCTGCTCTGGAAATGCTCCCAGCGCTCATTTCCATAAGTTAAGCTTGTTTCCATGGCAACACAGAAAAATTTAAAATCTCAGAAATTCCAAAATATGAAAAGGCACCAGTTTAGGACCTGACAAATATGCACAGGAAGTTTCACTTATCGGTTTTCGAGTTCTGCTTGGGAAACTAATTGATTACAGACAGACACACGGATGGACGGACATACTGATGACTATCCCCGCGTATTATATGCCGGGATAATAAAAAAGGCACTTATAGCATTTAGTATATCATCTGATTGCAATTTGTGGTCGTACGTAATTTTAGCACAGAATAAGGGCCGCAAACACAAAAAAGCTTTATGAAAATTCAGCAATGAAATTGTAAAAAAAAAAAAAGATACTGAGAACTGAAAAATGGCTGGGAGTTAAAACAATACATTTCCGGGATCATACACTCCTTGACCACAAGTCTGCGACATGTGAGTGTGATATTCAAAATTTCCAGCTGCTTGTGAGCCAAATAAGTGGCTTTCCGAAATTGCTTTCCACATGGCTTTCCAGGCTCTCCAAGTCTGCATACTGGTGAATGAGAACAAATGACATGCAGGTCCAGTGACATAAACATCAATATGCAATCATACTACCCCGTACTCAAACACTTCTCTCCCTATTCTACACTATGCATCTTTAGTTGTGCTGGCCCTAGAATCTCAGTAACAGGCAAACTACCTTCTCACTACCCTTCACAGACAGTCAGGCGAAGTTTCATCAGATCCGTGCTGCTGATCTGCCAATATTCATCTACTACATAAGCGCACAATAATCTTGTGCTTTCCATGCTCCATAAGGAGCAAGTATTACTCTCAGTAATACCCAAAAATATATCCCATATACACAAAAAAGATATTCCTGAGTCAGGAAATGGCAGACAATAGGCTACTCTACCTTGATTGCAAACCTTGTCAAAGTAATTCAATTCTCATTTCTCCCACATCGAACACGTTGCATACGAGAACCGACTGCTGGCTTATTGTCTCATATCTGTCTGCAGACCTGACATGCGCCGTCGTTATGAGATAATCAACAATATTCGCTGCATCTGTGAGTGGTTTTAATGTTTTGGCTCATCAGCGTATAGCGGCTAAACTTGTCCTCAATCTGTCCGAGAAATTAAATATTGCAAACCAAATGAAAGACATTTCATGCGGTAGAAATTTGAAAACTGATCGCCACAATGGGCAATATCCCACTATATTCAGTGTTATCAGCAAAGGCTAGGGGTTATTGATAAAAACAACCAATCTAAATGAAAACTGGTAAATGTAGCTAGCTAGCTAGCTAAGGTCTGAAGTATTCCAAGCAACAGAAGGCTTACTTGCATATCGGGGAAGAAGACTCCCTGTGATACATTTCCTACCTCAGAGAATATCTGCTGTCGGGGTCCGCCCTATCTCATTCGAACTCAAGTGTCCACGTCCTCATTGGTTTTCAATCTTGCAAAACTGATATGGACACCCCTTGGTAGCATACGCCCCCCCCCAAATTAATTCGTGAAAATTTAATTCAAATGCGTAAATGCGCGAAGTTGAGAAGATGCAACCCAGCAGCTGCTATATCGTCTTTTTCTAAAGCCCCAGTTATTTCTGGTAATCACTGTTGGAAAGGCCATGCTGCCCTCATTTGGAGAAAACACGCGTGAATCATCAGATGCTTATTGAGAAAGCGTGAAGTGGTTGTGAACTAAAGCTATGGGTTTACGCATCAGATTATCTACTCAAACTAGTCAATTAGTATTTGTGGGAGAAAGTGTTAGGTGGGATCACAGATCACTGAGGGCTGCGAGGGATGCATCTAAATCAATGGTAGGATAATGTGTTTATTTCATATCCCACGACTATAAAGGATAGTAGATTTACATAGTTGCAATGCCATGTAGGGTTTTTCCTTCAGAAAGCTGATTTTTTCACCACTAAATTGACATACCTTCGGGCAATTGTGGCTCAAGGTAAATGTGAGAATGGAAAACAAATTCAACTGCTGAATGGATATTATGGAAAAATATGCTTGGCTGTTTGCAGATCAGGCATGGTTGAGGAGCTTAATTTGTACACTTCCACGGATAGAGTGATGGCTTAGCACATAACATAACATAACATAACATAACATAACATAACATAACATAACATAACATAACATAACATAACATAACATAACATAACATAACATAACATAACATAACATAACATAACATAACATAACATAACATAACATGGCGAGAACAGGCCGTTCAGCCCAACTAGGCTCGCCAGTTTCTTTGTACTATCGTGAATATATCACTTCAGATACTCAATGACTCAGTGGTATCTAACTTTAAGTCAAGCCTGCTCTTGAAAACTCCCAAGGTCTCTGCCTCAACAATATGGTCAGGCAAGCTGTTCCACACCGAAATTACTCTTTGGGTGAAGAAATATTTCCGAATATCAGTGCTAAATTTACCTTTGGTCAGCTTCCATTTGTGACCCCGAGTTCTACTAACAACACTTGGTTGAAGGAATCCTACATAATTCACTTTGTTAATCCCTTTAACATATTTAAAGACCTCAATCAGATCACCCCTTAGTCTCCTTTTCCTAAGACTAAAGAGATTAAGGATCTTCAGCCTTTTCTCATAGCTTTCATCTTTAATACCGGAATTAGCCGTGGCTCTTCTCTGAACTTTCTCTAAAGCCTCTATGTCTTTCTTAAAGTATGGTCCCCAGAACTGTACACAATAGTCTAGATGTGGTCTGACAAATGTGTTGTACAAAAGAAGCATCACCTCCTTGGATTTGAACTCAATACTTTTGGCAATGTATCCCAGCATCCGATTGGCTTTTTTTAACTGCTACGGCACAATGGCTAGAGCCTGTGAGGGTTTGGTCAACAATCACTCCCAGATCTTTCTCTTGTGGAGCACATTCCAGTTTAAAACCTCCCATGAAGTAATCCCGTCTAATGTTTTTATTACCTACATGTACTACTTTACATTTAAGCTACATTAAATTTCATTTGCCACATTTCTGCCCAATTCTGGATTCTGTCCAAATCATCCTGAATCACTTTAGTGGACTCTAAACTATTTGCCAAACCTCCCAATTTAGTATCATCTGCAAATTTCACTAATCTGCTCTCAATATTCCTATCAAGGTCATTAATGTAGATGAGGAACAGCAGGGGTCCCAACACCGATCCTGGGGGACGCCACTCCCCACCACACCTAGCTCAGATGAGATACCACTGACCACCACTCTTTGTGTTCTGTCCTGCAACCAGTTTTGAATCCACTTCAGAATACCTCCTGTAACTCCAATGAAGCTCATTTTAAAAAATTAGTCTCTTATGCGGTACTGTGTCAAATGCTTTCTGAAAATCCAAATATATAATGTCATAAGCCCTGCTCTGGTCATAAGTCTTGGTGGCCTCTTCAAAAAATTCTAGAAGGTTTGTCAGGCATGACCTTCCTTTACGGAAACCATGTTGGCTATCCCTCAAGATATTGTTACGTTCAAGAAATAAGTCCAGCTCATCTTTTATGATAGATTCCAATATTTTGCACGCAATGCAAGTTAAACTGACTGGCCTGTAATTACCTGGCTCAGTACGGTCCCCTTTCTTGTATATTGGTATTATATTACCCTGTTTCCAATCATTTGGTATTTCTCCAGTTTCTAAAGACCGTCTGAAGATGGCGGATAGCGGCTTAAAGATGATCTCACTAACTTCCCTGAGCACTCTAGGATATAAGCCATCAGGACCCGCCGCCTTATCTGCCTTTAGTTTATGCAACTTGTCTAATACTACGTTATCCCTAACCTCAATTTCCGCTAAATAATCTTGAGCATTGGACATGCCCTCTGGCGAATAAAGACCCGCTCTAAGGTAAAATTCTCAACAAAGTAACCGTTTAAGGTGTCCGCAATATCCTTGTTATTATATGGCAGCGATCCATTTTTATTCTTTATGCACTTAACCTGCTCTTTGACTTTCCTTTTTCTACTACAGTACTGAAAAGAAGCGCTTAGGGTTAGTTTTGCCCCCTCTGCAATTTGTCTTTCATACAGTCTTCTAGCATTCCTCAGCTCTTTTTTGACCACAGCCCGCATTTTACAGTATTCGGCCTTAGTAATCTCATTGTTATCCTCTATGTACATCTTATAAAGATTCCTCTTTTCCCTCAAACTCCTCTCTGAATAGCTGCGGTCATCCACTGAGGATTCTGCTTTTTCAGCTTACTTTTGGACACCTTTGGAATGATTTTGCATTGTGAATCAAGTAAAACCCCTTAAATCTTTCCCACATCTCAGTTACAGACTCACAGTCCAGGAGTGTCTCCCATTTTATTTCACTTAGATATGAGCGCATCCTGTCAAAGTTTGCTCGCCTAAAATTGAAAATTTTTGTTTTTGAATACACCTTTTTAACTTCCCATGAAACCTCAAAATTAATAGTAGAGTGAACACTTGTCCCAAGTGGCTCCCGTACCTCAACATTGCTAATTCTATCTGGATCATTACAGAGCACTAAGTCTAAAATTGCCTTCTCTCTTGTAGGTTTATTAACGTACTGCACCAAAAAATTATCATTTATGACATCTAGAAATTCTTCCTCCCCCGAGGATCCCCCACCCTCAAACAATTGGAGATAGATTCTTCAGAAAATTAGGCTTTATTCAGGCGTATGAACCAATACAAAGCCAAGTTCTTGTTGTGCAAGAAGAACTGACATTCCACTTTTCATACCCAATTTTTATACCTTCATCAGTGGAAATTTCTTCCAAATATGGTTTTTCCACCCTCTCATGTTACAGTGGCTCAATAACGTAATGTCTGCTTCTTACTTGTTTTTCTCTTTTGTCATTTATCCGCATCCTTTGCAAAATAACTACTTCAGGGCAACTTCATTTTTTAAGAGAACTTTTAAATGGATCATAGGTCGTCCCAGAGACAGGCAAACCAAAACACTGCCTACTTGCTTTGAGAACTGCAACCAAAAATATAGGGCACTGGCGGCCCCAGAAGCTCCTGCCGTTAAGATAAACAAAATGTCGAAGTTTTTGTTGATGGACGCACGCATGGATGAAGGCACACTCAAACAGAGCCCGATACCATAACTTCCATTCCACTCGGGCGGCAAGAGCTTAGGAGCCTGTAACTGAAAATGTTGATAAGATGAAAGCAAATAGTCGAAGTTTTTGGTGATATTTTTAGGCCAGTGACCTTGAAAAATAGGCCAAGGTCACCTTTAGGCACGTCATTTGTAGGACTTTATGAGATACATGTCCAGTGAAAATTAGGAGCCTGTAACTGAAATAGTTGATGAGATAAAGGAAAATGTGGAAATTTTTGGTGATATTTTTGGCCAGTGACCTTGAAATATAGGCCAAGGTCACCTTTAGGCACGTCATTTGTAGGCCTTTATGAGATGCATGTCCAGTGAAAATTAGGAGCCTGTAACTGAAATAGTTTATGAGATAAAGGAAAATGTGGAAATTTTTGGTGATATTTTTAGGCCAGTGACCTTGAAATATAGGCCAAGGTCACCTTTAGGCATGTCGTTTGTAGGGCTTTATGAGATGCAAGTCAAGTAAGAATTGGGAGCCTAATTAGGAGCCTAAGAAGTCGAAAATGTATTGACCAGTTTTAGCCCCGCCCCTCAGAGCCCATGGGGGTGGGCACCAAATAATTCACAATTTTGGTGCATATTTGACCAAGGAAGGTTCCTGCAATATTTTATTGAAATCAGATCAGCTGTTTCTGAGAAGAAGTCGAAAATCTAAATTGTTTACGCACGGACGACGCACAACGGACGACAACTGTCAAAAGGCGATTAGAATAGGTCACTTTGAGACTTTGTTTTGTCTCAGGTGACCTAAAAAAAAATCAATGTTTTCAGTGTTATTGTTTATTACCCATATTTTTACCTCAGTACACTCGTGGGAATTATTTGTATTTTGTTCTCGTTGCCTACAATAGTATTTTTCAATACATTTTCACCAAAAAATTATAGAGAAGTAATATTCTAGGACCCCTTTTAGATGAAATTGGTGGTGTATTATAATCATCACTGCACACCACCGTAAGTACGTCGTGCGACTGTACTCGTAGCCTGCGAGCAGGCTCTCTTGTTTGCGATGGGGGAGAGGGACGGAAAAGAGAGCCTGCACGAAAGCCAGGGTTTTTGTGAGTGCCCCTGCGTTAGATCCCGAATGCAGTGTTCTGATTAATCGACCGACAGCTCCCAAATTCAAATTTGGCAGTTGAACACTCGCAGGGCTGGCGCTAGACCTGAAAATTCGGGGGCAATTATTGACAAAAATTAGTCCTGGCTAATTCTAGATGGTTTTCCTTCATTAACACGTTTTCCAATTCAAGAATAATCAAGTGGCAATTGAAGACACGGCTTCTGTCCCCCATGCGATCTAAAGGCAACAAAATAATGGGCTACATTCAGTACAGAAAAATAATTTAATTATAATTAGGTCTATGTACTGGCACTCATTTCAGAACTCTTCAGCAAATGAAGGTAATTTTGGTGACTAGTACGTGGTTTTAGTCCGTTTTATTTTTCCAATCGGACAGCTGTCTATTTTTTACAGCAAGTTGCGTGACCGTGCTGCAAAAACAGGTGTAAGTACTTGTAGCTGAAATTACCTTAATTCGCAAAAGACTTCTCAAATGCCGCTCTCGCTGGAAAAAAAAAAAAAAAGAAATTACCGTTGCTGAGTGCCAATGCATAGACCTAATTAGTCTAACCACGCTGACAGCTTGTTGGGGGTGGAATTCAAAAAACCCTGGCTTTCGTGCGGGCTCTCTTTTCCCTCCCTCTCCCCCATTGCAAACAAGAGAGCCTGCTCGCAGGCTACTGTACTCGGAAAAGATCCGAACTACTGAACTCTAGCTTTCAGTCACAGTAAAACCAGGTCTGTTGTCTGTGTACAACACATAGTATTTAACGCTTACAGGAGCCAGTTGGACCACATGAAAGGTTCAGGGGATGCCATTACGAGTAGGTCTGGAGTATGGGCAGGACTTTGATAGCGCGGCTCAACCCCAGATCAGTACTGAGCAGACTCTGGCTTCAAATGTGCAAGATGGCAGAGTCCATATGAGGGATATTTTGGCTCCAGTTTTGTACAGCACTAGGAAGTGGAGACGGCTCATCCATCTTTATATACAGTCTATGGAACTAATAAAGTTCTAGCTTATGTGATTAGCCAAAGTGGCATCATTGTTAGATTACTTTGCATGTGCAATAGGTTACTTAAAGTCGAGCTGAAACGGCATTTCGAGAGTATCTAACTTCCATATCGTGACGTATTTCCGAGCGAAACAGCATAGACAGGCGGGACATAACATTGGGCGGAATTTGATTTGACTGTTGAAAAGTGGGTGTACACCGACGGGACAGCAGTATCCGTCAGGGAGAGAGAGGCGAAGCCCGTCCTATGCTCCATGTAGTTGGTGAAGCAGTCCACTGTAAAATGCCTTGCGCATAATCTGGAGCTGTCACAGATACCACTTTCCTCAAAGTGAATAAATGCTAGCCAGCGGGTCCGTAGCCACGGTATTTTGGGGAAACAAAACAAAGTTTGAGGTGGCGAACGCCCAAAGACGCACCGACGTACCATGCTAGCTAGCTAACAAATGAATCTTAGCTCTGTGCCGCTAAAAGTTTAAGATTGATTGACGGGTGGATGTCGTGATATTATTGGTTGAAATGGGTTGGTTCTAGCTCACGTAAGCACAAGGCATATTTTGTTTTACATGAAGAAAACATGATTGGATTTTGATATAAGAATACAAAGAAACTGATTTTTTGTAATTTTTTTTTGTCATTTATTGTTAAATAGATACACAATATGATCGGGGATGTGATCTAAAAGGGTTAAATACATACACAATATGACCGGGGATGTGATCTAAAAGGGTTAAATAGATACACAATATGACCAGGAATGTGATCTAAAAGGGTTAAAAAGGTGTTTTTCATTTCAGCTCGACTTTAACACTACAATCTTGTTTACTTGGCTACATAGCAGAACATTTACTCGATTAGTGGATAGGATTCTGTATTAAATGCCCGATGGGTGACAGAACAATCAAGGAAATGTGGACAATTAGGGTCTTCAGAGAGAGCTTTTTTTAAACCTCTTGCCATAAAAGAGCAATGTGACATCTGACACTGCTGTTAAATAGAAAATTGCAGATTCTGTGTGTATTCCAATCCAGATGTTTCAACATTTATGATTCAGGTTGGCTTTGTCTTAAAATGACCGAAAACATGTTTTGTAACACCTAAAACAGTTCTTTGTTTGCAGTCCACCTGAGATGAAAGTTGTCTTTCACTATAAACACACTTCAGGTCTTGAACATTAGCTCAGCGGTGAGAGGCCCTTTATATTCCGTCTCATCAGGCCCTACCTGGGAGGATGCCGCTGAGCAGCTGCAGTTTGGCAGAGTGCTTCTGCCACAGTCGCACAACGTAGTCCTCCCAGCGAATCATCTTTCCCAGGACCAGCATCACAGGAATGGTGGGCAGACCCATTAGCAGAAAGAGGGGGTCTGCTCTCTCCATCACATCCAGGCCTTTCTTATGGCCGACCACCTGCGAGAGGAGGAGAGAGGGGACAGGGAGGATTTAAAAACACCGGCTGAGAAGGGAGAAATAACAGCAAGAGAGATGCAGTCCTTAGTCCTTCCAGGGAGCGGACCCCTAACCTTCCAGACCGATGACACTACCACTTACATTACATTCACTTGCAGCCTTTCCATGTCCGCTCAGGCACAGTCCCCAAGACTGGCATACAGCACCCCGCCAACAACGTACCTGCATGACTGTGACGGCTCCGTAAGTCACCGCTGACCAGTAGACCGTGCCCACCACTACTCCAGCTGCTGCGAAGGGGCTGACTTTGGAGAGTGTGCGGTCCATCTGCTGGAGGAAGTACACCAGGGGGCCTTGGAAGGAGGGATTAAAGACAGATCGGGAGGACGGTAAAGAGGACATGAGACTGTGAGCGAACGGTAGTGGAGTTTAAGGAGAAAGATTGAGTAGGGCTTGTACTGGAACACTCAAGGTATTCATAAAGTCAAAATAATCCCAAATAGTATCCCAAAAATTACTTTCAGATGATTTCTGCTATTTGCCCTGATTTCCTCCGAATACACCAGCAAATCCACCAATAACAAATAACACCAAGTCCTCTCCAACAATAGTTCCTGCATGGTAACTTATGTGCCTTGTGCTTTGCCAAGGCAGCAGCAGCTTTCATCTTCCCATTTTACCAGAAAGGCTCAGTAAACCTAGTCAACTATAGGAGATGACCATTATCTAATGTTACCGGTAGAGCGCCCATATAAAACCTAAGCAAGCTGGCGAGCAAACATTAGCAACAGCAACTCAAATCTGCACATTTTTACACTGGCAGCACCTAAAAGCCGAGAAAGCGCACCTTCTTCCAAGAAATTCCTACAAAAACTTAGAATACACCGAGGTTTACTGAAGATTTGAGGCCAACTCTGTTAACCTCGGAAAAATTTTACCAAGGTATCCCGAAGTCTGTCTGGTCTACTTAAGTTTGGACAACACCTCAGTGAACCTCGATTAAATTTTCCCGAGACACACCGAGTATTGTCTGGCCCACTGAAGCTCAGCGACCACATCGGTATTCCTCGGGAAAATTTCACCGAGGTAGACCGAAGTTTGTCTGCTAGGCCTGTGCTCTCCCCAGAACAAAGGGGAGGTGTGAAGACAGTCAAAACACATGCCTCATTAAAGACCTCCCTCCAGTACTGCAGTCCAAACACCAATTAATTATGCAAATTACTAGTACTGCCTGTTCAGCGAGGTTGCAGGGTAATTAAGCCATGGCAACCACTGATGTGATGCTACAGAAACTCAGTGTTTTAAGTTGCAATTTAAAAAGTGAAGATCATCGAAAAATGTTTGCTTAACTGTAAGTCCCCTTAATTGGCCGCTGTTGAATTTTAACTGAACCACTGAGCACTTACTTTACTGCATAAAGTGCTTGCGTACAGAGCATTAGACTGGACTACACTGGTGAGTTTCCTCTGCCGTCGATATCTGCTTTTAATTTTGGAGCAGCTGGAAAACCTCAGGCTGTGATACAGCCGACCTTGAGAAGACCCCTTTCTACACCATTTAACTCTTTCTCTGCATTATTGCTCTTGCTTTTTGTTTACAGGGTCACAACCTGTTATACAGTACTGAGCAAAACTCTCAGGCACCCTGTATTTTTTGAAATTGAAATCTGCATTAGATGTTTACTTCTTGTTTTCCACATTAGAGTTGCTGATGATAAAAAGTAAATTTGAAATTCCAAATGCTAATTCAAACAGGAATTTTATAAATAAATGCTTGTATTTCATTACAAAACAGTAGATAATGTCTTGACAGAGCCCTGATGTCAAAATCATCATGGCTGTCTGCGGTTACTTGGAGGGACAGACACAGGTGAGACAGTCAGTCTGCAGGCGAACGGTGGCAGGTTTTCCACTCTGCTTGGAACGAGCAAAAAGTGAATCATCTTATAAAACTATATCACAATAGGACAGTGTCACAAATTTTTTGGCAAAGGGTATTCACACCAAATATTGATTTGATTTGGTTTTTAACAGTTTACAGCTCTGTTTAGTACATTTCTCGGTTATTTCAAACTATTAATTTCTTAATTTTTGCTGGCATATTTGCCGTATGAAATTGCTTTAAATGTGCCCAAGACTTTTGCACAGTACTGTACACCCGACTGTGCACATAACACAATTCAACATGGTATGTCAGTCAGTTACCCAGTAAGGGACGTTTGCCATTACAGGCTGGCCATGCATTTTTAAAATTCAAAACCCACACAGTCACAGACAAATAGAGGGTGGCGGGAGGGAGGGAGAAGCCTGTGTGAACAAACCGTACCCATTTTGGGGAAGACGATGCGGTACTCTGTGCCACACTGGGGGCAGCTGACCGCCCCGGCGCTGTTTCCCTTCTGTTTCTCATCCAGCCAGCGCTGTAGGCAGGCCTGATGGATCCACTTCGTGCAGCCCTTACATCTGCAGGGGCTCACCCACTCAGCCACACGGTCCTCCCGCTCTGTCGCAAAGCACACCCAGCAGTGCCTGCAGCAACACACAAACCCACGCACACATACGGTCGCACCAGCAGGCTCTGCCACACATACACCTGCACAAATATTGAGTACATCTCAAATCTCCTAAATTGCATCCACATTTCCCTCACTTGCCTCTCAGTCTCCTACACCTAGAATGTATGGAGAGATGCAAGAAAATCACGCAAAAATGAGATGGAACATTCTCTGGTTCAAGGGAGGATTAAGGAATGAGGAAATGTTAAATAAGAGACGCTGAGGAGCACCCATGTTCATACTGTGAGCACACACAACTGCAGACTGAGGCCAATTCCTTTGCACATGTCCCCAAGGGGCCCGCATGTGAGGATCCTGAGATCGCTCAGTGCAGCTATGTGCCCCTGCATAGGAATTATGAGTGGAAACAATCTCTATAATCTTGCCATATAGCACATGATACCTTAAAAATGCACTGAATTCAGAGTTTCAGAGACACAACATTGTTGTGCAGTTTATCCATTTAACAAGCACTTCCTACAGGGGCTTACTTATTAGAAGCATGATGTGTAAGCCCAACACAAGAGTTAAATTAAAAAAAAGCTTCCTTTCACCATGAAAAATTCAAAACAAGATCCAGCCAAAAATAGCCTGTATATAAATATGCCTACATAGCAGTGAAAGATTCTGCTCACCAAGCAACAAAATTTGCAGAATTCCCGTCCAATTATGTTATGTCATTCCAATATCAACATCAGCAACTAACAATGAACAGCCTCAAAATTCCAACCAGCTGCTTGATATTGTATAGCAATTATATAGGAAATATTGTGCTTGAAAACCCTGGGTCCCGAAATTCAAGTGGATGCCAGTTTTACTGAGCTGTTTCAAAACTGCTCTGTAAAACTGGTATCCACTTGAATTTCGGGACCCAGGGTTTTCAAGCACAACATTTCCCTGAGCATCACACTCCACTCACCAGCTTGTCTTCATCTTACAGCGCATCCCATTTAAAGGAGCAATATGTAAGAAATGTATGTTGATTAATCATGAAATGGCCCTGATATATCACCAGACATTAAGGAATGATGTTAATTTCAAATACTTATATCACTGACAACAGTAGTCCAGCCAGAATATTCTCATTACAAAAGCGAAGTTGCAGCCCACAACTAATGTTGATGTTGTCATTTTGTGTTTTGGCCTGTTGCACCACCCTCCGCCTATCTCCCAATCACGAAGCCAGTAGCATTTCGGCATCCAGGTTGCCAGTTACCACTGAGCTGCAGCTACCAGCGTTTCGGAGCACAAATGTCTGACGTTACTAAACCTAGAAGGCCTCGTTATGATTCCGAAATACGTCGTGACAAAGTCAGAAACAAAACGAGGATCTGTAAAGGACATGCCTTTGAAAGATGGAGATGGCTGAAAGCGGAGAAGAATTTGAAGACCGACGCCGAAGTTGCTAATTTTCTCCTGGGCAGGTAAGATTCAGCTAAGTTTGGCTAACTTAATTCTATTTAATGTAGGCACGGACATTTCAAATATTCTCTACAGTCGAATAACGTTATGTGTGTTAGTTCATGGTGCGTTCTCGCGCGTATGCAGGTGGGTCATCGAATTGACTAGGTAACAAATTGTTTGAGAAATAAAAACCGCGACTCGTCATTGCTGACATTAGCAATGCATTATTAGAGTCCGTTTCTCTGGCATTATGCTGAGACGCTGTGGAGGCCGTTCCAACATTAGCACAGCCATTATGGCAATATGAAATGTAATTGAGACAGTACATCGGTCAAATGAGTCCTCATTCATTCTTTACGCATATTATAGTATGGACTTTAGTGGGCTATCCACACAGAAGAGTGATGAGCAAGTTGACCAATATGACCATTGCTAAAGTTAGTCTGTCATTAGTCTCGATCTTTTCTGAACTGAAGTGAACACAACCCTGTGAGAGCAAATCATTGGTGATATTGAAATGTAGCCATGGTAGCTCCTTGTAGTAGACGTTCTTGCTGGATCCGGCAGCCTAGCTGGCAACCTCTCGTCTGGGGGAGAGGGAGAGGGGATACTGCGCTCTGCAGTATTTTGAATGTGATTGTAGTACTAGTTTTGGCCACAAACTTACATACAGCTCCTTTAACCAAATTTAGATCCCACAGTCTTGGCTAATTATTGGCCGATCTCAAACCTTCCATTTTTATCTAAGATCCTTGAGAAATGTGTTGCCCAACAGCTTACTTTCTTCTTGCAAATGAATAAGGTACATGAGAGGTTTCAGTCTGGCTTTAGAAAACATCATAGCACTGAAACAGCCCTCACTGTAGTAATGAATGATCCACTCTCCATGGACTGTGGCCACATCTCTGTCCTTGTCCTACTTGATCTAAGTGCTGCCTTTGATACGATAGACCACCATATTCTTCTTTACAGGCTAGAAAATCTAGTTGGCATTTCTGGACTCACCCTTTCATGGTTTAAGTCTTATCTTTCCGACAGATGTCAGTTTGCTGGGGTAAATAGCAATTCTTCCGAGTATTCCAAGGTAAGCTTTGGAATACCTCAAGGATCTGTTCTGGGCCCTTTGCTGTTTTCTTTATACATGCTTCCCCTTGGAAATATCATAAGTAGATACGATGTGAAGTACCACTGTTATGCAGACAACACACAGCTTTATTTATATTTTAAACCAGGTGAAATCGATCCACTAACTAGATTAGTGAAAAGCTGTTAAAGCATGGGTGACACAGAATTCTCTTTCTTTAAATCCAGATAAGACTGAAATATTGGTGATTGGTCCCAAATCGCTCAGAGACACATTCCTCAAGTTTTCCCTCCATGTTGATGGACTCCCGGTTTCTGCCAAAGCTGTTGTCAAAAACCTTGGCGTCACCCTTAATTCAGAACTATCTCTCCACTGTCATATTAACAACATTATAAAAGTGGCTTTCTTCCATCTTAGAAACATATCTAAACTGAGAAAAATGTTGTATCTTCAGGACGCCGAAAAAATGGTTCATGCATTTGTGTCCTCTCGGCTGGATTACTGTAACGTTTTACTGTCAGGCTGCACCAGTTCTACCCTGAATCGCCTTCAAATAGTGCAGAATGCTGCTGCTCGGGTATGGAGTTAAATTAATGCCAAAACCTAATATACAAACAGAACATGTTTTACAAATGCACAACAATTCACTAACAAACACCACGTGATTAGCAAATACAAAACTGATTCACGTGCAAACAAAGTGTGGTTTGCAAGTACAAAAAAGATTTGACAACAAACACAGCGTGGTTTGCAAATATAAAAATGATTCACGCACAAACAAAGTGTGATTTGCAAATGCAAAAATGATTTGCAAACAAACAGTGTGATTTGCAAATACAAAACACCATTAACAAACTAGTATATTCTGTTTTACAAATACAAAACATAGCCATCACAAATATGCGGTGATGAGAAATCTCGCATGAGAAAATACTTCCTACAAGTTTGTGACTTTTGGCAGCTTTCTACCGGTGATATGGTGGTGCCGATTTTATCACTTGTATGCTTAGGATTTGTGAACAAATGGACTAACTAAGTTATTTGCCCTCCTCAACAGCAGGTGACGCTATGAGTCAATTTCCTCGAAATCTAAATGGCACAACACTGGAGACTGTCCTGAAAGAATAGGTCAATATCCCACCAGACACAGTACAGAAATCAAATTAATGATTTTGACGGCAAAGGGTGGGCTTACTATTGATACAAAATATCACCTTATGCAAGGGTTTCTGACATCTTGCACACCACTTCGTAAACTGGTTGATGATTTCCCTTGTGTCAAAATTTCACTCCCCCTCTCGTGCACACGCTTTCCGGCCATCCAACTTCGCTGGCATTAACGGCAACAAGGATTGCTTTTATTATGTGATACAATCATGATAATACTAGGGTACAAATAAATCACGATCTCCCGTAAAACATATTGGCGGGCTATTTGTGCCATTTTATATCTTCCTTCCATGGTGGAATTACTGTTTTATATCGTACTACACTGACATCAGTTCTATCTTGGCTAAGATTATAATTTCCGTGGTGGAATTTACACATCCATGAAATGGAGCTTATTTAACTAAAGGCAACGCTTTTTAAAATTTAGTCTACCTGACGAAACCGAATAAATTGACATGTTCGAATTAACTACGTAAAAACCCTACGAAATTAATTTTACCAACAATAATAAAAGGAAATCATCGGCCAATATACTCTGGTGTGAAAAATGTCAGAAACCCTTGCTTGTGATATTTTGTATCAATAGTAGGCCCACCCTTTGCCATCAAAATCATTAGTTTGATTTCTGTATTGTGTCTGGTGGGATATTGACCTATTCTTTCAGGACAGTCTCCGGTGTTGTGCCATTTAGAATTCGAGGAAATGGACTCATAGCGCCACCTGCTGTTGATGAGGGCAAATAACTTAGCTGGGACATTTGTTCGCAAATCCTAAGGACACAAGTGAGAACATCGGCACCACCATATCACCGGTAGGAAGCAGCCAAAAGTCATGAAGTTGTGGAAAGTATTTTCTCATACGAATTGAAGCGCCAGGTATTTGTTATAGGTAGCCTATGTTTTGTATTTGTAAAACAGAATATATTAGTTTGTTAAGGTTTTTTGTATTTGCAAACCACACTGTTTGTTTGCAAATCATTTTCGTATTTGCAAACCACACTTTGTTTGTACGTGAATCATTTTTATATTTGCAAACCACGCTGTGTTTGTTTGCAAATTTTTCTTCGTATTTGCAAACCACACTTTGTTTGCACGTGAATCAGTTTTGCATTTGCAAATCACACTGGCCCTCATTTACCAAACGTGCATACACCAAAAAATGGGTGTACGCCAAATCTCCCGCAAGGATCAGCACTTATCAATCTGAACATGAGCGAACGGTGCGCAAAAATCTCACGCCAGGTCTGACCAGGTGTACGCAGATTTGAAACCAGCGAACATGCAGGAACAAGTGCAGCTGTCAAAATGAGTAATAAACCATATGCAGCGATGCGGACGTCATGCTGTTGTTGCTCTCATTAGTAAAATGAATAAATAGGCTGAATAGATAAATAGGCTAAATCAATAAATGAATGAATGAATAAATAAATAAATAAATAAATAAATAAGACACCTGTGTTGAGAAATTAATTAAACTTATATTTTGAGACAACCTGCTTGTCAGGCCAGACGGGTGACAATTACAATCAATTTGATTAAGCGAAATGCGTGGCTTGGCAGATACAGTCATGCCAAAAATTATTCATACCCCTACCAATTTTTGAGTTTTTTCAAGATATTTTTTGACAAATCAAATTTATTCTTGCACAAATGACACAGTAAGTTGACATCAGGCTGTAAGAAGGACAGTAAACAATTTTTCAAGAAATACATTACTTTTTGGTATTTTATTTGACAGATTTACAAAAAATGCCATGTCCAGAATTATTCATACCCTTTTCTCAGTAATTGATGGCAAAGCCTTTATTCACGATTACAGCCCCCAAATGCTTCCTGAAGTTGGTCACAAGGTTTCTACACGTTTCCAAGGGGATTTTGGCCCACTCCTCTTTTGCAAACTTTTCCAGGTCCTTAAGGTTTGAGGGTATCCTTGCCATGACCTTGGTCTTCAGTTCCCTCCACAGATTCCGGATAGCATTGAGGACGGAGCTCTGGCTTGGCCACTCCAAAACGTTCACTTTGTTGTCCACATACCATTTCTTGTGGATTTGGCCCTGTGTTTAGGATCATTATCCTGTTGGAAGATCCATTCCTGCCCAAGACCAAGTTTTTCAGCGGATTGGTTTTAACTGAAGATCTGGATAAACTGGTGCTGTTTCATAGTGTCATTAACTTTAACAAGGTTTCGGGGCCATTCAGCTGAAAAAGCAACCCCAGAGCATGATACTCCCCACCACCATGTTTGACTGTTTGGGACCGTGTTTTTCAGGTTGAACGCCTCACCTTTCTCACGCCAAACAAAAAGCCACATCTCTGTGCCCAAACAGCTAATCTCTGTTTCATCTGTCCGTAACAACTGAACAGTTCCAGAAACTTCTATCTTCATCAGGTGAGCTTTTGCTTTTGGAGGCTAGATGAGTTCTTGTGTGTCTGGGTTGGTAAGAAAAAGAAGGCTTTGCCAGGAAAACCTTGGTCCCCAACAGGAATCTTCACTGGTGAAGTCGAATAAAGGTTCTTGTAATGATCCCAAACACAGGGCCAAACAGCAACAAAGTGAACGTTTTGGAGTGGCCAAGGTACCGAGAATCTTATGAATAATTCTGGAGACAAAGAAGTGGCCAAAATTTGTAAAACTGTCAAACCTTGTGAATACCAAAAAGTAATATAATAAAGGCTTCAGCAAAAAAATAATTTTACTGTACTTTTTTTGTAAATCTGTCAAATAAAAATAGCCTTATGTCAACTTACAGCCTTATGTCAACTTACTGTGTCATTTGTGCAAGAATAAATTTATTTTGTCAAATAATTTCTTGAAAAAACCCAAAAATTGATAGGGGTATGAATAATTTTGGGCATGACTGTATGCAGTGTGGTCATGTCAGATGCTCATTCAGTCAGATATGTACTGAACAAAAAAAGAAACGCAAGTTAATTAAAGGCAGACTGGAAAATAAGTTAATTATTTTATTAACTATAATTTAATTATTTGAGAAAAGCAAATTTATTACTAGCGCGTGCACATTTACACTGGTTTCATCAAACTTTTCTTTATTTTGCGGTCACTTCGACTGAGTAACCATAAGAGTACATTAACTAACTAGCTAACTTGCGTTTCTTTTGTTGCTCAGTATATATAGGCCTACAGACACTTTGGCCATGATCACATTTTGACAATGGCAGATCTTCTATTGTTATTGGAATAAGCTTCTGTCAAACGTGTGAGGAACTTTCGGCACAGAGAAGATCTCCTCCGGGAAAGTGACGAGTGGCTGCTCGTTTTGTGTGGCATCCAATAAAATGTCATGGAGTAACACTAATAAAAGTACAATGAAGAGTGATCCCTGCAGACTGTATTTTAACAATTACCCTCATGCAGCTCCGATCGAGGTGGTGGGGACTCCCCACCTATCAGTGTTGTCACGCGCTCCTCGAACGGTGACAGCTGGAGGTTTGAGCCTGATTGGCCTCCACCGGTCCGTGCACTGCTGCGCCTGAGCACCGCAACCCGTTTTTTGGTGGCGATCTTAAAATCTGACCACTTTTTTAACCTTCATGCAAGCATTTAGACTGTGTAATTATGTAGGCTATATAACCTGAAATATCGTGGATCTATAGATTGAATTTATTAAGGCCAATGTTATTCGCACTTACACGTGTGGCCGATGCTGAATGTTTTTCTTGGTCACACTTCTAAGTGCGCAAGTTGATGACCATTCCAGGGCCGCTTATAGAAAGTACCGCTTAAAATAAGTTTGACCAAGAAAAAAAATGTAGCTTTGGATACACTTAAAATAAGTGTGGGCAATGGAGAAATGTGCATCTTGGCCACACTTTTAAGCGCGTCTAACGCGAATTTCAATGAATTTTTATGCTTGGACGCACTTGAATAAGTGCGCATAGTCATTTCGATTTATTAATGAATTAAATCAAACATCTGCTGCACTCCGGTTTTCCACCTCAACGGTGTTTACCGCAGCAGCAATAGTTTTCCAAACTGCAGCCTTCTGGGCTCCTTTATGCCACTCTTAAGGCTTCCAAATAAAATTATTTTGTTTTTCTCCACCTCGGACGTGATAATTTATATTTCCTCCTCAGTGAAGTTCTTTCTTTTTTGCCGTCTTTCGAGAGTCCATGTCGTAAAGTGGGCAGGACTATGCCTCCAGGAGCATGAATTTATAGGGGCGTGTCATGTAAATTACGATGGTTTCAGATGCCAGATTTATCAACGCCACGCCAGTTCTACACCGAAATCAGCGACCTACACACTTTTAGTAAATCAGTCGTGACACCTGGCATACGCTGATATTTACACCAGAATCTACACCAGATCCTATGCAAGTTTGATAAATGAGGGCCAATGTGTTTGTTAGTGAATCACTGTGCATTTGCAATACATGTTCTGTTTGTATATTAGGTTTTGGCAGTAATTTAACTCCATACTAGGGTTCTGACCAGGACGAAGAAATATGACCACATTAGCCCAGTACTGTTCACTGGCTGCCTGTCAACTTTAGAATTGAATATAAAATTCTACTGCTTACCTACAAAGCCTTCAATGATTTGGCCCCAGAATATCTTAGTGCACTTCTCGTTCCTTACTCCCCTCCAAGATTCCTTTGTTCACAAGGTGCTGGATATTTGAAAATTCCAAATATATCCAGAGTTACATTTGGAGGCAGAGCATTCTTTTACAAAGCCCCAATCTTGTGGAACAATCTCCCAACAAACATTCGGGCCTCAGACACACTCTGTCTTGAAGAGTAGGCTGAAAACATACCTCTTTACTCAAGCCTATACTTAACGCATTATGAGCAGGTATACTTCCCATAGACCGTATAAAAAGATGGACGCAAGCATCCTGGTCTGAAAAATGAAGTCCATGCGGAAGTACCGTAAAATGGCATTCTATTTAATGGCCAGCAGATGGCGACGTCGGTGGCTGCAGAAAGAAGTTCAATGCTATAGAAGTCTATGAGAAAATGACCCTACTTTCCCACCTGATTTTTCATTTAAATAATGATTTTTCACATTATTTTATGGTAACTATAGCAAGTTTCAAGTCTCCTTCGATATATCATGATGTTCATTTTAGTAAATTATGGTCCAAAATAGACTAGAATAAAGGATAAAGCCAGAATATGCTTCAGGGGCATGGCTATCCTCTGGTCCTCGTCCGATACGGTCAGATCCAGAGCCACGGTCCTCCCCGGATCTTCAATACACTCTCTCGTCCAATAGAAATCACGTTCGGTTTCAAAATGACAACATGGCGCAATTCAAATTGCCAAAATCGAGGCTTCCTTATGGTATGCTGAAACCAATGGGTGACGTCACGGTAGCTTTGTCCATCTTTTTATACAGTCAATGATACTACCTGTTTTCAGGGCGATTGCCTAGTCTCTGGGTATGCTAACTTCTTGTGACAAGGTTTTGGTAGCCAAAATTGCATAAATCCATGTGGAACTGGTGGCACTGAGATTGCACTTACACAGCACCAGTGGGGCTTACTACGGCCTTAGTCACCGGGTAGGTCCACAGGGTTGGTGGTGTCTAATTGAAAATCTAGGCCGCCTTAGTCAGATGGAAGTTCAGGGCCTCCATGCTGCAATATGTGGATGAAGGAGAGTTGACTGCTCTACACTGGTTACCCCTATGTTGTAGTATTTTAGCGTAACTTGATACCCGACACAGGACAGTATTTTGTGTAGTTTGTATTAGTTTATCCAGTACCTAACCCTCTTTTGCTTTTGTGTTTTCTCCGAGGAACGCCGCCCCCGGAACTCAGAGTCCTTGGACAATCTAAGCCCTGTCACTTACCTTACGGTCACCGACTGCTGTCTTCCTGCTGTCCTGATCCTCTCATCTCCCTCTCCACTTCCTGGAGCTACAGATGTCACTGCTTGGACACCTTGTTGTTCAAAGAACTTTGGATGTTAACCACTTGTTTCCCGTATATTTACATTACCGTAACTCACGCCTGCCCGATCTCTTATCAGTTGGCTTATCGAACTTGCCCGGAAACGTGTGTACTCGTAATACTGCTGACCGGCTCGAGTCCCGGAGCCGCGTCTTGCTTGCTTTGCATCTAAACACGCAGAACTGTTACCATGAATGCTTTTTGCTTTGCGTCTAAACACAGACAATGGTTTGAGTTCATGTGACATTATGAACTCAATGGTGAAACCACGTCGTATTGTTGATAATAACTACGGTATGAGCAGTGTTGATCGCAGAGTGATCAACTGGCTAGTTCGCACCCGCCGACTGCGAAAAAGTTGAGACTGTGCGAATCTTGCGTAGTTTGTGCCAAGAACGGTGTAAGGAAAGAGTCACGCTATGTGTGTGTGAGTTATGAGATTCCATTATGCGTCAAACCGTGTTTCCAAACCTACCATACTATCAAGACTTTATGTAAGTTTTTTTTTCATGTTGCCGTCATTCTGTTACCTTGTAATCTGTTTCTTTGTAAGTAAAAGATGTATATAGCGTAATTGATTGCATCCTTATCGTGTATCGCATGAACTCAAGTCAGTGTTTGGATGGTTAAGATGCTAAACAGCACAGTTCTTATCACCCATTACGCCAACGACCATCAGTGAAAATAATTCAGGCCAGCGCGCATGGCAGCACTCACTGCTGCCCTGATAAACACGACTCACATGAGCCATCGTTCATAGACGGATCCGGGACTCAAGCCCGGCGATTGTTTGCAAGTAAACACGGCTCCGAGCGCTAAGTGGTTAATTTACCATCATCAATTAATTAGCCAGCCCGCGGAGGGTGGGCTTCCCCACTATAGTCGGGTTCCTCCTCAGATTTCTTCCCACTGAGGAGTTTTTTCTCACCACTGTTTGAGGATTTTTGTCCCGACAGGGAGTTTTTTGCCTGCTGTTTGGGGATTAGGGATTAGTCTGGGCTCTGCCCTTTTCTCTCTGTAAAGGGTGTTTGTGACAGCCTACCTGTGAAAAGCGCTATACAAATAAAAAATAAAAATAAATTAATAAAAAATCCTGATGCCAGCTCTTCCCCTGGCAAATGGTGCACACCCACCCAGCCGGTACACATGATGTAAAAGCAAACAGGATTCACTGGACAAGGCAACCTTCTTCAATCATTCCAAGATCCAGGTCTGACTTGCTCATGCCCATTGCAGGCGCTACTGGTGTTGGGCCGGGGTTAGAATGGGCGTTCCAATTGGTCAGTAGCAGCAAAGCCCTGTACGCAGCAGGGTGCGATGCGCCATGTGTTTAATATTTCTTCACGCAAATATTAAACTTCTTTGCAACTTTTGCCACTGTAGCCCTTCTGTCAGTTTGCACCACACCACTGTCTTTTCGTTGCCCAAGCGCACTGACAAGCATTAGGCGCCCAACACTCTGTCGCCACTTTGTGGATTGGTCCCTCCTTGGACCACTGTTGGTAAATATTCATTATTGCTCAATAGGAACACGTCAGAGGTCTTGCCACTCCTGAGAAGCTCTCAGCCACTTGTCAGGCCGTAACAATCTGGTCCTTGTCAAAGGTGCTTGGCTCCCATTTCTCCCATATACAACACATCGTCTAAGACAAATGAGCGCTTACTTTCTTCGCTCCCAACATGCGTTTTAAAATTATGCCTGGAAAAGTTCAACCTCTCTCATAATTTTGACCAACAGAGATACTTATTATTACTCAAGGAGGCTGGTAATCAACGTTCTGGACTGATGAACATTGCAGTGCAAATTTGTGGCTGTGGATGCCATCAATAAAAGGGGCCACTATTAAAGGTAAAATTTTAAAAATGTACTTGTCCAGTTGAACAATAATGCACAATGGCCTCTTGTTGCTCTTTTTGTCCTAGTAAGACCCAGGTGGAGCAAATTTTTACACCAATATTGAAAATCTTTGAATAAAATTTCTATAAAATACATTTCCCTTCTCATGACTACAGTTAACAGCCTGACACCTGCATATGAAATTGCCATTCTTTCCGCACACGTTTGTGTCCATACTGTGCTCAAGCTTGGCGGAGGAGTTTGCATCCTTACTTCTCAGGAGGTTCCTCCACACAAGCCATCGCGTCAAGTCGCCTCGAACCCCTCTCAACACGGCAACAAGGAGCAATCTGTACGGTGGCTGGAAGGCATTCTGTGTAATGCAGAAATCAATTAGTCATGCTATATGATACATTTGTCAAAAAAAAAAAAAAAAAAAGTACAGTAGTGTGCAGTGATGATTATACACCACCACTTTCGAGTAAAAGGGGTCTTAAAATATATCACTTCTCCATAATTTTTTGGTGAAAATATTGAAAAATACTATTGTAGGCAATGAGAACAAAAAAAATCATTCCCACAAGTACACTGAGGTAAAAATATGGGTAAAATCTAACCAGATGTGTAACCATAACACCTAATCCGCCACACCTAGTCCGCCCAACTCAACTATCTTGATTACAATCTTCTCTGTGCATGTCTTGCATTATATACTATGCGAAATGTCTTTTGAATATATGTCATATATATATGCATAATATGTTGTACGTGATATAAGTTTTGTCCCTTGTGTATGTTTTTAGATATGGGATTACATGATTGTCCTACATGTGTTGTACCAGCTTGTATGATATTCCTTCTTCCCGTTCTTGTGTTAGATATGTCATTTTCCTCCTTTCCCCAGAGACTCTAAATTTTAACATCAACAGATGTGAATTAGCCTCTGGCTACAATCTGGCGTATTTACATTTCGCGTGAAATGTTCATTAATATGCATTGTCCCAGTACAAATAAATAAATATATATAAGGGGACATAAACTTTGAGCAGTGTCACGGTGTTAAACACGATGGCATGATGGAGGGAGCTCTCCGAGATCATTTGTAGCCACACTGTGGCCTTATATGATGCTGAAGACGTTAAATGCAGCCATGGCACTGTAAGAAATGCCATCAAGCGCTTCAAAAAGACCAGTCTGCGGAAAACTAGTGGCAATAGAGGTGCAAAACAGAAGTTAAACACCTCTGGTGTTCGTTAACTGTGTATATGACAAAAAAAAAAAAAATAATTGGCGGTTGACAGCACGACAACTCTGTGATGATATTACTAGCGCCAGAAGTATTGAGATGAAAGTATCAAGATTTCCAGATGTCTTTGTGAAAATGGTCTGATTGGTCACGTTGCTGCCAAGAGTTGGCAAAATCAAAAAAATGACTGAGTTTGCCAAGAAATTCAAGAATAGGATACCACTGGTCTGGGAACAAGTCTTTTGGACAATTAATCAAAATTTGAAATTTTCTCACCAAAACGCAGAACTTATGTGCACTGTAGAGTTGGAGAATGTTTCAAAAAAGACTGTTTAACCCCTTCAGTTAAACATGGAAGTGGTAATATGGTATGGGGTTCAGTCTGCTCGAAAGGAGCCGGTGATCTCATCAAAATTGAAGGAATCATAGATCTAAAGAAGTATCAGAGCATCCTTATGAGGCAAGCATTGCCATCTTGAAAGAGACTGATTGGCTGGGGATTTTATTTTAAACAAGATAATGACCCTAAACACACCTCTAAGTTGTACAAGAATTATCTCAGTCAGAAAGAGACATCTGGTGACATGAAAGTTATGACTTGGCTTGCTCAAAATCCAAAACTTAATCCGATTGAGCAAATCTGTTGTAACATTGAATAAATCTCTGTGGAATGAACCTCAGACCATATAGAATGGTTAATCGAGTGAAGAAATTAAAAAATGTGTGTGAAAACTATGCAGAAAGATTAGATGCTGTAATCAACGG
The DNA here is from genome assembly GCA_029692085.1 of Gymnothorax javanicus. Taxonomy (NCBI): domain Eukaryota; kingdom Metazoa; phylum Chordata; class Actinopteri; order Anguilliformes; family Muraenidae; genus Gymnothorax; species Gymnothorax javanicus. The sequence continues at coordinate 99,334,364 of CM056194.1, read as the reverse complement.
AAAGGGTGGTCACACCAGATATTGACTTTTTCTCTGAAAAAGACGTTATCTGTTAACTTATTTTCGTCTATCTGATCCAATATTACATGCATTGTTAAACAGTACTTGGTTTTTTATCTTTATTTCATAAGCGTATAATCATCCCTGCACGCTACTGTATACGAAAGTGGGTATCGTCAAGACTATCCCTACTGCTGCAACCAAAGTGAACGCGTTCACATAGCTGTTCTTGAAAATATGTGATAATGGATGGGTTCATTAAAATTATTGAACAAAAACTGCAGTTTTACCAACAAAGTGATCATGACGCTGACATAGTGCTTTAGCTAACGCTAAGTAGCAAATCATTTTCAATCTGTTGCAGCAAAAATTCCAGTCACAATGGTGATCTGAAAAAATCACGCGTATATTTATAACAAAAGTCGCTGTATAAAAGCAAGGGTATCTGATCAATCGATTACATTCAGCGTAACTAACGTCAATAACTCTGACCTGGGGCAGAGGGTGCACAACCGGACCTACCAAGCTAGTCGATCACACTCATGACTTATGCCAGAAGTGTCAAACTAGGCACTGCTGGTTTCAAATCCAATCAAGCAGAACAACACCTGATCGCTACAAATAATGTAATCAACTGGTCTCAGCCTGCACAGTTAATTAGTTGTATCAGGTGTGCTTCTGGAATGAAAACCTGCTGGCTTTCAGCCCTTTTACAGAGCAGTTTGACACCCCTGAACTGTGCTAAAGCCCGAAACTTCACATGATGCTTTAAGTAAAAACAGCAGATCCAGGTGCGAGTTGGAAACATCTACAACCTCAGCCATCCAGCTTTGTGATGTGATATAACGTTAGCTAGGTGCGCGGCAACTGCTGATATTCGCAGATGCTGCTGACCAGACAAGCTCGAACGCCATCAGACGATAGCCAGCTCCTGCTTGGCTCGCTATGTGTTATTAGCCGATCTAGCTTGCAGACTTCCAACTCGGTGGTGTTCCTAAAACTAATCACGACAACTGCAAGTCATAAACTAGGGTAAGTAGCTTGATAGTATGCCAAAATTGACTAGTTACCATTACCATGATAACTATCCAATATTAACAGCAATTTAAAGCAATCTTCGTGAACTTGAAACTGTGTTGCCGTGAACACAAGCTTCGCGGCTGTTTCGGTTTCAATTTAATGTACGCATGAGTTAGCAAACACTTTGTCTGTAATATGGCTGTCTAAGGTGAGTTCAATGAGCCACAGACTAAAATAAAATGACGACTAATCTGTGGATAATGCTGGGGACTAGTGTAATACTAAGACGCCGTGGGAACAACTTGCCTGCATGGAAACAACCAGAGCTTGATTTTCCTTTCTTCCTCTTTAGATTTACTCTTCTTTGAGTCTTATTGGGGGTACGATTCAACTACTTGGCGCATTACCGCCACCACCTGATTTGGAGTGTGGATCAAGTGGTCGAGTATTTATCGTTCCTCAAAAAAAGTACATTTTAAAATACTGAACCATTATTTGATGACACTGACTTCTCGAATCCTCTTAAGATTTCTATCAAATCGAAGCGTATTTTTATCTGAAGTTTTCAGTCGTATGCCTTTCTGCTCCATATCTCTCACAGTATTTCAACACATGCTCCATTGTCTCTTCCTGCCCACAGTGGTCACATCATCCTGTATTTTGTTTACCTATTTTAAATATGTACTGTCAAGTCCAGCGTGTCCAAATCTTAGTCTTGATATTAGTATCTTCTCTTCTGTTCCTTCCTGTCCACCTCATTTCTCCCACTTTCCTTGAGTTCTACAAAACCATCTTCCTGTCCTCTCGTCCTCCCACTGCTTTTGCCATCTTTCCCTCAATCTATGCTTAATAATGCGCTTCATTTCTGTCTTGCTGATGTTAACTGCCAACTCAAAGTAACTATTTCTTGTGACCTCCTTTGCAATCTTTTCTGCCATTTTATTTCCTTTTACACCAATGTGTGCCGGTACCCATAGAAATATTACCGTTAGACCCATCATTTGAATTCTGTATGAGGTTTGCATCTCCATCAAAATGTCTAACCTGCATTCTGAATTATTGTAAACTGGTTAATGATGCGCTTGAGTCTGAACAAATGATTGCCCTCAATGGTCTTGTCTATTCAGTCCACTGCACTGCCAACAATACTGCTGGCATTTCTCCTGTATAAATACTGTCACTGATTCTTTTCCCTACTTTTAAATTTAACTCAGGAATAGCATGCATTATTCCTATTTCATTAGCCAAATTGTTTGATGCATCCATGTATATCTTGACATGACTGTGATAACTATCAATATAATCCTGTACTATGTTTGAATTAGAAGTAAACTCCCGATCCTTGTGTGGGTTGTTGTGTGGTTTGTGTGGTGTTTTTTTTTTTTAATGTGAACTCTACTGTGGCATCGGGAAGTATCCACGGTGGTACTGTTGGCAATGGTACAGCTGGACTGAAGTAAAATTGATGAATTTCAAGTTCTGCTGCTTTCTGTCACTTTCCATCCAAAGCTTTTTGTTTACCTCTTCTTTTTCCCAACATGGTTTAAGAGAACCAAGTGTTAGGTGATCTCGCCTCTGACCTTCGTAAATTAGCCCAGTAATTTAGTGACAGCTATATTCTCATTTCGAGTGCAATTCATTTCCACCTGTAGTGCAGCTGTTGGGATTGTTTTAAATGCACCAGTGCCTCATACTGAATCTTATCTTTTTTAAGAGATACATTTCCAGCTGACCATGATCTAATTGATCCACTGAATATAGTCTTCAAAGCAATTCTGTCTGCACCCCCATTCACATCCAACCAAACGCAACATTGCATTTAACGCTTTTACATTTGTCCACTACTTTTTGAATATGTACAGCCCAAGTAGTTCTTTCATCGAACCATAAGCCTAAAATTAAGTATTTTGCCCTTTCTAACTCCTGATTGCATAATTTGAGTTTTACCTTGCTGCCAATTATTTTCTTTGAAAAGAACATTCTTTATCTTATCAACTGAGAATCTGAAACTCCATTTTTATGACCACTCTTATACTTTCGTAATGGCCCCCTGCATTTTCCTTACAATGTACTCCACATTCCTGCCTCTTGTCCAGATTGCCCCATCATCTGCAAAAAGTGAGAACCCCATCCCACTCCCCATTTCCAGTAATGTCATTGACCCTTACAGAAAATAACGGGCTTACAATGCTTCCCTGGGGTGTCCCATTTTCAACAACAAATTTTTCCTGAATAAGTATTTCCTATTTTGACTTGGATTAAGGATTTTGTTTGAAAGACTGATATATCTATACATTGTACCTTTTGATACCAAGTTTACAAAGTCTAATAATCCTCTGCACATCATATCATACAATATCAAAAAAAGACAGCTACTACCTTTGTTTTTTTATAATTTCATGCTCCAAGCATTAAGCTGGATCCATAGTGTTCTGTCCTCTCCTAAAACTGCTCTGGTATTCAGATGTTTACCCTTGATTTTCTATATAACAGGCTTGTGCAAAATTCCGAATTGGAATTTCAATTGAAGAATTTGAATTGAATTGGCTCCACCCCACAGGATGTTGAATTGGAATTACAGGAAGTGGAATTAAATTCATTGCAATTCAGAGAAATTCCTGATAGCCAAGTAACAGGAAGAATTTGTCATGTTTAACAGAGGTTTTGGCTTAAATACTAAAAATACTTTACAAACACTAAAATTAAACACAAATTCCCTCCATTTTGAGTAATTTGTAATATTCTTATTTGAAAATGAACAAATGACACAAAATTGTGGTAAATGCAATAATCATTTATTACAGTTCTTAATTTATAGAGTTACATTGCATCTAATTGTCATAAGTTCCTCAAAGTTTTTATCATTGAGACGACATCTTTCTGGTCAGAATATCTTGCCTGCAACACGAAAGGCGGATTTCCGCATACTCCGTCTGCGCCGTGCAGCGCCGCAAATCTGGAGCGACCGACGACGCGAGCCTTCGCCCACTGGGTGTGTTTCTGGAGCGCCGCGGAGCCCCGTTTGGTGCACTTAATTTCCTGTCTGGTGCGATCTGGTCTACGTCAATTGACGGGAAAGGGGAGCGAAGTCGCTGAAAGATATAGGCGCCTGGTCTCTCTGGCGAAGCGGAGCGCAGTGGCGCTTTTGGGACGCTCCAGAGACGCTTCGCAGCACGTACTGTGGAAATGCAAATTTTGACTAGAATAGGAGCTATTTGCTCCGCAGTACGCGGCGTTGGGCTGCGTGGCGCAGACGGAGTATGTGGAAATTGGGGGTAAAGATCCTCTCAACAGGTGCAGAGGATGCAGGTATGGCCAGATATCTGCAGGCAAGTGCAGCTAGGTTTGGAAAACTGCTCTGGTTTTCTTTCCAAAACACCAAAGGATCAGCATCCTCTGTCAGGCATGGTTTACTCAGGTAGACGGGGAGTTTATGCAAGGCTGTGTCAACTGGCACAGTAGCTGATTGGCTTTCCATGTAGGAAAAGAGTCTGGGGCATTTCCTTGTCTGAGTATTGATGTCAGAGGTGGCTTTGACTCTTGGGGAGGTGGATTCGATTTTTGCAGATGAGATTTTTAATTGGGATGTGCTCTTCACCAATACACCAGTCCAGTTTGAATCTGGGATCAACCGTGGCAGCCAACTGGAAGCACTCTATGTCCTCAAATTTTTGAAGATGTTTATCAAGTGGAGTTTGTAAAGTGGACACAAACTTTTTGTTCCCAGTCATCCTCACATCTTTAATTGTATGTCGTAAGCCTCTGATACAGGGGATCACAAAGCTTGATGTCACTGATTTCTCTGCCTGACAGCGGTCTGTAGCTTCCTAAAAAGGTTCTAACACCTCACAAAGGTCCTGGATGATTTTGAATTCATATGCAGACAGCTGGATAGAGCAGTTGAGCTCAGCAAGGACATCGCTGGGAACTGAAAGTACTGACCTCAACATCTTTAGCTGGCTATTCCAGCGGGTGACATTAGCAGGATGAAGTTTATGCATTCCCTCCAGGACATCAGTAGCATGCGTGGATTTATGGCAAAAAGACACAAGTTTCTGAACTTTAGCTAGGAGGGTTTTTATCGAGCCGGCATCCTCTACTGCATCACGGACCACTAGTTGTAGACTATGGGCAAAGCAGGATGTTCTTTCTGGAGGAAAGCATGCAATTTCCTCCTCTACATTGACCACTTCTAGATCAGAGGTGTCATCCTCCTCGTCCTCTTCACTCAACATGAATTGGTGGAAACAGTGTGAATGCCTTTATCATATTTGAAGCATTGTCAGTTACAATGAAAGAGACCTTATTCTGAATTTTGACATTCTCAAGAACATCCTCATAAACTTGGCAAATATTCTCAGCTGTGTGCCTGCCTTTAAAATGCTGACAGCTCAGCACAATGCTCTGCAAATCGAAATCAACAATAAAATGGCCCGTCATCCCATAGAATGACCTCATTGATCAATTTGACCATAGGTCTATTGTCAGGAAAATGTGGTGAGCTTTTCCCATCAGACTAGCCAATGTGCTTTTACACAATCTGAGCGTTTTGGGACAAGGTTCTGGCTGAGAGCTCTTCAGGATGGCATTGTGAAGGATGGTTGGGCCAGTTGAAACATATTCCTAAAATCCTTATTTTCAACAGAGAGGGCGAGCAGACCGTTTGCAATGCATGTTACAATGCTATCGGTGAGAGCAACTTGACGTGTATCGGTTGATGACCACTTAGAGCTTGAAGTTGTTGCTGGAGAATGACCATCATCTACATCTAGGTTTGGTTGGGTTGTGTGACTGCTGGCTACAGACTCAATCAAGATTTCAAGATGTTTCTGCTGTAAGCAAAAAAAGCCATATCATTTATCTCAACCTAAAATGTTCTCAAGAGTATAGTGTAATGCATTCTACAAATGATTTGGTTTCTTGATAAATATGGCCTACAGAACTTGAGTCATAAAGTCATTTACGAGTGCATACGTACAGTGCACATTTAATATTTACAGTAGGATGCAATGCCTTACTTTAGAATTACTTTAATTGCATTTGGCTGCAACACAATTCAGTAACAACTTACTGTTGTAAATTCATGAATTACATTACACTCCCTAGCACTGTATGTGAAGACTACTGGATTCTCTGCCTTAGTCTTCCCAGTTGCTTAATTACACTGTTAAAGATTGCTGTAGGTTTACAGAAGATTTCTTACAGTAATAGACTGTATCTTGGAAACGCAGTCAAATACTGTATACAACAATGCATTTTGGGAAAAGGGATAGTGTTAACGGTCAACTCAGAGGGCAAACGGTTTATTACTGTAATTTGCATTGCATCACGGGAGCTCACTCGCGCTTGATTTGGTATTCGCGCCGTTTCTCCCTGCCTTTTCTGACGAGCACAAGTGTCAACCCTGGGTCTGAACCAGCTCCCTGGTCTCAACACACGGTAAGCCGCGCCATTATTACCAGTATAATAGTTCAAGTTATTGAAGTTGAATTGTTGAATCCATGGAAGTATTTTAAGAGTTAAATCCTGCTATAGTAGGGAATACCCATACTGTCATCTCCTGGCGGATTGTGATAGCTAGCTATGTGTGTTCACCCTTCTTTTTAGAACTCTGGTGCTCACGCCACCGTGTGCAACGTGACACAGCAGAATAGGTTATTGGCAGGGTAAGTAGCTAACTTTAGCTAGTGATGCATCTTGTGAGTGAGATATGTACAAAAAGAGTTCCACGTGACTATATTTGACCATATTCCTTTGTTTTGTTATATTATTAGAGATCTCTATGTTTAGCCTGGCTTCGAATGAGCCACCGCAAATATTTTATTTGCCTCTTTTTTTGATATGTTAGTTGGCTAACGTTAGTAGCTCGCTAGCTAGCTAGCAATATCTAGCCAGGCGAGACCGCATTAAGCATTCACCAACTAACTGCAGTGACGTGCCTTCGGAGGTCAGTTAGGGTAGGCAGAATCGTCACCGTTAAACAAATGATTACTTTGCTTGATTTGCAATCTGAGGATTGATTAACTAATTTACAAGACTAAACAGCAGAATGGCGTGCCAGTTCCATCCACGATATTATTGCTCAGTGCATCGAACTTAAAATGCTCACGAGACAGCAAGTTTGTTCATATTTGCTTAGAGGAAGCGAACGCAATGCCATTAACAAATATTAAAACCTTTCTTATGCGGCGTTCGATGTGCGGTCAATATGTTTATGATAATAATTCCCCCCTTAAACACGTACTTTTTAATGCCATTTTTATTTTAAATTGGGAGTTTATTTTCAGTCTTCTTTCATAATCCGATAAACAAAATATCAAAACAATATACGGAATTACCGAGAGAGTTGAGATTTTTTCCTAATTATTAAGATTTACTTCCTTGCAGTCTCGAATCAAAGCATAAAGGTAAACTAATCTTTTTGTCACGATCACCTCTTAATCATTACATGCTTAATTGACCAGAAAAAAAGGTCAAATTGATTGATTGACAATCAGGCATAGTACGTGGAAACAGGTTGACAAAATCTAGCGATAAAGAAGAAGTCACTGCCTACCCTGACTGCACGTCCCTGGCTAACTGATATTGAATCCTCTTTAGGAAGCACATGTATCACAAACTAACAGTTAAATGATTGATTTAACAGTGCTTGTTGTTTTTATTATTCCATTCGCATGTTGGCTTAAGTGTGCTTCTTTTCTTTCATTCAACAGTATTTAACAGCAATGTCGAATTCACCGTTGTCACCAGCACAGTCTGAGCTCTACGAAGTTGCGGCATCAGAGTGAGTAATTAGCTTGCAAAGCGATGTTGAAGCCTACCGGTATACATTTAGACACTTTTCAGGCAGATTTCAGTTTGGTAACTGACTAACCTATCTAGCTAGCAAGTAGGCGTGCTTTTTAGGCCACATGGTAGGATAAAGTTAGCTTTTACAATTTTGGTCTGTATAATCAATTGCAACATAGCAATTTCGAATATAGGTCATTGGCTATAGGTTATTGGCTTTAGAATATATATTTTTATCGCTTTTGTGGGGGTTAATCAGGATTTTTTTGTCTCTCTAGTCCTTTTAGTCTACCATTCATTTTCACAATGTTTCCTTGCCAATTCTGTGGACAGGAATGCAGCACTATATTTTCATATACCAGACACATGCGAATTCACAGGAATATTCCAAATGTTGCTTTCAGATGTGCTGTGCCCATTTGCCAGAGAACTTTTTCCAAATTTGCAGCTTTTAAAACACCAGTTCAGGCATCACACAGAGGAAAAAGATGTGGTTGATGCTAGGTTGTGTCGTGCTGATCTAAATTTAAACTGTCATATGGATTTTTGCAGTGTTAGCTGTGATGATATGAAGAGTTTGTTTGGTCATTTAAAGACCCATATTGCTGAAGGTAAAGCAGTTACTTGTCCATTCAGACAATGCAGCAGGACATTTTCTGTGAAATCTACACTGACTTCACACCTGAGCAGAAACCACAAACACTCTTCTGAGGGAAGTTTAGTTGACTCAATACTACAGTAACCTGTTGAGAATCCAGGTAGTTCCCACAGAGTAAATGATGGTGGCCAACTATGGGATGCACCAAGTGAGCCTTGCACAAATGAGGAGCAATCTGAAATATGCCCAGAAAGTGTTGATGAAGCCCTTTTTTTAAAAAGCGTTGCCCTATTTTATCTCAAGTTACAGGCGAAATTATTGCTTCCATCCTTGGTTATTCAAACAATTGTGGAGGAATTTCAGGAGATATATTCCACTAGCCAATCACATTTGTATTACAAAATGAGAGAAAAGTTGGTTACACTAGGGGTTTCTGAATCTGATATTAAGAATGTTATTGAGGTACTGAAAACAAAAGATCTTTTTACAGCTTGCAACACTCAGACATTGAAAACAGATCAGTGGTGTAAAACTGTGTTTTAAAAAAAAGTTTTCATTATGTAGAGCCAGAACCCATTTGTTTGGGACAGAATACAGATGGTAGGGAGTGCTTTGCTCAATATGTCCCTATCAAGGAGACAATTCAGCCACTCTTCCATTCTGAGTCGATCAGAGAACAGTACAAAATGGCACAGTCCAGGGTTCAATCAAAAAATATCTATCAGGATATTTGGGATGGCAAAAATATGGAAGGAAACCTATTGTTAAAAACTGACCCCTCATCCCTAGCTGTGATCCTCTATCAGGATTCTTTTGAGGTTGTAAATCCTCTTGGCTCTGGAAAGAGAAAACATAAAATACTTGCAGTGTATATGACTCTTGGGAATATTTTGCCTCATAATAGATCATGTATTGATCAAATGCAACTCGTTCTCGTTTGTAGAGAGCAAGATTTAAATTTTTTTGGTCAAGACCTAGTTATGGGCCCACTGGTTAAAGAACTCAAAGATCTTGAGGTGAATGGTGTAGCTCTGCCTGATGGCCAGAATGTCAAAGGGACTGTGGTTGCCATTGCAGGAGACAATCTGGGGTCACACAATGTAGGGGGTTTGTTGAAAATTTCAGCAGGAGTCTCAATTTTTGTAGATACTGTGAAATTGATCGACCCACATTTGAGTCTGAGCCATTGTCCAAGGGTGTTACTAGGTCAGTGCAGTCATACAAACATAACCTAGAGAATGTTGCTTTTGATGGGATTGCAAACGTAGGTGTCAAGTTTGACTCTCTGTTTAATGAGCTCAATTTCTTTCATGTGTGTCAGCCTGGGTTACCACCTTGCCTTGGCCACGATCTTTTTGAGGGAGTTGTTTCTTATGATCTAGCATTATACATACATCATCTTGTATCCGAGAAACACTTTAGTTATCTTGATTTAAACCGGCGTATCGACCAGTTCAAATATCAGGGGAATGACGCAAAGGACAAACCGTGTGAGGTTAACCCAGGTGGGGCTAAGCTTAGTGGGCATGCTGTTCAGAACTGGGTTTTCCTCCGGCTGCTGCCACTGTTGATTGGAGATAAAATTCAAGACGCCGAGAATGAGGTGTGGCAGCTAGTGTTGCAGCTTAGGCAGATTGTTGACCTTATTTGTGCACTAGTAATTTCTTCTGGTCAGGTGGCCAATTTGCAAGTTCTAATCGAAGAATATCTGTCATTTCGAGTACAAGCTTTCCCACACAACGAGCTCAAGCCCAAGCATCATTATCTCATTCATTATCCTGAACTTATTGTCAGCTTTGGTCCACTTATTCGTCTGTGGACGCTCAGATTTGAAAGTAAACACACCTACTTTAAACACTGTGCACGAAAATTGCACAATTTTAAAAACCTGTGTTCCACCCTTGCCGAGAGACATCAGCTTCTCCAGTCTTTGCTAAGTGCTGGCAACTTCTTCCCACCTGAGGTCATTGCTGAAAATGGGACGCCATTCTACACCAGTGATTACAATGAAGAAATTGCTCAGTCAGTCGCACATCATCATTTTGACTCAGAGATCACTATTGTTACCCATGAGGCAACAGTGAAGGGCACTCAGTACAAAAAGAACATGTTTGTTGCAATTGACAAAAATGAGAAAGGACTGATATTTGGCCAGATCCAGTTGATTCTCATTCACAGGGCTTCTGTTGTATATTTCATTACAAAAAAATGTTAGTCTGTGTATCTTGCAGACCAAGGTGTTCATTGTGTTGAGTCTGTCGAGAAAACCTACTGTTGCATACCTGCCAACAAGTACGGTTTGCCCGTAATGGTTACGGTTTTCAAAAGCACAGTCCGGTTTACGGCTGAACAAAAACAAAATCCGGTTTTTCGGAAAATAACGAATAGTATTAAAAAGGGCAATAAGTGGAAATGCATCATTTCTAGATTGAAGGAATTAAAAATCTCTGTGTGAAGAACGAGAGGTGTAATTTCATCTGGAGTATAGCAGGACGTCACATACCCGCTCTCTGCGTTGATCTCCACCCCTTGTTTACAAGCCCGGTCCGGCTGCGTGTTCATGTATGTTCATGTGAATCGCCGCCTCCTCCTTCCCGAGAATGCATTCATACAGCCGGTGAGCAGAATCGCCTCCTCCTCCTTCCCGAGAATGCATTCATATAGCCAGTAAGCAGTGGCAGCGCGTATTTTTTAAAAAGCGAAATGGCGGAGAGCGGAACGAAACGTTCACCTGAAGATGAGCAGGATCCGAAATTACTTCTAAATAAACAACGGTCGTTGGCGAAGAAGTTGTCGGATAAAGAAAGGGGCAGGACCCGGATTAATATTGGCCTTGCATTTCCAAGGTGGAGAGCACTGCGAGAGCGAAAGGGGCTACAGTTTGACTCAGAGCTAGCTCTTCTTCTCCTGGACAGGTAAGTAACAACATAAAGTCAAATGTCTGCTTTAATTAGTGTTACAGTAACGTTAGGCACATGTCGCTATGGCGATTCAATTAAATTTAATGTTAGAATCGTAGCATGGGTTAATGTTCGGAGCTTGAGTTGTTAGCGGCTCGGTCCCAGCAATGGGCCAGGTGTTAGGGTTGTGTTAGGTGAGTAGCCCGTCAGCCAGCTAACATTTGCAATTAAGCGCAAATCTGCAGTTTCCTGAGCATTTCAGGTTCGATGTACTGAGTAGTAATGCCGCGAAACTTAAACTGGCCGTCATTCTGCCGAATAGCAGAGGTTGAGGGAGGTGTGGCTCATGACACACTTTTGTTTTGGTCTACAGGCAGTGCACAACAGCAAACCTAGCAGTGAAACGATTTCGCTTTTTGCCCTTTAAAACATAATGATAAAATAAAACATGAAACAGGTTCGTTTATTCCCATCTCTTCAACGCTAGTTTATATTTACCAAAGACAGCCATTTTGTTACAATCGCAGAGAATCTGTTGGTTCGTTTGCGTAAACAATCGGCACACCTTGCTGGTTATGAAGATCATAAGGAATCACGGAATTGGCCGAGGCGTTTCAATTGGAACCATTCTCGGCTAAAATCAGAACCGCTCTTAATGGAAAATAAGGGACAGTAAATGCATCATTATTGACGTTACTTATCAGTAACACTTTGACAATTAATTTTGATACCAGTTGATCATTCTGGAAGTTACTTGCCAGTGACACTGACAAATTTATGTTGATACCAGCTGATCATTATTGAAGTTACTTACAAGTAACACTATGGCAAATTAATGTTGATACATCTTGATCATAATTGAAGTTACTTACCAGTAACACTGTGGCAAATATATTTTGATTCTGGTTGATTACTTTAGTTGAATGTGATGTATAATGATGATGTATTTAATTAACAGATGTTTCAGATATCTTTTGTTTGGTCAGTGGAATAAGTTGTAAACTTGTTGCATACTGAAGACACATTCTCAGATCTAGTTACCCAGTTTCCATTAAATATGACCCATCTGTCTAATTGTTGTGAATTTGTTTTTCTTGGTCCTTTCACTTACTGTACTAAAGGGGTTTGGACATAACTAAATAACAATATTCATCACAGTAATCACGGGCATGTTACCTGGGCTATGAAAAGTTCTAATTTCTAGGATTTCTGTGTACAAAAGTGTCAAATTGAAGCTGAATTGTTTAGTCAAATTTCTGCCTCAAAAGAGCTGGAAATGCAGTATTTAGCAGCTATTTTTCCAAATTTTTCCCAGGGGAGGTTCCCCGTACCCCCACCTAGAGGAGGGCACAATTGCATGCTAGGATTATTAGGATTTTGGTTTTTCACTTTCAAAAGTTGGCAGGTATGCTGTTGTGTTGATCAGGAAAGACTGCTGGACTATTACCCCTTGCCCAACTACAAAGTATGGGGCTTGACTCTTATGGTTCTTCACCACTCTCCCCCTTCTTTAGAGTGAGGCCTGCTTTCAGTGAAGAGATGCGCGCAGTCATCATGGCAACTATTCCTAGTGTTCCTACAGATACTCTGAACGAAATCATCGAAAGACTTATCCACAGTGGTGTAGAGACTAAAGAAGACGTGAGTTTTGTGAAGGAAGAAGACATAGCCAACCTTTTACGTCCTATTCAAGTGAGGAAGCTTCTGGCTGCTTTTCAATCAGGTATGACATTATATAGATGGCCGAGAGAGCGATGAAATGCTTATCTTTATTAAAGGGATACTATCATATTATAGACTAACTTAAACTTAGTTTAAGACTGAATGTTTAAATTGTGTGTAGACTTTGTATAATCACTATCAGTGTAACCCTGTCCCTATCCTATGAAAATGTCATTTTTCCATGCCCAAACCAGTCCAGATTATGTCATAATCTCACCCTGGCTCCCCTAGGGTGCACTAGGTGTGTTGGAGATATGGAAAATGTAGTAAATAATGCTCTCAAGCATAGATCCGAAATCCGACCGCAAATCCAATTTTTATGATTCTATTCAAAAGAAATATTAATTGTAGATTTTAATGCAGTTAACATGCGTGACTGTTCCACTTTAACAAACACCTTTAGGTCTGAAATTTCACATTCTTTCATGCTCCTGTGTCCCTGTAGTATTTTTAAAGATTACTGTTATCTTTTTTCAGCTTCACAGACGGACCCTCCTGGCTCCTCAGTCCTTTTCCCAAATTCCACACTTTCAAGTTCCTCGGCAGTAAGCACCCCAAGACGTACATCCTCCAGCCCTTGTCCAAGAACCTTGGGGGAGTTCGGCAGTCCCAGGTCTTTAACCCCTACAGTATCACTAACCTGGCCGGAGACGTTTCAGGTTCCGTGGGAACAGATGCCTGCTGGGATACGGTCAGCCATTGCCAATGGAAAACGACCTACCCCCGCCGATAGACGCCAAATGGTCAGAGTACTTGCAGACGAAATGCGCAAGTTTGAGGCAAACCCCACACGATCACAGTGTCAGACAGTGACTCAGAAAATTGTGAGACAATATCCCAAATCTTTCTCAGATGCTGTAACTGTTCCTGGTGTAGAGACCGTTGGCTATTGTTCACTTCTTTCACAACTCAAAGTACGCATTGAGCATCTGAACTGCAACAACACACTTGCCCGCCGTCGAATGCAGAAGTCAACAGAAGATGGACCTACAACTAAAAGACGCCTTACCGATTCCTATGGATGTACAAGATGGCAACCAGAACTCACGCCAGGTGAGAATGAGGAAACTCTTGAAGAGAAACGACTGCCTCTGGAGGAGCTGTTCCAACAAGAGGGTGCATCTGGGGCCGACAGAGGAGAAGTTGCCAAACTCATGGAGAGCTCATATTGCCTCCAGCACCGAATGATCAACACATCACCACCACCTACCATAGAGGAGCTTCAAAAGAAATGGCCCTACCTTTTTTTTCAGAAGTTCATTTATGCTCATTTTGAACTCCTCACCGACAAAGATGTTCTGAGGATGCTCGAGCTCTCCATGGAAGAGTGTGGCAAGGCAATACTTGCTTTCTTCAAGAGCAAACCTACAAATGAAGAGGTTTGGGCTGTTCTTTCCATGGCTGAATATGGTAAAATCGCCTCCTGCGTAACCCAGCTGCTACTTGCACACTTCAAGGAGAAGGATGGACTTATCCTTCAAGCAGATGTAAGTAGGGTCAATTAATCTTTCTGCTGAAATATACTTTTTTCATACTCTTTCATTTCTAATTTTCATTTTACTTCTCTAACTTTGATTTCACCAGGGGGAACCCATTGAGACGGTCTCATTTTCAATGGTGCCCTGGTTACGAAGCAAAATACACATCAGTACAAAATTAAAATTGATCATGTATAAAACTAATAAAACTTTTATTTTATGCTTCAAACTTCATTTTATGCTTTGGCTTTCATAAAATCTTGTATTTGCCGGGTGTGTTTGACAGGTGTCTGCAACAGCTGCAGATGTAGAGAGAACCATAGCCCTACCCCAGAGTCCTCGGCTGATTATTCTTGGTAAGTACATAAGTTGTGCTTTGTCCTACGCACCTGTCTAGGAAATGTTTGATGGTGTGCTTTTAAGTTAGTTGGAAAATTTGAGTTATGGGTAACCAACAATAAAACAAGCCTACTTAAAAAGGTCAAAAAAGATTACATTAAATTAATACAACTACAGTAAATTTCATGGTTATTTACATGGTTGTCTTGTCAAGTAATGCATGACAGGAAATCAACTTGCGAGCTTCCCTCCAGGAAGTACTGAAGCTAGACTTCAGTTATGCATGTAGTCTATTTGCAATGTTTAAATCTGTGTGTGGTATTTCGTTTCAGGGGAAACTCTGAGCAGAGGACGTTGGATGCTGAGCATGGACGGGCATGTGACGTGTGAGGGCTCACAACCCACCTTCATCAGTGGACTTGCAGCTGTCATAGCAGCGTACTACAACTTTAATAATCAATATGAAGAGGCAGCATGCACCCTTGAATTTATTCAAAGGTAAGAGGGACTCCCTCCCCTCCATCTTCTCTCTCTCTCTCTCTCTCCTCCACCTCCCCCTCTTCATCTCCCTTCCCCCCGTGTCCTCTCTCCCTTCCCTCCACCCTCTCTCTCCCTCCTCTTCCACTCCCCTCCATCTCCCCTCTCCCTTCCCTCCACCTACCCTCCACTTCCCCTCTCCTCCTCTCCATCTCCCCTCTTCCACCTCCACTCTTACTCCATCTCCTCTCCCTCCCCTCGACCTAGCCTCTGATTTACTCTTGTTTCTTTGTTTTTCAGACGATTCCTCGACATCAACCCCGAACGTGGGTCCAAAGCCAGCCGGAAAAAGGTGACTTGCAGCAAGACTGGAAAACAAGTCCAGAAGAAGCAAACCACCGTCAATCCTCATGTCTCTTCACTCATGCGCAAGCTCATAGACTTTGAGTGGAACTTCTTAAATGAGTGAGAGCATGCATACACTTTAACAGGTCCAGTCCACCCTACATGCTGAGTGATAGTGAAGAGTCATGTAAAAGAGAAGAGTTATGTTAAAATGGTCATGCCAGTTAGTGTAATAGTTATGTTACAAAAAGTTGTGTTTGGTCTAACCAATGTTGATTTGTTTGTTAATGCAACACCCTGTTAAGAAGGAATCCTCAATTTCCCCTTAGTCCAAGTAGCTGCACAGTGCATTTTCACTACCTATAAATCCTAGGGGAAAAATAGATTTTTTAACATTTTTATTTTCATTCGCCACTTTCTCTCTCCTCATATCAAAATGTTTACACATTTGAGTCTGAGCCATTGTCTGAGGGTGTTACTAGGTTAGTGCAGTCATACAAACATGTTGCTCTCATATCAAACTGTTAGGACTGACTTCACACCTGAGCAGAAACCACAAAGGCTCTTCTGAGGGAAGTTTAGTTGACTCAATACTACAGAAACCTGTTGAGAATTCAGCTAGTTCCCACGGAGGAAATGATGGTGGCCAACTATGGGATGCACCAAGTGAGCCTTGCACAAATGAGGAGAAATCTAAGTGTTGATGAAGCCCCCCCCCCTTTTTAAAGTGTTGCTCTATTTTATCTCAAGTTACCGACAAAATGATTGCTTCCACCCTCGGTTATTCAAACAAGGAATTTCAGGAGATATATTCCACTAGCCAATCACATTTGTATTACAAAATGAGAGAAAAGTTGGTTACACTAGGGGTTTCTGAATCTGATATTAAGAATGTTATTGAGGTACTGAAAACAAAAGATCTTTCTACAGCTTGCAGCACTCAGACATTGAAAACAGATCAGCGGCGTAAAACTGTTTAAAAAAAGTTTTCATTATGTAGAGCCAGAACCCATTTGTTTGGGACAGATACAGATGGTAGGGAGTGCTTTGCTCAATATGTCCCTATCAAGGAGACAATTCAGCCACTCTTCCATTCTGAGTCGATCAGCCACCACCAGTAGGGGCAGTAAATGCATTATTTTTTATTTTTTTCCCATTGGCCAATGTGGATTTTTTTGTGGAGGGGACTTTTAATTGCTCAAACATTGGTACCAGGATTGATTTTGAGCCAACTTTCTTTGTTTTAGAATCGTGCATTTTTTGTGCATCCATTAATATTTTTGGTGACATTTACCGGTAATAGTGAGTGCAGATTTTGGACAGGTTTATTATTTTGTTTAATATACTGTTATTCAAATCTATTGACTTTTGTTTAATTGCTCAAATATTGGCACCAGGATTGATAAAGAGCCAGCTTGCTTTGTTTGAGAATCGTGCATTTTTTGTGGATCCATTAATTAGTGCTGGGTACCGGTATGCGGTATACCGTATCACCGGTACCAACGTTGCGATACGATAACCGGTTGTCAGATTCGTGCGGAAACGATACACGTACCGAATCATTTCTCACCTATCGTTCGCTAGTTTCCAAAAACTGCAGGCCACGCTGGTGACTGAACTATGCACAATGACACTAACAAACTTAACATCGTTCAATCTAACTACGATCTGAAACATTCTTTCTGTCGTATACATTGTTTTTTCTCTCGGTGAATCTCGCCAGAAACGATACTTTTGTTGCGAAAGAAGCGGAATATCCAAGCTGAAGCTGTTAAGGGGTCCCCGACCATATTTGGAAGTTAAAATCAGCCTCGTCATGCGCTACCATGGTTACCAATCTGGGGCCGGAGAAATGCAAATGAGATGCACGCTCTCTGCACTACGATTGGTTCGCCTGTTTACTATAAATTCCCATGTAGTAAAACGATGAATGAACCTCCGATCCGGAAACAGCCGAGTAAAAGCCGACCCTGCCGCGCATAATTTGTGCCTGCCGATATTACGCAAAAAACGCCACAAACAACTTATTCCAGAGGCATCATCGAAATTATTTTACATTGACTGCGTTTACATGCACCCCATATCCCTATATTAATCGGAATATGAGAATATTCCGATTGCGTACCTTTCATGTAAACGCATGCAATAACCGGAAAATGCCCCCGAACAGAATATTCGATTACGTCTGCGCTTGTTCAATTCGAAAGGAATTGGCATTTTTAGAGCGAAGAGGAGACGACTGTGTGCATTCAGATAATGAAAGACATGGATATAATGGAATGTATCGATGGGCGAAAGCACCGTAACAACGATATCTTTAAGGTGTGCGAGAAGTGGAGAGAGGCTGGTTTTGTGTGAACTGCCAACCAAGTTAAGCATCGCTGGAAAACTCTGAAGGCGGCAAATTCCCAAGCGAAAAAAATACAGGCAGTGGCTATTTTTACGCCATTCGTAATGTTACTCCAATTTGCTATTCTTACGAGCTTCCGTATGTTCATGCACAATGTAGGAAATCTGGACTTGGACCCATAGACTGATTTATACAGTCTATGCTTATACCACGGCATCAGCTATAATGTATCAGCTGACGTTAGCTAGCGGGACGGCTGAAACATTACTTATGTTTTCTTGCTAGTTGCTTAATTAGCTAACGGGTTAGGTAGTTAAGGGAGTGTAATTTTAGGTTCAACGTTTGCTCGCTAATATTTGGGGAACTGTAAGGTCGTCACTCTCCACAATCAATAGTCAGTAGTGATTTATGTCGTGTAGAAGAGCTGATAGCTGCACAAAGTTTGTCCTTGCAAGAAATTCTAGAGTACAAATTGGCTAATGAGTTAGATGGAAAGCTGGCAAAGTTAGCTGGCTAATAACTAACCCTACCTACCTAACTTGAGTAGAGGACATCCTGACTGTAACTTAAAGTGTAAGCCGGCTAGCCGCTCTAGTAATGATAATCACAAGGCACGCAGCGAAAGCGGAATGTTTTCAACCCAGTTGAGTAGCAATTTCTTTCCGAGGCCGAATTTCCTATTGTGCATGCGGATACGGGAGTTCGTAAGAATAGCAAATTACAGTAAGCTCACGAATGGCGAAAAAAATAGCCACTGCCAAAAACAAAATACCAGCGGCCTAATCCAGCCAGTTTCATTTATTTCGCGGTCATGGATGAAATTCTGGGACAGAGACCGCTGGCGATGGCGATGGCAATGGCCAAGAGCGTGGAGTCGATGTCCAAGTGGTGGATATGCTAATTAACATGTATACGGAATATTCCCATCGCTCAGCGCATATAAACATCTTACTCGGAATATTACCTTAACCCGAATATGGACCTTAATCGGAATATGGTGTGCATGTTGTTCGCTCACCCGTTCGAGAATGGGAGCGATACTTGCGTCTATAGTGTCACCAGTTCACATAATGGACAATATGAATTTTAATTTGAAACATTTCATGAGGAAATTCCTATACCCCGACGAAAACCTTGGTGTAACTAATCCCGGGATGCCTGGCATTCATGTGGTTGCAAGCAGGGTCCGCTACCATTCATTCCCGCAAAGTGACACTGCACGTCGTCCCCTGGCTGTGTCATTCCGTAGGCTATCATACAAATCGCAAAGATCTCAAATATGCCGCCTACCGTCAAAGGCAAGGTGTGGAATCACTTTGCAAAAACTTCTCTCGGTGGTAAATGCAACCTCTGTGACAAAGATGTCTCAAGCAAGGGAGGAAACACAAGTCGCCTCGCAAGCCACCTGCACCGTACACACAAAATTGAAGTGCAGCCACATCCGTCCGTAGTCGGTAAGCCTCGCCATTCCGTCGTGACCATTCATAACAAAACCGGTTCAAATGTAATAAAGGTTTGACGAAAATTGTTTTGTCTAACCCTTTGATACCAGGGACTCCCCATGGCAATAACGATGAGTTTTATCAACTTTCTTTCTGACAATCGGCTTCATAAAATTTCTATCGTGAGTTCTCCTTGTGCATATTGTCAGAAACGAGTATACCGGGAAATATCAGACTGTTACACGGTACTATAATCAAGATCTCTATCGGTAGTCAAGCGCTAATCTGAGCAAAGAATATTTGGGCCGTGGATCAGACTACAATGACCCGCTCTGAATTGAAGTGAACTGTGTTAGCTTGTCGAAATGTGACTCCAGAACATAAGTAATATTTAAGCACTTATGTCTCCGGGGGATGCTGGCAATAATACAGCTGGGCTAATGCCTCATAAAAAAGAAATAAATGTGTTATTTTTTAACTTATGGGGACGAATTTTCAACAAGAATTAAAAGCAAAAATTATTAATTATTCATTTTTGAATCTTCAAAATTGAAAGGTACAAACAAATATTCGAAGCAACATGAAAAAATATGAAGCAACATGGCTGCAAGAGACAATTGGTCATGATAATAAAAGTGAAATATGGACTATTTGTAATGCTTAACTCAAGGTCATATGAATATACAAGAAAAATGAACCATTTCTATTGTTCAACTAATGGTTTTCTGGATTTATCTTACTGAATAAAACAATAAAGAATTAAATAAGACATTAACTTCTACGGATTTATTTGTATTATCTGAATAAAGACTATGTTCTAAAAAGGTTTGTGTATGTTGATGTATCGCGATAAATATCGTGTATCGTATCAATGATATGATACGATATATCGTATCGTATCATCCATACGATACCCAGCACTACCATTAATATTTTCAGTGACATTTACCGGTAATGGTGAGTGCAGATTTTGGACAGGTTTATTTTGTTTAATAAACTGTTATTCAAATATATTAATCTTGGTTCTCCTTTTTCTTGATTCCGCATTTTTTATGAAAAATGTACAGTATTTTTTGTTTACAGTTGTACTTGTAGAAAGTACAGAAATTGCCAGTGTTTCTCAGGGAACACAGCTACCAGTAATATACTGTAATTGTAAAGAAATGCAGTATGATTATGTATTTGTCTATTACAGTGCAAGGCTGTAAATTTAAGTTACAGTAATAGAGCTGTAAAAATTACAGTAACTGCTTGGGAACACAGCTGCCAGTAATTGACTGTAATTTTGTTAATTTCAGTAAAAGTTTGTAAATTTGAACTACAGTAAGAGCTGTAAAAAATACAGTAACTGCTTGGAAACAGCTGCCAGTAATTTACTGTAATTTCAAATAAGTACAGTATCATACTGGATTTGTTACTTGCAGTAAAAGGTTGTAAATTTGAATTACAGTAAGAGAACTGTAAAAATTACAGTAACTGCTTGGGATCACAGCTGCCAGTAATTTACTGTAAAATTTACAGAAAATTTTTTACAGTGTATACCTGATGTCACCTGGTGGGGATTTGAATGTGGGAGCCTTTTGAGAAATAAACATAAATTCAATTAAATTTTACGTATATAGCGCTTTTAACAGACTGTCACAAAGAAGCTTTACAGAATCAATAAAAGTTCGAATTCAAACACAATGCTATGCTCAGACTCCTGTCAACAAGAGTGCTTTGCTTTCAAGAGATATCCCAAGGTTGAGTAAAAAGGTTTAGACTTATTAAAGTGAGAAGCTCATGCGGGTTTAAGTAGTGTGGCGATTATCTAGAGAGAAGGTCCTAATGCAGAAGGAAATAAGTTACAGTACATGTTTCAAGAAGTGAGAAATGTGTAATACGTTAGTTTTTGAATTATGACCCCAACACTGATACCAATGCAGTGGCCATCAAAATAAAAGTCAAATAACAAATCTTTTAACTTACTTGTAGATGCTTTTTGAAATTTGAAGTTGCCTTGATGGAGCCACAAATTGGAGTACTGCAGTACTTGCAGATGGCTCGTGGTTTCCTGGTGTCCTTGTGGGAATTAGCTCACCAAAATGATCTAGTACAGATGGCCTTTTAGGTCTATTATCCTTTTCCATGTTGCCGTTATCACAAACTTTGGAACTTTTTTCTGGAAACTAGCTCTGACCATCAAATTTGTCAACAGAGAGGCTGTCAAACAAATGACCTGAAATGGCTTGGCAACCATTTTGAATAAAGCATTCTGGGAAATGAAGTATTTTTTTCCACCATTTTCCATAATTTGAAAGTTATAATACATCAAATTAAATTATCTGTTTTATAGATGATGCTTTTATTCTTAATTGTCGATGAAAAACATTTGCTGTAATTCAAATAATGTGTGCATGAAGTTCATAATAAATATTTGTATGAAATATGTAAAACAGTCATGTATGGAATATACTGTAAAGCATGATTCTGAAATACAACAAAATTATCAATTGGAATTTCATGGAATTTCAGTTCTACTTCCTTCAATTCGAATTTGAATTGCAATTCTGCTTCCTGTTTGCAACCTCAATTCAAATTCATGGAATTGAATTGGAATTTGGGAGATATTCTCAATTCAATTCAAAATTTTGCACAAGCCTTCTATATAACGCATCAACCTTTCCGTTATTATTTTCTCCATTATATTGGATGTTAAAGAAATTTGTTTTGATTTGCTCGGCATATTGATTCCAACTACAAGGTGCATACACCTCCACCTACTATGCTTGACCTCTTTTAGATGAAAGTGGTGGTGTATAATTATCACTGCACACTATGGTTATATGTACACTTGTTATATATATACACTGAACAGTGTCAAACGAGAATGACGGTCAGGTTCAAGGAAGTTTTGACCATAAGTGTCATTTCTTAATCTATATGAGATATAGCTAAGTGTATACTGTGTATCAGTACTGTATACTGATATGCTGAATCATTTAGATGACATATTTTCTGTAAAATATGAATGATCAAATCAATTGTTAATGGTAAATTTGGGTACTTATAGGCCAAAAGGCATTTTGTCTGTTTTAACTATAAGTGTGTTTTAACTGCAAGGTTGTTGGGAAATCAATGTTTGCATCAGGGTTTAAACCACACGCTTGTAGCTGGTACATCTTTTACCCTCAGATTTCTTCAGAACAACTTCCACCTCGCTCTTGATGATCAACGGACCATAGTTGGAGATTACTTTCTCCTTTTTTCACAAAAATCTCAGCATCCAAGGTCAGAATTATGGTAAAAACATGGTCAAACTAGAAGGGCACTGGGTAGAGTGCATACTTATGCCATGCCATATGTCAGTATTATCGATTCTTCTGGATCTAGAATCCAGAATATTTACCAGATTTCTTCCAAAATTGAATCCACTCATCCTTGGACTACCAGCTACCATCCTACCAATTTTCGTGCCAATCCGTTCATAGCGTTTTGAGTTATCCTGTCAACAAACTAACCGACAAATGAGGGTGAAAATATAACCTCCTTGGCGGAGGTAATAACATGCAGAGAGGTCAGGGGACGTGAAATTTTATGCCGTCATGGAAGTTTTAGCTAGATTATCATTTTATTGGTTTGATGTTCATGGTGTCATTCAAAAAGCCCGCCTGTGCAGCAGGAAGTGGGGATCAGCTGATCTCTCACGATTAAAATATTTTCTTATGAAGAAAACACAAATTGTTCCTCATCTCTTGTCAAATTGTGTATTTCATTAAACTAATGCTTCAAATCAAAGGTACACAGATGGGTTGCATGTAGATGGTGGCATTTTCTCACACAGATGCATGTGGGCACCCTGCCATGCTAAAACATTTCCTAATGTTTAAAACCCAGGTCCATCTTTGTACCTATGAGTGGGTCTACCAGTGGCGGCTGGTGAACTGGCAACAGGGGAAGCTCAAACCCATCCCTTAAAAATAATGATTGGTCATGACCTGTTTTCAATCATTCATTTAAATTACCGTTACAGAAACTCCGAAAATTCTCAACTTTCTCAGGTGTGGCCAGTTTTCTTTAATAACGCACACCTGTCAACTGTTACCCATTCAGTGTGAGTTTTATTGGCATAGTTGCGTTCCCCTGCTGTAGTCAACAATTATTCAATCAAAGCGTTATGTAAGAGATCCTCGCGCGGAATTGAAGTCCTTGTACATGGAGATTTATCAGTTTCACGTGCCTTAGGGTGGATTTCACCACTAATAATTGGAAACCGATTATTACTCCAGACTTCTCACGCTTTTGTTTACTCAGGGGTTGGAAGCAATGCATGTGTTTCATGATTGTTTAAAGGAGGAGACAGCACCTCAGCAAAGTATATTTCAGCGGAAGGTAGAATTCTTGAAGTGTCTAAAACGCATAGTTTTATAAATTTTAATTTGGTAATGATCCAGTGCGATGCATTTTTAAACCAGCGAGTCTTCAAATTGGCTTCAATACCAGGGGGCAGACATTTTTACTTGGGGAATCCTCTGATTTTGAATTTGATCTTCGGAAACCTCTCCTTTAAAAATGCTTAATAAACTAAACCTTTCGCAGTTTACATCTCCTGATTAGCCACAGTTGGTCAGACTAATTGGTAAAAACCGACGACCTTTTAATTTACTTTTGTTGTTATGCATTGCACCACAAAATTATGAGGCGTCTTCTGCGCATAAATGACGATGTAAAATATCAATATGTCTTTATAATTTCAGCGCTTGTGTTGCTCGTTAAGCAGCACATTTGCGGAAATTAGTTAGCGAGTGTTATGGCGTCAATTTGTTATGGCCCCAATTTGTTACGGCGTAGCGGACAGCAAGGGATGACAGACAAAATTTTAAAACTTTAACAGATTTAATTAACCAAACACTTTGAACTAATCTACAACCTACTCTTCTGACCAAGATTGAAATAAAAAAAAATGAGATATTACAGTCCCTTGGTAATTGAGATGGGGCTGCTATGTTGCGATGTCCTGGGACAGGAAAATGCTCCAACACAGGCAAAAATCCACAAAAAGCTTCACAGGTCTTGAAAAGAGTGACAGGTCTGGTCAAATGTATCCTTCCACAATTTCTCCTTGCAATTTCTCCTACTACCTTTCACTCTCTCAATTTTTCTCCTTATATACTCTTTTCCAGCCCCCTCCCACCTTCCAGACTTTTTCTCCAATTCTCTGGGACATTCCCCTCTGAAGCATGCCCAGGACATGCCCCAAACCTAGCTCCAGACTGGGCTTAACAAAAAAGTCAATACTGCCATCTAGTGGCTTTTTTCCACATTACACCTCCATTCCAAAAGGGAAAAATTTTGACTCATAAAGGCAAATTTTTTTTTTCAATACAAAAATGGTTAAGTAGACACTTGTGTGTATATATATATATACATATAATACAATATGCTAATAAACACGTGATATATACACATACTCAAACACGGGATAAGCAATCAGCAATTACATTGTCAGTACCCTTTCCATGCTTAATTTCCAAGTCAAACTCCTGTAAAATCAAACTCCAATTCAACAATCTCCGATTCTTGTTTTTCATCTTACTCAAAAACATTAACGGATTGTGGTCAGTATATACAATCATTGGCTTTTGCCCTGTGCAAACATAAACCTCAAAGTGTTGTAAGGATAGAACCAGAGCCAACAGCTCCTTCTCAATTGTGAAATAGTTCTTTTGGTGGCGATTGAACTTCCTGGAGAAGTATGCCACAGGATGCTCAATGTTATCAGAGTCACTTCTCTGTAGGAGCACAGGTCCACAAGCTTGGTCGCTAGCATCGACCGCCATGGAGAACGGTTTGTTGAAGTCAGGAGATTTGAGCACGGGGAAGTGACACAGCAGAGACTTCAGGCGATCGAAGGCTCTTTGGCATGCTTCATCCCAAGTGAACTTTACGCCTTTCTTCAGTTGGTTGGTGAGACTGAGAGCAATCTCAGCAAAGTTCTTGCAGAACTTGCGGTAGTACCCGATCATTCCAAGGAAGCGGCGCAAAGCTTTTTTGTTGTCAGGAACTGGAAAGTCCATGATGGCTTGGACTTAAGCATTTATGGGTGCCACCTTACCCTGGCCTATGACGTAGCCAAGATACGTAACAGTAGCACAACCAAAGTCACTCTTGTTCAGGTTAACAGTCAGGTTAGCCTGGGTCAAGTGCTGGAACAACATCTCTACATCTTTCAGATGTTCTTCCCTGGAGTCACTCCATGTGATCAGGTCGTCGATGTACGCAGCCGTGTGTGGCAATCCGGCGATTGTAGACTGTATCATCCTTTGGAATGTGGCTGGGGCATTTTTCATGCCAAAGGGTAGGACTTCATACTGGTATAACCCAGATGGTGTGGCAAAAGCAGAGATGCTCTTGGCCCTCTCAGTTAAAGGCACACACCAATAACCCTTCAATAAATCAATCTTGGTCAGAAACTTTGCTTGCTCTACTCTATCGATACAATCATCAATCCTAGGTATTGGTTGCTGACTTATTGGCTGTGCTGTAGCACTGTTCGTTGGTGTTCATTCTGCTTGAGTTGAGACAGAGAAAGACGTGTGGAATCTAAGCTGAAGATTTACTCTTGTCTAAACGGAGTTTTCTGAAAATAATTCGTCTGTTAAGGCTCAAACAGTATTAGAGATTAGACAATTTGCTCCCGAGGTATAACCTTTGTCGCATTAGGGGCAGGGAGAAGCTTCCTCCTTCTTTTTCCCCTTTTTCCCCCTGTAACAACTCGGTGAGCAACTTGAATATTAACGCGAACCGGGGTTTTTGTCTTTTTCGCATTTTATTATCATCTAAGGGCTCTTCTGATTAAACACATTGCAAATTACGTTATCTTTGTATTTTCCTCCGGTTGCGGTGCCTTGATCAGCTGATTAAAGTTTAACTGCTTGTTGAGTGCTCAGCGACAGCTTGTTGGGGGAGGTACCGTGTATAGTTCGCTCACTAAGTAAACGACTTGTTTATTCGGTCCGTTTTAATTAAAGGGAACCGAGGCTTTACTCATCTCGGTTACCCTTGGTTGTATTTGTGGCTAGCTGGCTAGATAGTTACTGTTTGCATTTTTGGCTGGGGATCTGAGATTTAGTATTTAGTTAGTAGGGCAGCAGTCACTTTAGTCGTCCATTCGGTTTGGTTGGAATTTAAACAGAAAGCTTTACCGGAGTGCTCCGCCTCCTCCCTCCTCCAGTTTCTCCTGGGCGTAGTAGCCAGTTTTTTTTTTTATCTGGGTTCTCAGCTAAGCCCTGTGATATTTTTAGGTTAGTATATTAATAGTACCGGGACTAGATAAATTCAAGTTGGCTTATTAGGAGTGCTTATTATCCATAGAGTTTCTCAATTTGGTATTTCATTTCTGTTAACTGAAACTAAGCCCCTGTTAAAAGAGGCTTATTATCCATTCACATAGTTTCCCCATGGTTTCTATTGTGACTGCCGCTTAGGGCTTCTCAGGTTAATAAATAAATAAATTGTGGTTCCTGAGCTTCTGTCTCGGCATTAGTAATTTTCTTTGTTATCTAGGGTGAGCGAGGTCATTAGGTAGGGGGTTCAAAATGTGGCCAAAACTATGTGACGGTTGCAGGATGATCGCACTTTTGGAAAGAGATTTCAGGGGTGGGTTTGTCTGTCACCAGTGCCAGCTAATTGAGCATCTGGAGAGCAAGATCCTTGATCTTCAGGGCCAGTTAAGCGGCACGACATAGTTCAGAATCAGTAGAGTTCCTAGAGGAACTAAGTAGTATGTCGTTTAGAGAAATGGTTTGTGCGCCAAAGCAGGGTGGTGTGGGGACCCTAGAGCAGGCAGGGAGAGAAAGTTGGGTGACGGTAGGACGTCAGCGCAGGAAAGGGCGTGCACACTGTACAGCGACAGCTCCTCCAGTGGTTGAGGTGTCCAACCGATTCCGGCCCTTGCAGGAACTCGAATTGGCCCCTGACCCTGAGAGTGAGGGACTGATGAGCAGCAGGGCACCCTGTTGGCCTCTACCCCTCAGAAAAGAGAGTTATTGATAGTGGGGGACTCAATACTTAGAGGAATAGAGAGTTTAGTCTGTTCGCAATGCGACAAGGAGTCTCAGACGCGATTGTGTTGCCTGCCTGGTGCCCAGGTAGGAGACCTCCTGGAGCGTGCTTGGACAAGCTCCTGGCCAGAGCGGGGAGGGGATCCAGTTGTCATGGTCCATGTTGGGACTAATGACATAGGCAAGGGTAGGGTTGAGGTTCTGCAAAGCAAATTTGTTGAATTAGCTGAAAAGCTTAGGAGCAGATCCTCCACGGTAGTGTTCTCCGATTCTACCAGTACCACGTGCAAGCAGAGGGAAGCAGAATTTTATCTGGAGGTTTAACACGTGGCTACTTAACCTGGTGTAGGAAAGAGGGGTATAGGTTTATGGGGCACTGGAACTACTTCTGGGACAGGGGTGACCTGTTCAAGCCGAATGGGCTACACCTGAACCGGAGGGGTACCTTTGCACTGGGTCAGCGTATGTTGAGGGTAGCAGAGAGTTATTTAAACTAGGGACTTGGGGGGCAGGGAGGTTAGAGAGTGTTACACAGAGGGAAATGCAGACTGCCCTGATGGAAGCTGACAGCGTTACATGCACTATTGATGATATATTTTTAAAGCAAAAAGCGTGGTGAGGGCTTTGAGCAGCGGGCACATGGGAAATCGAAGGGGAAGAGCGTTCGTGATAACCTGAAATGTTTTTATCTAAATGAAAGAAGCATTAAAAATAAATTTCCAGAACTTGAGGCCGTTATGATTAGTGAAGGCTATGACATAGTTGGGATTACAGAGACATGGCTTAGTGAAGAGGATGGAGATGAATATAATGTAGAAGGTTATAAGCTCTTTAGGAAGGATAGATGCAATAGGCGAGGAGGGGGTGTAGCATTCTATGTGAACGAACACATAAATGTGCAGGAAATTCCTGAAATTGAACATTCCTTGCCCTGCGAAGATATCTGGGTCAGGCTCACTGGCAAACACGAGACTGGTATAAACATAGGTGTATGCTATCGACCACCAGCTTTGGACAGTACAGTCAATGAAATGCTCTTTAAGAGGATTACGCAAGCTTGTAGAGGAGGAGGGACTATTATTATGGGAGACTTAAATTATCCTGGTATTGATTTGGAAAAGGTGAAAGGACAGGGGAGGGGGGAGGAAGAATTTCTAGATGTCATAAATGATAATTTTTTGGTGCAGTATGTTAATAAACCTACAAGAGAGAAGGCAATTTTAGACTTAGTTCTCTGTAATGACCCAGATAGAATTAGCAATGTTGAGGTACGAGAGCCACTTGGGACAAGTGATCACTCTACTATTAATTTTGAGGTTTCATGGGAAGTTAAAAAGGTGTATTCAAAAACAAAAATTTTCAATTTTAGGCGAGCAAACTTTGACAGGATGCGCTCATATCTAAGTGAAATAAACTGGGAGACACTCCTGGACTGCGAGTCTGTAACTGAGATGTGGGAAAGATTCAAGGGGGTTTTACTTGATTCACAATGCAAATTCATTCCAAAGGTGTCCAAAAGTAAGCTGAAAAAGCAGAATCCTCAGTGGATGACCGCAGCTATTCGTAGGAGTTTGAAGGAAAAGAGGAATCTTTATAAGATGTACATAGAGGATAACAATGAGATTACTAAGGCCGAATACTGTAAAATGCGGGCTGTGGTCAAAAAAGAGCTGAGGAATGCTAGAAGACTGTATGAAAAACAAATTGCAGAGGGGGCAAAAACTAACCCTAGGCGCTTCTTTCAGTACTGCAGTAGAAAAAGGAAAGTCAAAGAGCAGGTTAAGTGCATAAAGAATAAAGATCGCCGCTATATAATAACAAGGATATTGCGGACATCTTAAACGGTTACTTTGTTGAGAATTTTACCTTAGAGCGGGTCTTTATTCGGCCAGAGGGCATGTCCAATGCTCAAGATTATTTAGCTGAAATTGAGGTTAGGGATAACGTAGTATTAGACAAGTTGCATAAACTAAAGGCAGATAAGGCGACGGTCCTGATGGCTTATATCCTAGAGTGCTCAGGGAAGTTAGTGAGATCATCTTTAAGCCGCTATCCGCCATCTTTAGATGGTCTTTAGAAACTGGAGAAATACCAAATGATTGGAAACAGGGTAATATAATACCAATATATCAGAAAGGGGACCGTGCTGAGCCAGGTAATTACAGGCCAGTCAGTTTAACTTGCATTGCGTGCAAAATATTGGAATCTATCATAAAAGCTGAGCTGGACTTATTTCTTGAACGTAACAATATCTTGAGGGATAGCCAACATGGTTTCCGTAAAGGA
Source organism: Gymnothorax javanicus (assembly GCA_029692085.1). Lineage (NCBI taxonomy): Eukaryota > Metazoa > Chordata > Actinopteri > Anguilliformes > Muraenidae > Gymnothorax > Gymnothorax javanicus. The sequence goes on along the minus strand of CM056194.1, from coordinate 99,304,576 downwards.
AGGTCATGCCTGACAAACCTTCTGGAATTTTTTGAAGAGGCCACCAAGACTTATGACCAGAGCAGGGCTTATGACATCATATATTTGGATTTTCAGAAAGCATTTGATACAGTACCGCATAAGAGACTAATTTTTAAAATGAGCTCCATTGGAGTTACAGGAGGTATTCTGAAGTGGATTCAAAACTGGTTGCAGGAGAGAACACAAAGAGTGGTGGTCAGTGGTATCTCATCTGAGCTAGGTATGGTGGGGAGTGGCGTCCCCAGGGATCGGTGTTGGGACCCCTGCTGTTCCTCATCTACATTAATGACCTTGATAGGAATATTGAGAGCAGATTAGTGAAATTTGCAGATGATACTAAATTGGGAGGTTTGGCAAATAGTTTAGAGTCCACTAAAGTGATTCAGGATGATTTGGATAGAATCCAGAATTGGGCAGAAATGTGGCAAATGAAATTTAATGTAGCGAAATGTAAAGTAGTACATGTAGGTAATAAAAACATTAGACGGGATTACTTCATGGGAGGTTTTAAACTGGAATGTGCTCCACAAGAGAAAGATCTGGGAGTGATTGTTGACCAAACCCTCACAGGCTCTAGCCATTGTGCCGTAGCAGTTAAAAAAAAATAATCGGATGCTGGGATACATTGCCAAAAGTATTGAGTTCAAATCCAAGGAGGTGATGCTTCTTTTGTACAACACATTCGTCAGACCACATCTAGAGTATTGTGTACAGTTCTGGGGACCATACTTTAAGAAAGACATAGAGGCTTTAGAGAAAGTTCAGAGAAGAGCCACAAAGCTAATTCCGGGTATTAAAGATGAAAGCTATGAGAAAAGGCTGAAGATCCTTAATCTCTTTAGTCTTAGGAAAAGGGACTAAGGGGTGATCTGATTGAGGTCTTTAAATATGTTAAAGGATTAACAAAGTGAATTATGTAGGATTCCTTCAACCAAGTGTTGTTAGTAGAACTCGGGTCACAAATGGAAGCTGACCAAAGGTAAATTTAGCACTGATATTCGGAAATATTTCTTCGCCCAAAGAGTAATTTCGGTGTGGAACAGCTTGCCTGACCATATTGTTGAGGCAGAGACCTTGGGAGTTTTCAAGAGCAGGCTTGACTTAAAGTTAGATACCATTGAGTCATTGAGTATCTGAAGTGATATATATTCACGATAAACACATCAGTTCTAGTTACAGCATTGACTTTGCGATAATCTGTACAGAATCTAGTACTTCCATCAGTTTTTGGAACTAGAACACAGGGTGAACTCCAATCTGAGTTAGAGGGTCTGATAATATCATGTTCTAACATGTTCTCAACCTCTTTCTCAGCAATCTTTCTCTTTTCAGGATTCATCCGGTATGGATGCTGTTTTATTGGTTCGGCATCACCAACATCTACATCATGAGAGGCTATAGAAACTCTCTTTGGAACATCAGGAAATAGATCTTTATATTTTTTGATCAACCTCTCAAACTGATCTTTCTGTGAGGGTTCTAAGTGCTGGAGTTTTACATCAAGATTTTGCAACACTTCAGAATTTGACAATTTACATGAAAGAACTTCAGCTTTAATTCTAGGTTCATCATCTTGAAACTCCCCCTCATCTTCACAAGTCTCGCCATAGGAGGATCTGAAGTGACAGCTGCAACCCTAGCATTCCTATCATGATAAGCCTTCAGCATGTTAATGTGACACAACTGTTTTGGCTTTCTCCTATCTGGAGTCTTCACAATGTAATTGAGATCATTGAGTTTTGTCAGAATTTCATCAGGACCATGAAATCTAGCCTGCAATGGATTGGACTGCAAGGGAAACAACACAAGGACCTTGTCTCCTGGTTTAAACTCACGGCTTCTAGCCTTATGATCATACCAAGTTTTCATTTTTCCCTGACTTGATTTCAAGTTCTCTTTGGCTAGGTCACAAGCTGCACGCAGTCTTTCCTTGAACTTGCTAACATAGTCTAACAGACTGATATGCGGCTCTTTCTCTTGCCATTGTTCACTCAACAATAGCAAAGGTCCTCTCACTTCATGGCCAAACACTAGCTCAAACGGACTGAATCCAATAGACTCCTGCACTGCTTCTCTAGCTGCAAACAACAGCAAATGAACACCTTTATCCCAGTCTTTCTCATGGTCATAACAATAAGTCCTCATCATTGTCTTGAGAGTGGAATGAAACCGCTCTAAGGCACCCTGACTCTCTGGATGATAGGCACTGGAAAGAATCTGCTTCGCACCTAGTTCATACACAACCTGCTGAAACAATCCGGAAGTGAAATTGCTACCTTGATCTGACTGAATTTCCCTGGGAAGGCCAAACAACATGAAGAACTTTATCAAAGCCTTCGAGATTGCAGTTGCCTTGATGTTGCGTAGAGGTATGGCTTCAGGGAATCTGGTAGATGCACACATGATTGTCAACAAGTACTGATTTCCAGATCTAGTCTTGGGTAATGGACTAACACAATCAACGATGACCTTGGAGAAGGGCTCCCCAAATGCTGGGATAGGCTGCAATGGAGCAACAGGTGGGTCTAACTGGTGTTTTCCAACTACCTGACAAGTGTGACAGGTTTTGCAAAAGTTGGAAACATCTTTCCGAAGTCCAGGCCAGAAGAAGTGTTTCATGATCTTGTCAACAGTCTTGTTAACACCAAGATGACCTCCTAAAGGCAAACTATGAGCCATTGTTAAGATCTCATTCCTGTAGACCTTCGGAACAACAATTTGCTTGACCACTGCCCAATCTGCATTGGCAGGGATATCAGGAGGGCACCACTTCCGCATCAACACTCCATCCTTGAGATAATACCTAACGGGAACTGCGTCTATTTCTTCATCAGGAAGGGCTCTCTTCTTTAGTACACAAATTTCAGGATCATTGGTTTGCTCCTGAATCAACCGCTTTCTGGACAGAGACAAGTCCCCAGACACATCAGAATCACCAGACCCATCTAGCTGGCTGAACAGAGAACTGATAGAAGTGTCTAAGTCCTCAAACGGAGCAACCATAGTAGGCTGAACAGAGTCATGAGGCGAACCATCTGAGTCATGACTATTCAATGTGCTGGACGGCACCACATCATCTTCTTCTTGAGCCTTCTTGGCCATAGCACGGGTCACTGCACAGGAAGGATACAGAGATGGGTCTTCATCGCCATCTTCAGTGCTCGGCTGTGAAGTAAGATGAACAGGGGGAACTACATTGCCCCCAGTCAGGTCATTGCCTAGCAACAGAGAAACACCCTTGATAGTGTAAGACCCACGCAGCTCGACCAAAGAAGGAAGAGCCCGGGTTGAAGGTTTATGTGTGTGGATTCCTAGTATTAGCACGCGCAACGTCCTGGCTGGTGCGAATCACAATAAAATGGATATATTTTCTCCGTTCGAACAACGGGGCACAAAAGCACAACGGTTACAATTAATCTGACTCCATAATAGATTTAGAATACCAAATTTAGTTATACCCTCGTTAAATATCTGACTCCAAATTAGAATTAGAATTTATTGTTTAGGGACACATGCGTGAATCTCGGGCAGCTACGTGCCAGACTCATCCGTGAAAACCAGTTACTCAACCGACGCCCCCGGGTAATAGCGCAGTTGCCGGATCTTAGTTCGGTGAGAGTTCTAGAGGATGGAAGAAATTACCATGATAGTAGCAACTTTGGCATAAACATATCATGAACCCAGATTTATGTGCACCAAAGGGCCCCTTAAGGGGATCGGCCAGGCACCGGCTTATAAGCCCAAGGGTGCCCTTAAGGCCGAATCCCCAGGACCGATACCACATAAACCCTTTATATAAGTAGACCGTAATCTGCAATCCAACTTAAAACCCATCACTACCTTTAAAACATCAGCTAGCTAGTGTGGAATGTAAGGGCTCGCCCCCTAAGTACCGGTCGTAACGTGGCTAGAAAGAATAAAAGGATTAGGAGTCACGGAGACCACGCAAGCTTAAAGGAATGACAATAATTTATTCACCAGGTAGGCAAAAGCTTAAATCAAACAAATCAACGTTAAGCCAATTACAAGTTACGATAATTTAGAAGAGGAGAATAAAGTCATACCTGGAGGAAAAGATACACGCACTAACGTGCGCGGGGAAGTTCGAAATACGATGTTACATCATTGAAAAGGCTACTCACGCACTATCGCGGCGGGGAGAGATCGGATACGATCTTCCCCGAAAGGATTGTTTCTCTTTGCTTTAAGCCAAACCACGTCTTTGATCCAGGCAGCATGGCCATAAACACCTGGAAGGTGGGTCGAATCCGGTTTTTGGGTTTCCACCATTGGGAGGATGTAATAAAACACTTCAGCAGAGAGAGGAGAATAAGGTGATTACCAGAGAGGATTCTGACCGATTCTCAGGAGTTTCCAAAAGGGAATGAACCATAATTTCAATGGGAATGAAACATACTCCATTCAACTCCTTGGATTCCCCCGAGAATAACAAGACCAAACATGATATGAATATGTACTAATATGATGCAGTTGTCATGAAAAAGTCTTAAGATGAATTAATATATAGTTTAATTGGGTTATAAGTATATAAGTGATTTCTTTACAGGATATTGAACATATAAACATATTATGCTCTTCTCAGAGGTTTAGATTATTTGAAACAAATTAATATAACTGGACTTTAACTTAAGACTTAGGCCAGTAATATGACTCGCACAGGGGCATTGTGTCAGCCAGAGCCCTGCAACAACCCCCCCCCCCCCCGTGGTGAGACCATTGTCACCTCCTGGAAGTCCACAAAAGTTTTATTGTTATCTGGCATGGCTCTGGACTGAGCTTATCAGCCATTTGTCACTTATATTTCCAGATTCTACAAATCCACCCCCTGACCCCTTAAACCGAGGTCCACACACGGGTCATAAAAGATTACCTAGGTGATTGTATGGCTGATGTTGCTAGTACCAGGGAATTCTTGCTAAGATTATAGAAGAAATATTGATGAGAAATTACAGATTTAAGAGTAGTTGAGTTTTTCATGACAGTTGCATCACACGATAAAATGGAAAAAATGGATTGTTTCCTCTCACTGCAATATAATTGACAATTTAGAGAAGTGTGATTTGGAAAGTTTAAAGAAAGAGAGACAACCGTTTGATTAACATGAAACGTGAAGAAATTAAAAGGAAAACAAACAAAAAGTAAAATAAAATTAAAAGAATGTTATCTAGGTTTGTTCTATGAGTCTATTATCTGAAGTTAGTTGGTGTACTAGTTGAACTAATTTTATTATGCCAAATGAAATGATGGTTTGAAAAGTAATTTTTCCTAAAATCATGAATAATAGAAATCGCAGAACAAACCAGCACATAAACCAAAAACTTTCCCACCCTTGACTAGGAAAGCAAAAAAGATTATATGTGCCACTAACTAAGTAACCAACCAATTGGAAAAAACCCCAGAGGGAAAAATCCAATGGCGGTCACAATATCAAATCATTTAAGCAGCTGATTTAAAGTGCAAAAAAAAATAAACAGTTACAGATGGAAAAAAACAATAGAATATTTACATGAGCTGTACTGAAGTGATATGGTGAAATATTGGAAATCGTGAAATTCATATGTCCAGACATTCAGCAATTTACGTCACATGATATGATTTGGAGATTAATTGAGAGAGTGGGGCTGATACACATAATAGGCTGGTCAGAAGCACTTTTGTAGGAATTCCCAATTTAATTCTGAAAAATATTAAAGGTAAATGGGACTTACTTGGATCAATGTATATGTAGTTCTACCTTACTTTATGAACTTTTAAGGCACACTACCTTTGGCCTCCAGTGTAAGGAACCCATATGCTCCAGTCCTTTAACTGCCGCATTATAAAATAGGATTTAATTGATTCCTCTCAACCTATTTTTGTATCAACCCACACCCTATACATGTAATTCACACATCACAATCACAAACACAACTGCAGTTTGTCCATATGAAAATGTCCTTTGTCCTGTTTGAATCCGGTATCTGTAGAGATGTTTGAGGTCCGGCGGCCGCCCGCGTTGGTGCACATATCGTTGGACTTTGAATGTGTGTCCATAATAAGTTGAATAGTGGAAGAAATGGCTCCCAAGAGCCAGAAGGGTAGACAGGGATTGTGTCCTGGCGTGTCACACCCTTGATTTGCTACCATGTTTGTGATGAAATCCTGAAATCCAAATCAGCCAAAAGCATATAAATGGAGCTTCTGTTCCTCAGGTGTAAATGGCAAAGTCAGGTCCTCGAATCCTTGATGCCTGTGTAGAAATTATTAGAAACAGCACCCTGCCAAATTGACAACAACAAGGGAGACCAAGACAAGACACGACCAAGGTAATCCATTATAACTCAACCTGTAGGAATCAGAAAGAGTGAAAGTTAATTGGAAGCATTTTGAAATTAGACACTCAGGATGCATTTGGGTTTTCCTGAGCCTGCAAACTGTCCTGTGGAAAACAATGGATGAAAGAGTTAATGCAGTGCATGCAATTACCCTACAATTCACATGTACCCGCCGTCTGGGTAACTTTATGACACCTCAAAGGGGACAGTGACTGAGGACGAGTGAATGGCACTGTTGAAGATTCCATCACCCCTGTTTTCAGAAAGAAAGAACAGACGAAGTTAGTATCAGTTTTAAATGAAACAATGCTTTATGGCTTTCCCCTCAGATCAGGATAAACACATACAAACATGGAGAAACGCAAGTGGTGTGTGTGTATGCATGTGTGTGTGTGTGTGTGTGTATGTGTATGTATGTATGTATGTGTGTGTATGTATGTGTGCGCGCGCGCGTGTGACCAAGGGTTGTAAAGTGGCTCGGATGGGGCCTGTTACCCACGAGCAGGTGTTTTATGGCCCCGCAGCTTGTTCCACCCCCTGACAGGGTTAGACATCTGCGGTAAAACCAAGGATCTCAGGTGTGAAGACTGTAAGAGAGTGAACTATGCAGGGTGAATGTCTGCATAGCTTCAGACACTGAAAAGACAAACAATGACAAACAGACATTAAAAACAGGCTGAACCATGCAATCCAGTAGGAATGCAGGCAACCATCGTTGAGTTACTGATGTACTAGTAACTCTGATTAATTCATGCACTCTATAAAGAGTACAGGCTTATAGATTGAAGTGATCCATGTTTCGAGGAACATAGTCCTAACTGACAAAGGGGTGAATAGGATCAGAGAGAGGGAGCACAAGCAGAGGAATGGCAGGCTGTGAGAAACACGGCAAGTATGAGTAGAAAGACACTAATCTTTGCCAAAAGTGACCAAACCCATCTGGCTCCAATACTTTAGGACGGATGCAAATTTAATAGAAATGAATTTTAGGAAAAATAAATGTAGGGGAGGAATATTTCTCCCTAAAAGGCAACTCATGTAGGCATTCTAAATCTAATTACCTACTTCCATGAGGCCATAAACAGTACCCCCTGCTGGGGCAGACAAAAGATACTCAATGTCCCACTAGACATTTAGAGCTCAGATGTTGCTTGATGACTAGTGGCAATGACAGTATACAACAATGGTTAACCAAACATTAGTTCCAATAAACGTATCTGGTGGTTAGTGAAATCCACACAAAACGTAATTAGACTAGGCGGTTTGCTTCAAATATAAAGGTTAAAAGGCAAGTAAGTTGTTAGTGAATGGCCACACCCAAGATGGTGGTCACAGCATGCGACTTAGTGCTGGTTCCGCCTTCTCCTTCTCCTTCTCGGAAGGAAGACCGGAAACCAGCATTAAACGTGGCAGTGATTGGCTGATTTGAAGAGCGCCATTTGACTCGTATTTATGATGAGGGCCGGGTCAGCCAACCAGCTCACCGACAACGGGCTACGTCACCATATTACACGGGTTGACTCGGGGCTGTATCAGCCAACCAGCTCCCCGGCGAATAGTCACGTGACCCAATGGGTCGGCTAAGACTTTCCCCCCTCTAGAGGAAGCACCTACCCACATGCAAGCTCAACCAATGGCTGCCCTCAGATGAAACCACGTTATATTCCCCAACAAAACGAGCCAAAAATGGCGGGCCGTTCAACTCGATAATCCTTTGTGCAAAGATAATATGGCAGCTTCAATACACACTTGAGCTAAGCTCAAATGCAAGCAGATTTTAGAGCGGTTATAATGGCAATTTGCCAATTTTACATGCAATGCAAAAATATTCAACACTTTCAGCAATAAGCTTTCCCGTTGCTATGTCCAGGACACATATTCTCCCACAACCCACACAGTCTAGTCACCTGAAGCAAAACAACCTGCAGTCCGAGAAGCCCACGTGGCCCGTAACAGCAAACTTCAGCCCACACCGAAACTGCAGAACATTCCGCCTGCGAAAAACCACATTACAAACCCAATCAAGAATTGGTCTAATCACTGTCCGTGTCCCAAAAGACTGCCGGCACGAAAACTTCTGCCGAATTTGTCCAACTTCGAAACCCATTGGTGCAGAATGCACCCTACTTAAACGTTTGAGTCCAAATTATTACAATTTTCCGAATGCCGTTTTGCATCTCTCTCAGGGCGCTGATCAAAAGAGCGCACACACTGGGCAGTGAAACCGTAAGCTATTACCTTTACACAAAGTTTAACAAGACTAGAGGATGGAAATATTTGTCAACTCAAACCGAACCAATGATGCGGGTCAGAGCACTAAAGAACATACTTGCAACCCATGTGCGATTGTTAGAACGATAAAATCCGTAAGTCCAATGATATTTCGAAGCTAATCTCCTCACTCCCCTACATACAAGACTCCTTCAAATTACACTGGCATTTCACCAATGCCCCATTTCTTCCCGTATTTGGGCGAGATTGTCTGCACAGTTAAAGCAGGACCTTGCACCAAATCCATCAAATATACACAATTGCTGATTACTTCCTGTACACATACGCAAACCTTCGAATGCAATATACACAATCTTTTCTGGTTTCAAGCACAGGCCAGGAGTATTCAACCTTTTCAGCGGCAAGCTTTATCCCCGCTATGGCATTGCCACGAGGCGCGCCCCCCATCCGTACAGCCTAGGTACAAATAATACAACCAACCTACGGTTTAAGAAGAGCACAGCTTAATGTGCCTAGCAACAACAGATATTCGCATCCACTTAAAAATGCCGAAACCCCCCACTGCACATAGAAACCCAATCATCTCCAACTTGCCATTAAACCTTCTACACAAAAGCATGAAAATATCAAATGACCCGGATTAATCTGAAAACAGAGCAGTCTAAAAAGATAACAGAAAAACAAAGTAGGCTCATGCAAACATTCCTACAACTTGCACTCCATTCTCTGATCCCGAAAAAGATAGAATTGAAACTTGTGCCTGGTTTGTACGGTCCCAGGCCTATTTTGGGGATATGTCGATCCCTTAACAGTGGTCTCTATGCAGTGAATTCTAACTTTCCTTGAATCCTACAAAGTAGAAAGCACCGCATTACTCACCACATGTGGATGACGACTGATGGCACCGACCAGATCACGTACGAAACCAGGATCACATCGGATGTTGAGATTCTCACTTCAGCCAGCACAATGCGGAAACATCTCGGAATGCGTCGAGGAACAAAATCAACCACTCCCGATTATAGGCATCGCCAGTATGGTACGCAAGCCGTCACGCCGCAAAATGCAAAGGTTCCCAAACCGACATATTACGGTATAATACTCGAAAGCGATCACGGAGGGCAGTCACCAGCTGTAAGACCCACGCAGCTCGACCAAAGAAGGAAGAGCCCGGGTTGAAGGTTTATGCGTGTGGATTCCTAGTATTAGCACGCGCGACGCCCCTGGCTGGTGCGAATCACAATAAAATGGATATATTTTCTCCGCTCGAACAACGGGGCACAAAAAAGCACAACGGTTACAATTAATCTGACTCCATAATAGATTTAGAATACCAAATTTAGTTATACCCTCGTTAAATATCTGACTCCAAATTAGAATTAGAATTTATTGTTTAGGGACACATGCGTGAATCTCGGGCAGCTACGCCGCCAGACTCATCCGTGAAAACCAGTTACTCAACCGACGCCCGGTAATAAGCGCAGTTGCCGGATCTTAGTTCGGTGAGAGTTCTAGAGGATGGAAGAAATTACCATGATAGTAGCAACTTTGGCATAAACATATCATGAACCCAGATTTATGTGCACCAAAAAAAGGGGCCCTTTAAGGGGGATCGGCCAGGCACCGCTTATAAGCCCAAGGGTGCCCTTAAGGCCGAATCCCCAGGACCGATACCACATAAACCCTTTATATAAGTAGACCGTAATCTGCAATCCAACTTAAAACCCATCACTACCTTTTAAAACATCAGCTAGCTAGTGGAATGTAAGGGCTTGCCCCCTAAGTACCGGGTCGTAACGCGGCTAGAAAGAATAAAAGGATTAGGAGTCATGGAGACCACGCAGCTTAAAGGAATGACAATAATTTATTCACCAGGTAGGCAAAAGCTTAAATCAAACAAATCAACGTTAAGCCAATTACAAGTTACGCATAATTTAGAAGAGGAGAATAAAGTCATACCTGGAGAGAAAAGGATACACGCACTAACGTCGGCGGGAAGTTCAAATAATGGTGTTACATCATTGAAAAAGGCTACTCACGCACTAACATGCGCGGGGAGAGATCGGATACGATCTTCCCCGAAAGGATTGTTTCTCTTTGCTTTAAGCCAAACCACGTCTTTGATCCAGGCGGCATGGCCATAAACACCTGGAAGGGGGGTCGAATCCGGTTTTTGGGTTTCCACCATTGGGAGGATGTAATAAAACACTTCAGCAGAGAGAGGAGAATAAGGTGATTACCAGAGAGGATTCTGACCGAATTCTCAGGAGTTTCCAAAAGGGAATGAACCATAATTTCAATGGGAATGAAACATACTCCATTCAACTCCTTGGATTCCCCCGAGAATAACAAGACCAAACATGATATGAATATGTAGTAATATGATGCAGTTGTCATGAAAAAAGTCTTAAGATGAATTAATATATAGTTTAATTGGGTTATAAGTATATAAGTGATTTCTTTTACAGGATATTGAACATATAAACATATTATGCTCTTCTCAGAGGTTTAGATTATTTGAAACAAATTAATATAACTGGACTTTAACTTAAGACTTAGGCCAGTAATATGACTTCTCGCACAGGGGCATTGTGTCAGCCAGAGCCCTGCAACAACCCCCCGTGGTGAGACCATTGTCACCTCCTGAAGTCCACAAAAGTTTTATTGTTATCTGGCATGGCTCTGGACTGAGCTTATCAGCCATTTGTCGCGATACAGTCGCTGGGCTCCCCACGCATCAGCGTTTGCAGATCTTACAGAGGTGCCGCTCAGAACCCAACCCAAAGGCACAGATGAATTTTACTGGTTTAGAAATGGATCAATCTTTTGTAAAATGAAATATGCAATGTCTACAGTTCTATTGCCATTTGGCCTGGCTCTGGACCGAGCTTATCAGCCATTTGTCACTTATATTTCCAGATTCTACAATAGGTAGACTTGACATAAGTCCCACCTTTACCTGTTCGGCAACTAAATCTGACTTCAAGAATACAGAGCGCAGGGGTACAGATACAGTCCCTCCCTTCAATACCTTGTACAAGTATGAAATCCCCAGAAGCGGTCTCATCACGTAACTCCAAGGAGTCCATCAACAAAAGTGACTGAGAAGCTCCGGTATCCCTTAGGATATATATGGGTACAGGAGGAGAATGCTCATTCAGAGCCACAAATCCCTCTGACACAAATGGAAGAAATTCCTCCCTCACAAAGTCAGCAGTATCAGGCTTCTAGCCTCACAAGGAGCAGGCAATTTAGCAGATCGGTCATCTACTACAGGGGTTTCTAACCTTGTCTTCACAAAGGCATTGGGTTTGGTATCCTTTTTTTTTTTTCTTAGCTTTAAGGAACCAACAGTTAGTTGTAACATGACCAGATTTCTTGCAATAATTGCAAACTAGACCACTTTTGTCACTGTCAGCTCTCACACTTTGATCAGACCTTTGACTGGATTTCTGAGCACCATCACCAGATTTGTCTTTGTCTTTGGGTGAGGAATCTTGGGTATCACCGTTACCTTTCTTCTGAAATTGGGACCATCTATTGTTACTGCTAGACTGAAATTTGGACTTATGTGTGAGAACATATTCGTCTGCAAACTTGGCAGCTGATTGCAAATTCAGTGCTTGCTTCTCATTAAGGTAGGTCTTAATATCATCCTTGACACAGTTCTTGAATTCTTCAACTAACACCATCTCTTTTAGTGAGTTGAAATCTCCTTGACCTCCATAGAAGTACACCAGCGCAAAAGCAAACCTTCTTCTCGTTAGCAAATTCCACAAAAGTCTGATTGTCAGATTTCTTCAGACCTCTGAATTTCTGTCGGTAAGCCTCTGAACCAACTCATAAGCTGTCAAAATAACCTTTCTGACAACCTCATAATCAAAGGAATCATCTGCAGACAAAGCCGAATAGGCTTGTTGAGCTTTACCCTTGAGGACAGTTTGCAACATTAGAGGCCAGTGTTCCTTTGGCCACTGACAACTCTTAGCTACCTTCTCGAAGTACTGGAAATACTTATCAACCTCCTTTTCTGAGAATGGAGGCACCAGCTTTTACCCTCCTGGCTAGCATGAAATTTGTTTTCAGCTTCCATTTTGATTTTTAGTAGCTCCATTTGGAGCCTTTTCTTCTGTCTAACTTCTGTAAATCGAAATCACTCTGTCTCTGTCTCTCTCTCTTTCTGCTCTTTCCTCTCTCTCTCATTCTCTTTTTCCTCTCTTTCTTTTCTCTCTTCTCTTGCTAATTTTTCTAACTCAAACTGCCTTTCTTTCTCTCTTTCTGCTCTCTCGAATGCTCTTTCCTCTCTTTCAATCTCTAGCATTTTTAATTTAAGTTCCATTTCTACATTTGGATTTTCCACTGGAAACTGTTCCAGATCTCCTGGTGCAAACACATTTTCATCAATGTAATATTCAACAATCTCTCTAGCCAGTCTTGCTTTTCGCATGGCTGGTTTTACATCTGTCAGCTCTAACTGTCTGCATATTTCTAGCAGTTCTGTCTTTTTAAAAGACTTCAAAACCCCCTACGGTTGGTGATGCCAAGAAATCATCCATTGCTGTTGATCTGTCAATATATATCTAGGAAAATTCAAAAAACAATTTCACAATTTGAAATTTTAGATTTTCAATAAATGACTCACACAATGGTCTATCCTGGACGAGCCCCCAATTTGTTATGGCGTCAATTTGTTATGGCCCCAATTTGTTATGGCGTAGCGGACAGCAAGGGTTGACAGACAAAATCTTAAAACTTTAACAGATTTAATTAAACAAACACTTTGAACTAATCTACAACCTACTCTTCTGACCAAGATTGAAATTAAAAAAAATCAGATATTTACAGTCCCTTGGTAATTGAGATGGGGCTGCTATGTTGCGATGTCCTGGGACAGGAAAATGCTCCAACACAGCCAAAAAGCCACAAAAAGCTTCACAGGTCTTGAAAAGAGTGACAGGTCTGGTCAAATGTATCCTTCCACAATTTCTCCTTGCAATTTCTCCTACCTTTCACTCTCAATTTTTCTCCTTATATACTCTTTTCCAGCCCCCTCCCACCTTCCAGACTTTTTCTCCAATTCTCTGGGACATTCCCCTCTGAAGCATGCCCAGGACATGCCCCAAACCTAGCTCCAGACTGGGCTTAACAAAAAAAGTCAATACTGCCATCTAGTGGCTTTTTTTTCCCACATTACAGCGAGGCTGCAAGAATCCGTTCTATATTCTGAATGTTGTCACGGCTAAAGGGCGCTGTAAGGTTGAACAGCTGTGTGACAATCCCAAGGACGGCGAAAATAAATGCTGCAAAGTCAGCAAAAGTTTTGGAATTACAATGCCATATCAATTATATAAATGTAGGCAATGGGAATTCACCTTTCATTACCATTTCTAATTATAGGTCATGTATTGGTCTTGGTCGCTCAGTCGATAAATTGTATGCTTGTTGATCAGGCCAGCTTAAAAACAGCTTGCGGGCAGCCAAACCATAAAGGGTGAAGCTTACTGAAGGCCATCTGAACTACTTCATGGCCCGGATGAAAGGAAAGGGAACAACTGACGTCATGAAAGAGAATAACTGACGCCACAAGCACTGCGGCACTGGCGTTTGATTGGATAATGCGTTCGAAATGCACACTCACCCACTATACAGGGCACTATGTAGTGAATGTTCTACACTGAAAACAATGTAGAGTGTGTGAGTGAGTGGACAAGTGTGCATTCCGAACGCAGCCTTACATTCCCCACGTAAAAATGTCTGCTCCCTGGTATTGACGCCGATTTGAAGACTTTCCGGTTTAAAAATGCGTCGCACTGAATCATTACCAAATTAAAATTTATAAAACTATGTGTTTTAGACATTTCAAGAATTCTACTTTCCGCTGAAATATACTTTGCTGAGGTGCTGTCTCCTCCTTTAAATAAAATAAGATCATTTGAAATGTCTGTATGCAATTCCATTGCTTCCAATGATCATTTAATATTTCATTTAATTTAAACGATCGTGAAACACATGCATTGCTTCCAACCCCTGAGTAAACAAAAGCGTGAGAAGTCCGGAGTCGTAATCTGTTTCCAATTACTAGTGGTGAAATCCACCGTAAGGCACATGACACTGATAAACCTCCCTGCACAAGGACTTCAGTTCCGCACGAGATATATGCGTTGACTGAATAACTGCTGACTTCAGCAGGAGAACATAAATATGCCCTCAAACTCGCGCTGAATGCGTGACAGTTGACAGGTATGCGTTATTAATAAAAACTCTCAACATTATCAGGTGTGGTCAGTTTTCAGAGTTTCTGTAATAATTTAAATGAATGATTGGTCATGACCGGTTTTCAATCATTTTATTTTTGAGGGATGGTTTGAGCTTCCCCTGTTGCCAGTTCACCAGCTGCCCCTGGACTCTGTACATTCCATATGCGAATAAATTGCTGCATGTGCCTTCTTTGACATGATGGTAGATACGAGTACAATTTGATATGGTGTTATGATTGTTTGAATTCAATTTCTATTTACGCCTGGACTTTAAAAGAAAGACTTGTGGTTAAACCTTTTTTTTTTTTTTCGCACTGTACTTTTGACGGGCAAATTGAGATCATTAATGAATGGCTATCCTACTAGCTTTTAAATCATTGCCAAGGATGGTTATTATTCTATCTTTCATGACTGTCGTAATTGTAACTTTGAGCCAATTGGGAGCGGCTGCGCGAGTATGCTGCGTTTCCACTGAACGCGAAACAAATTTTTTGCCCGTGACCAGATTACATTCAAAGTCAATGCAAAGCAGCCAATACACACGAGAAGATGCTAGTTCGCACCAGGTGACGCGAATCACGCGGGAGATACTGCACAACGGGAAGTGAATGGCTCGCGCGAAAGGCGTAAATGCACAAGATTTGCATTTTGCTCCACGTCAAAATATTCTTTTGTGAAAAATTTGTGCGAGTAAAGCAATGTTCTGAATTTTATCATTGCTACTAGCAGCAACATTGGCTAGCTAGGCTACCTAGGTTCATATACCTAGTTAGCTGCATTGCTTGAGATAATTGGAACATGAGGCATTTGCTGTGTCATCGAGTAATCTATTGATCAGTTCACAAAAAAGAACAATGGTCTGGCTCAACACTGGATATGACAACATCATCAATTTTGTGAATATTTTTATTCTCAAGCCGACACAATATTCATAAAGTAAAATGTTTGTGAAGTTAGCACAGCAACATTAGCGTCGCCATCTTGTTGATGATTTTTGGAGATTGCAGGAGGTACCACCTGTCCCTTAAGTGTAAACAAGACTCAACTGGCATTGTGTAACGCCACGCCTCCAGCCCTCTAACTCACCAGCCTATTAAGACCCGGACCGCATTCCACACTCTGCCCGATTGTCTGTCTGCATCTCTTCCTATTGTCTCTTCGCAGTAGTGTTCCCTGTATAAGAGAGACCTTCACACTCATTTGGCGTGAAGTCTCGTAAGCCTCTTGTTTCACTATAGTCCTGTTTAGACATAGATCCCCCATATTTGCGTGCACATGTAATACTCGCTAATTAAGCGCTGTTCCTTTCTGTATTACGGTCAGCACATCTATTGTTATTCAGGAACCTCATTGCTTTCTATTTGTAATACATTAGTACTGTTGCCAAAGTCCCAGTTGTATGTCTTACTAGTATTGTTATCCAGGAGCCTCGCTTCCTTGCTCTTTTGTATTGTGTTCTACTGTGCCCTCCTGCTGTGCAGTGAAGCATAATAAACCAGATCTATCTTCACACCTGAGTCCAGTCCACTATTCCTGATCTCTGTGCACTTTCACCGGTGCTCAGTCAACCCTTACACATTGCTGTTGGTCAGTGGTGTGAATTTGTGTGTTAATCCTCTGCCAGCATGCGAACAGGGCAGATCTTCAAAGCAAAAAAAAAAAAATGATCCTGTTGTCATACTCCTGCGAAAAAAGCGAGTGGAAATTTCATTTCGCGTTCGGTAGAAACGCGGCTTCAGGCACGGAGGGAAGGGGTTGGGGGGAGGGGCTTGTATATACTAGACTGGCTTACATAGGAGTAGGACACCAGGCACATCTAAAGACACATTTTAAGACTTGCCCACCATCCAATCTGCCTCAAAAACCATCCTGTACCGTTCTTCTGTGAGGGTGAAATAACCAGTCAGTTATGTTTGAACTCAGTCAGCCTGGATGAAGTTTCAGGAATTTTTGTGTTTTAACCATAAGTCGCGTTTTAGCTGTGAAATGCGGTTTATATTCATTTTGTATTCAATCATCAATCAATCAAAACTTTATTTGTAGAGCATACTTGTAGAGCATACAATAAAATGTAGCACAAAGTGCTTTACACACGAATTCAAAAAAAAAAACAATCACCCCCCCACCCCCCCCTTCCAATTCCAACCCCCCCATTCCCGTTATACAGAAGCACTCATGCAAATGTAGCTATGAATATTTAAAAAAAAAAAAAAAAAAAAATATTAAGGCTGAGCACAGAAGAACCCGGGAGGAAACCCTATCTTAGGGAGCCGTCTGAATCAAGAGGCGGATGCCGCTCCCAGGAACCCGGCCGCTAACATGGAGTCACACCGCGAGCCCAGGCAGGAGGAAGGGCCACGCACCACCTCCATAAGGTGATGGCATGGACCTCCAACCCACCGAAGGGCCCCAAGCCAGCGCCGCAGGAGCTGGAACCAACAGCCGCCCCCGATGCAGAGGGCTGCTACTGAGGAAACACTGGAGTTAAAAACTAAGCTAAAATAAATAACATAAAATACAGAACAACAGAATGAAATCAGTTATTAAATAAATTAAAATGTATGCAGTTGATGAGGTAAGAGAAACATACCAAAATAGAGTTAAAAACTATAAAAACAATCTAAGATTCCTAAAAGCCCAGTTATAAAAATCAGTAAAATACTGAAAACAGGTCACTAGTTAAAAGCCAAATTAAAAAGGTGGGTCTTGAGCTGCTTTTAAAAATATCTACATTCTCTGCGGCCCTCAGGTTCTGCGGCAGCTGCTCCATCAGCGTGGGGCGTAATGCTGGGAAGCTGATGTTCCATAAGCGAGGGGCGTAATGCTGGAAAGCTGCTGTTCCATAAGCGAGGGGCGTAATGCTGGAAAGCTGCTGTTCCATAAACGTATGGGCGTGCTGGAAAGCTGCTGTTCCATAAGCGAGGGGCGAATGCTGCTGGAAAGCTGCTGTTCCATAAACGTGGGGTAATGCTGGAAAGCTGCTGTTCCATAAACGTGGGCTGTTCCATAAACGGCGCCATGCTGGAAAGCTGCTGTTCCATAAACGTGGGCTGAAAGCTGCTGTTCCATGCTGGAAAGCTGCTGTTCCATAATGCGCTGGGCTGCTCTTCCATAAGCGCTGGCTGGAAAGCTGCTGTTCCATAAGCGTGGGGGCCATGCTGGAAAGCTGCTGCTCCATAAGCGTGGGGCGTAATGCTGGAAAGCAGCTGTTCCATAAGCGTGGGGCGAATGCTGAAAAGCTGCTGGAAAGCTGCTCTTCCATAAGCGTGGGGCGTAATGCTGGAAAGCTGCTGCTCCATAAGCCAAGCATGCTGGGGAAGCTGCTGTTCCAAAGCGCTGTTCCATAAAGCTGCTGTTCCATAAGTAAAAAAGCTGCTGTTCCATAAGCGTGGGGCGTCATGCTGGAAAGCTGCTGTTCCATCCGAAAGGAAAGCTGCTGTTCCATAAACGGGGGCGTGCTGGAAAGCTGCTGTTCCAAAATGCTGGAAAGCTGCTGTTCCATAAACCTGGGGCGTAATGCTGGAAAGCTGCTTTCCATAAGCGTGCTGGAAAGCTGCTGTTCCATAAGCTGCTGGAAAGCTGCTGCTCCATAAGCGTGGCGCGTAATGCTGGAAAGCAGCTGTTCCATAAGCGTTGGGTGTCATGCTGGAAAGCTGCTGCTCCATAAGCGTGGGGCATAATGCTGGAAAGCTGCTGTTCCATAAGCGTGGGGCGTCATGCTGAAAGCTGCTGCTCCATAAGATGCTGAAAGCTGCTGTTCCATAAGCGTGGGGCGTCATGCTGGAAAGCTGCTGTTCCATAAGAGTGGGGCGAAATGCTGGAAAGCTGCTCTTCCATAAGCGGGGCGTCATGCTGGAAAGCTGCTGTTCCATAAGCGGGGGGCTGGAAAGCTGCTGCTCCATAAGCGTAATGCTGGAAAGCTGCTGTTCCATCCATAAGCGTAATGCTGCTGCTCTTCCAAGCGGGCGTCATGCTGGAAAGCTGTTGCTCCATAAGCTGCTGAAAGCTGCTGTTCCATAAGCTGGGGCGTAATGCTGGAAAGCTGCTGTTCCATAAGCGGGGCATAATGCTGGAAAGCTGCTGTTCCATAAGCGGGCCATAAGCCATGCTGGAAAGCTGCTGTTCCATAAGCGTAAAATGCTGGAAAGCTGCTGTTCCATAAACGTGGGGGGCGTGCTGGAAAGCTGCTGTTCCATAAGCGGTGGGCGAATGAAAGCTGCTGTTCCATAAGCGGGGCGAATGCTGGAAAGCTGCTGCTCCATAAGCGTGGGGCGTCATGCTGAAAGCTGCTGTTCCATAAACGGGGCATCATGCTGGAAAGCTGCTGCTCCATAAGCGTGGGGCGTGAAAGCTGCTGTTCCAAGCTGGAAAGCTGTGGGGTGTCATGCTGTTGCTGTTCCATAAGCGGGGCGAATGCTGGAAAGCTGCTGTTCCATAAGCGCGTCATGCTGAAAAGCTGCTGCTCCATAAGCTGCTAAAAGCCATTCCATAAGCGTGGGGCGTCATGCTGGAAAGCTGCTGCTCCATAAGGGGGCATATGCTGGAAAGCTGCTGCTCCATGCATGCTGAAAGCTGCTGTACATGCTGGAAAGCTGCTGTTCCATAAGCGTAGGCTGGCGTGCATGCTAGAAAGCTGCTGCTCCATAAGCGTGGGGCGTCATGCTGGAAAGCTGCTGCTGTTCCATAAAAGTGGGGCGTCATGCTGGAAAGCTGCTGAAAGCTGCTGTTCCATAAGCGTGGGGCGTCATGCTGGAAAGCTGCTCTTCCATAAGCTGGGGGCGTGCTGGAAAAGCTGCTGTTCCATAAGCTGGGGCGTAATGCTGGAAAGCTGCTGCTCCATAAGCGTGGGGGCGCTATGCTGGAAAGCTGCTGCTTCCAAAGCTAAGCGGGGGCGCTGCTGGAAAGCTGCTGCTCCATAAGCGTGGGGGCGAATGCTGGAAAGCTGCTGTTCCATAAGCGTGGGGCGTCATGCTGGAAAGCTGCTGCTCCATAAGCGTATGGGCATAATAAGCTGGAAAGCTGCTGCTCCATAAGCGTGGGGCGTAATGCTGGAAAGCTGCTCTTCCATAAGCGTGGGGCGTCATGCTGGAAAGCTGCTGTTCCATAAGCGTGGGGCGTCATGCTGGAAAGCTGCTGTTCCATAAGCGTGGGGCGTAATGCTGGAAAGCTGCTCTTCCATAAGCATGGGGGCGCTGGAATGCTGCTGTTCCAAAGCTGCTGTTCCGTAAATGCTGAAAGCTGCTGTTCCATAAGCGGCCATGCTGGAAAAAGCTGCTGTTCCATAAACATGGCGAATGGGCGCTGTTCCATGCTGGAAAGCTGCTGTTCCATAAGCGTGGGCGTCATGCTGGAAAGCTGCTGCTCCATAAGCGTGGGCGTAATGCTGGAAAGCTGTTCCATAAGCGTGGGCGTGGGGGCTGTCCATGCTGGAAAAAGCTGCTGTTCCATAAACGTGGGGGCGTCATGCTGGAAAGCTGCTGTTCCATAAGCGTGGGGCGTAATGCTGGAAAGCTGCTGCTCCATAAACGTGGGGCGTAATGCTGGAAAGCTGCTGTTCCATAAGCGTGGGGCGTCATGCTGGAAAGCTGCTGTTCCATAAGCGTGGGGCGTAATGCTGGAAAGCTGCTGTTCCATAAGCGGGGCGCGTAATGCTGGAAAGCTGCTGTTCCATAAACGTGGGGCGTGCTGGAAAGCTGCTGTTCCATAAGAAAGCTGCTGCTGCTCCATAAGCGTGGGCGTAATGCTGGAAAGCTGCTGTTCCATAAACGTGGGGCGTAATGCTGGAAAGCTGCTGTTCCATAAACTGGGGCGAATGCTGGAAATCTGCTGCTCCATAAGCGTGGGGCGTAATGCTGGAAAGGTGCTGTTCCATAAGCTGCAATGCATGCTGGAAAGCTGCTGCTCCATAAACGCGGGGGGTAATGCTGAAATCTGCTGCTCCATAAGCGTGGGGGCGTAATGCTGGAAAGGTGCTGTTCCATAAGCGTGGGGGCGTGAATGCTGAAAGCTGCTGCTCCATAAACGTGGGGCGTAATGCTGGAAAGCTGCTGCCATAAGCATGCTGGAAAGCTGCTGCTCCATAAGCGTGGGGCGAATGCTGAAAGCTGCTGTTCCATAAGCGTGGGGCTGGAAAGCTGTCCATAAACTGGATGCTGGAAAGCTGCTGCTCCATAAGTGGGGGCGTAATGCTGGAAAGCTGCTGTTCCATAAGCGTGGGTGAATGCTGGAAAGCTGCTGCCATAAGCATAAATGCTGGAAAGCTGCTGCTCCATAAGCTGGGGCATAATGCTGGAAAGCTTTTTTCCATAAGCGAGGGGCGTATGCTGGAAAGCTGCTGCTCCATAAACGTGGGGGCGTAATGCTGGAAAGCTGCTGTTCCATAAGCGTCCATAAACGCGGGGTTATGCTGGAAAGCTGCTGCTCCATAAACGTGGGGCGTAATGCTGGAAAGCTGCTGTTCCATAAGCGTGAAGCGTAATGCTGGAAAGCTGCTGCTCCATAAACTTGGGGCGTAATGCTGGAAATCTGCTGCTCCATAAGCGAGGGGCGTAATGCTGGAAAGCTGCTGCTCCATAAACGTGGGGCGTAATGCTGGAAAGCTGCTGTTCCATAAGCGTGGGGCGTAATGCTGGAAAGCTGCTGCTCCATAAACGTGGGGCGTAATGCTGGAAAGCTGCTGTTCCATAAGCGTGAAGCGTAATGCTGGAAAGCTGCTGCTCCATAAACTTGGGGCGTAATGCTGGAAATCTGCTGCTCCATAAAACGGGGGCGAATGCTGGAAAGCTGCTGTTCCATAAACGTGGGGCGTAATGCTGGAAAGCTGCTGTTCCATAAGCTGGAAAGCGTTCCAATGCTGGAAAGCTGCTGCTCCATAAACTTGGGGCGTAATGCTGGAAATCTGCTGCTCCATAAGCGAGGGGCGTAATGCTGGAAAGGTGCTGTTCCATAAGCGTGGGGCGTAATGCTGGAAAGCTGCTGCTCCCATAAACGTGGGGCATAATGCTGGAAAGCTGCTTTTCCATAAGCGTTGGGCGTAATGCTGGAAAGCTGCTGCTCCATAAGCGTGGGGCGTAATGCTGGAAAGCTGCTGCTCCATAAACGCTCCATAAACGAGCGAATGCTGGAAAGCTGCTGCTCCATAAACGTGGGGCGTAATGCTGGATATCTGCTGCTCCATAAGCGAGGGGCGTAATGCTGGAAAGGTGCTGTTCCATAAGCGTGGGGTGTAATGCTGGAAAGCTGCTGCTGCATAAGCGAGGGGCATAATGCTGGAAAGCTGCTGCTCCATAAACGTGGGGCGTAATGCTGGAAAGCTGCTGTTCCATAAGCGAGGGGCGTAATGCTGGAAAGCTGCTGTTCCATAAACGTGGGGCGTAATGCTGGAAAGCTGCTGCTCCATAAGCGTGGGGCATAATGCTGGAAAGCTGCTGCTCCATAAGCGTGGGGCGTCATGCTGGAAAGCTGCTGCTCCCTAAACATGGGGCGTAATGCTGGAAAGCTGCTGCTCCATAAACGTGGGCCGTAATGCTGGAAAGCTGCCTCACCGTAGGTTTTTGTGTTAACTCTGGGAATGACTAAGAGGCCGGTGCCGGAGGATCTGAGGGTCCGCGTGGGTTCATAAGATAAAAGCAAATCTGAGAAATAAAAAGGTGAAAGTCCATTAAGACATTTAAGAACCATTAAAAGGACCTTAAAATCAATCCTGAAACACACGGGAAGCCAATGCAATGATTTTAAAACCGGTGTAATGTGAGCCCGCCCATTGGGCTTTGTCAGCACACGTGCAGCTGAATTCTGGAGCAATTGAAGTTGAGATATACTTTTTTCTGGGAAGACCAGAAAGCAGAGCATTGCAATAATCAATCCGGCTGGAAATAAAAGCATGCAGCGTCTCCGTGTTAAAACTTGTTTTAACTACATTTTTAATATGTGGGATGAAACTCAGCTCAGAGTCAAAAATGACGCCCGGATTTTTTACTTGTTCGGATGGCTTCAATGACAACACCTGTAGCTTTGACAGAAGTTTCTCTCTCTTAGCCTCAGGACCAATAATTAAGACTTCAGTTTTGTCCTGGTTGAGTTGCAAGAAGTTTTCTGCCATCCAGGATTTAATATCTAAAATACAGTTAAAAAGGGTCTCAAGTGGGTGTGTATCTTCAGGACACATGGCAATGTACAGCTATGTATCATCTGCATTGCTGTGAAAATTGATACCATGTCTCCTGATAACTTTCCCAAGTGGAAGCGTGAATAAATTAAAAAGCACGAGGCCTAAAATTGAGCCTTAGGGCACGCCACATTTAATTTCATGGATCTCTGAAAAGCTTGTATCCATACTTACCAGGAGTTTTCTCTCTGTGAGATAGGAATTGAACCATTTGTAAGCAGTGCCAGAGAGGCCAACCAGGGCCCGGTTGTTCAAAGCTTTGTCAACTTTAACCGGTGATTAAGTTTAAACCACAGTATCTATATCTCTGAATGAAAGCACAGATGTTTGTATATTTTTAATGCATTTTGTAGGTTTCCCCTTGATTAGTTTAAGTAGTGAGGACCATTCGCGAGAATCTTATTTAGAGAGTGGTAATAATTGTCAGGTGTTTAGCGCTAACCAGCCGTTAAATTAATGGAGCTTTGAACAACCGGGCCCTGGTGTTCAAGTCTGTTCAAAAGAATGAGGTGATCTACCATATCAAAGGCTGCACTTAGATCCAGTAGCACCAGGACTGTAATGTTGCGTGAGTCCAAATTCCACCTAATATCATTATCAATTGTCAACAAGGCTGTCTCTGTACTGTGGTTCATCTTAGAACCAGATTGATATGTCTCAAAAATATTATTTTTAAATAAATCATTCAACTGAATAAAAACAAGTTTTCCTAAAATTTTGCTTAAAAATGGCAAGTTGGATATAGGTCTATAATGATTGAAATTAACAGGATACAAATTACTCCTCTTCAGAAGGGGCCTTACTACTGCCGTTTTAAAGGCTGCAGGAAAGACACCTGTTTGAAGAGGGAAATTCACTATGTTTAAAAGCTCATTTTCAAAGAACCCATAAATTTTTTTTTTAAAAAGTGATGTCGGAATTGGATCTAAAAGGCAGGTAGTCGCATTTACTTGGGAGAAAACTGTACCAAGCATCTTTGCATCAACCAGGACAAACTTGTCTAGTGTTTCTTCCGGTAAAACCAAACCTTCCATTTCATTAAAAACGGTTTTCTGGTCAGGTAAAATGTTAGTTAAAATGTTGGATCTTATGGAGTCAATCTTGCTCCTGAAGTAGGCTGCAAATTCCTCACATAGAGAGTCAGTTGTTGGACCTCTGTATTTATTAAAAACAGGGTTGATTAAATTATCTTTTGTGGAAAAGAGGACTTTGGGTTGTTTTTGTGAGCAGAAATTATTCTGGCAAAGTATGAATTCCTTGCCTGGTTAACTGCATTATTATATATTTTAAGTTGTTCACGGAATAGTTGATAATTTATTGTTAATTTATTTTTCCTCCATTTCCTTTCAGCCATCCTGCATTTCCTTTTCAAATTTTTGATTTCTTCATTTCTCCAAGGGGGTGTCGGCTTTGTCTTTATGTTTTTGTTACAAGTGGAGCTCTTAAATCAAGGCTTGACTTCAATTTGCTGTTAAAATTTTCTACAATTAAATCACAGGATGCAGGTAAAATGAGGGGGGATTTTTACATAAAACTTCAATAAAATTTGCAGCCACTTCTGGAGTCAGATAGCGTTTCATCACAGTTCGCACCGAGGTCTCCTGTTGCGTAAAACCAGCGATGTTAAAGAACACACAATAGTGGTCTGATACAGCCAAGTCAACAACAGAGGACACACTGGTGGACAGGCCATGGCTAATGACAAGGTCCAGAGTGTGTCCCCTGTTGTGAGTCAGCCGTATGACATGCTGCGTAAAATCTATTGAGTAAAGTAGATCGATTAAAACCTTTAGATAGTTGATGTGACAACTTATCTATGTGGAAGTTAAAATCACTGGATATTACAATCATCTTATTGGAGGCATGAATTATTGATAATGTTATGACTTGAAAATCACAACAAAGAAAACCAGCAATGACAACTTAAACAAATTTAGTCTTCATTGAAAAAAAAACTTCTACAAAAAAATCCACTGTTCAATCCTATAATAACACTCTAATGCCACTATGTAACTCTGTTGCCAAAACAAAAACTCTGCTCCTGGTGACCAAAATCACAGCATTTATTTAGACTAGCAACATTCTGGAAAGATCTCCAGGATTCCTGGGTAATCCCGCCCCCTCCAGGCAAGAAGAAGCCAGAAACTTCTAGAAAGCACTAGTCTATTACAAAGAAGTGATATTACATCAGATCATGTTCTGCTACAGACACACCACCAGAGGGTGCTGAAGAACAAAATTAGTAGCTGACCAGCAAGGCAGCAACAACAGCATGTAACAAATCTCCATTTACAAATGATATACAATGCTGTGCATAAAATACTCATACATAACACCTCCCCTCTTTAAGAAAAGAAAGGTTTGCTAAAAGCTTTCTTTTGTTAAAATTAACAGTTTTATAATCAGTATAATCTTGAACTTTACACAAAAGTATCATTGATCATTATAACAATCATATACATAACAACCAGTGCAATTTTCACAATCAAATAGAAAAGTAAAATTACATGCGAGAAAGTGCATCTGGAATAACATTATCTTTTCCCCTGATGTGAGAAATATCCAAATCATACTCTTGCAAAAGTAAACTCCATTTTAGTAATCTTTGATTCTTGTTTTTGATCTTATGCAAGAATTTTGAGGGGATTGTGATCACTGAAGACCTTGATGGAAGTAGCTGAACAAGTCAAATAGACTTCAAAATGTTGTAAAGCCAAAACAAGTGCGAAACATTCTTTTTCAATCGTTGAATAGTTTTTCTGATGTTTATCAAACTTTTTGGAAAAGTAACAAACAGGATGATCTGCTCCATCAGTGTCCTCTTGCAGTAAAACTACGCCTGCACCAATATCACTGGCATCAACAGCCAACTTGAACTCCTTTTTGAAATTGGGAGATGAGAGAACTGGTGCATTTTTGAGGATAGCTCTCAGTTGGTCAAATGAATTTTGACGTTTTTTATCCCAAACAAATTTTGCATTTTTCTTCAGTAAATTTGTCAAAGGTTCAGAAATGATGGAGAAATTTTTACAGAATTTTCTGTAGTAGCCAGCCATCCCTAGAAATCTCATTAGTTGTCTTTTAGTTGTAGGCTCAGGAAATTCAGTGATAACTTTTACTTTTGCATCAATTGGTTTGACTTCATCCTGTCCTACAATATGACCTAAGTAAACAACTGTAGCTTTACAAAAGTCACTTTTAACAAGGTTGATAGTCAGCTTGGCATCACTCAATCTCTGTAAGAAGTTTCTGATGTAGGTGAGGTGCTCTTGGAAGCTGTCGCTGGTGATGATAATGTCATCAATATAGGCCTCACATCCTGGTATGCCAGCGATCACTCTGTTTACCAGACGTTGGAAGGTGACTGGAGAATTTTTCATTCCAAAGGGCATGACCTTGTATTGGTACAATCCATCTGGTGTGACGAAGGCAGAGATCTCCTTTGCTCTGTCTGTTAGAGGGATCTGCCAGAAGCCCTTGAGGAGATCAAATTTGGTGACATACTTTGACTGTCCAACTTTGTCAATGCAGTCATCAATCCTGGGAATAGGATATGAGTCAGTTTTTGATAGAGCGTTAAACTTTCCTGTAGTCCGTCACCATTCTATATGTTCCATTGGGTTTTGGAACTAGGATGCATGGAGAACTCCAGTCACTGTTACTTGGTTCAACAAAGTCATTTTCAAGCAGGTATTTGACTTCTTGTTTAAGGTATTTCTGCTTCTCTGGATTCATTCTGTAAGGATGCTGTTTTACAGGCTTGGCATCAGCTTATAGGATGACATCATGGTAAACCATATCAGTCCTTGATGGAACGTCGGGGAATATGTGACTATATTCAAATATGAGCTGCTTGAAAAGGATCCAGGTGGGACAACTTGCTGTCTATATTTTGAAGAATGTCTGAATTTTCAAGTTTGGCTGGACCAGTTTCATTTTCCAAGGGGCAGTCACAATCTTCTACAGAATTTTCCAGTTTAATTGTATTTACCACATTGACTGGCTTTTGCTGAGTGTCTCGGTCAATGTATTCTTTCAGCATGTTGATGTGACGCATTTGTTTTTGTTTCCTCCTTCCAGGGGTTAAAATTATGTAATTTAGATCACTAACCTTTTTGAGGACAGTGTAAGGGCCAAAATATTGGGCTCTTAGAGGGTTTCCAGGAACTGGCAAAAGTGCAAGGACTTTGTCACCAGCTTTAAAACTTCTATCTTGGGAATGAAGGTCATATCTGGCTTTCATTTTGCCCTGAGCCTCTTTGAGATTAGACTTAGCAAAGTCACAAGCCTTAGAGAGACGATTATGGAAGTCAGAGACATACTGAAGCAAGTTCAGTGGGACATCATCTTCGGCCAGCAACTTTTCCTTCAGAAGCTTCGGAGGTCCACGGGCTGTATGCCCAAAAACAAGCTCAAAAGGACTGAACCCAAGAGACTCCTGAACAGCTTCACGGGCAGCAAACGGAAGAAGATGGACACCTTCATCCCAGTCTTTCTCTGTGTCAAGGCAGTAGGTCCTTATCATGTTCTTCAGGGTTTGATGGAACCTCTCCAAAGCACCTTGACTCTCAGGATGGTAAGCTGATGACCTGTATTGTTTAATATTAAGCTCATGCATAACTTGTTGAAATATGCCAGACATGAAATTTGACCCTTGATCAGACTGAATAGACTTAGGAAGACCAACAAAGCAGAAAAACTTGGTAAGAGCCTTGATGATAGTCTTCACCTTGATATTAAGAAGTGGAATTGCCTCAGGAAACCGAGTTTAAGCACACATGATAATCAGTAGGTACTCACAACCAGATCTAGTCTTCGGCAATGGTCCAACACAGTCAATGATGATCCGACTGAAAGGTTCCTCAAAAGCGGGAATGGGCTTAAGTTGAGCCTTTGGAATATTCTGGTTCGGCTTCCCAATCATTTCACAAGTATGACAGGATTTTCAGTACTCCTGTACATCAGACCTCATGGAAGGCCAGATGAAATGATTCCTGACACGTTGTAGGGTCTTCTTGATACCCAAATGACCTGACATAGGATTGTCATGGGCCAGACTAAGAGTTTCTTGATGATAAGACTTTGGAAGAACAATTTGATGGGTGATTATCCACTCTTCATCTGCAGAAACATCAGGTGGACGCCACTTTCTCATAAGCACACCATTTTTGTAGTAAGAACCGACAGGAACTTGAGTAGCCTCTTGTTCACTTGCAGCCTGTGGTAGAAGATGCGCTAGATCACGAGCTTGTTGTTGCTCCTGAATAAGTTGTTTCTGAGACAGAATGTCATTAGAATGACCTGACAAGGACAAGTCTGAAGATTTCCCAGACATCTCAGGACTGGAAGGTTCCTGATGAAAAGACTGCCCAATGAAGGTGTCAGCCAGGTTGAAGTCCAGGTCAGCATCATCATGAATAGCCTTTTTGGCCATAGAACGAGTAACTGCACATGAAGGATAGAGGTCTGGAATTTCCTCATCTATAGAGTCAGATTCTTGATCAATCAAAGGAGTGTCAGTTACAAAGGGTAGGGCACAACCTTATCCCCAGCAAGATCATTACCAAGAAGCAAATGAACACCTTTTGAAAGGAAGAGAAGACCTAACACCAACAGTAACAGGTCCAGAGACCAAGTCTGATTTGAGATGAACATTATGGAGAGGTAGACTTGTAAAACCACATTCTACTCCTTGAATAAGGACATTAGCCTGAGTAGACGATTTGTCCGAAAAAGGCAGAATATCTGCAAGAATAAGAGATTGGGAGGACCCAGTATCCCTTAGAATTCGAACAGGAGCAGATGAGGAAAAATCATATGAAAGTGAGACAAAACCATCAGTGATGAATGGCTCAAAACCCTCCATAACAGAATCAGACACAGAAGGTAGAAGATCAGACGAACTGACCTTTGATACAAGAGATTCTCTCTTGGTGAAAGCAGTTGGCTTGGTTTCTTCTCATTGTTGTTTTTTCTTGAGAGCATAACACTCAGAAATAAGGTGACCTTGCTTTTTGCAGTATTGGCAAGACACAGAAGGTAAAGAATCAGAGGATTGCTTCTCACTGGAAGGTTTCCTCTCAGAAGTGGCCTTAGAATCATTAGAAGTGTTATTAGAAGAAGCCTTGGACTGAGACTTGCTTTGAAATTTAGAAAAAGTGGATTTTTGGACAAAAGAAGACTTATGAGTCAATGCATAAATATCAGCCAGGGTGGAAACATCTTGCAAAGTATTGGCTTGTTTCTCCTCAAGGAGAATCTTGATATCAGGCTCGATACACCTTTTGAATTCCTCAACCAGAATAAGTTGCCTCATTCTGTCAAAATCTTTCTCAACTTTCATGGAATTACACCACTGATCAAACAACTGTTCCTTCAACCTGCCAAATTCAACATGAGTTTGACTGGCTTCCTTCTGAGAATTCCTAAATTTTTGCCTGTAAGCCTCGGGGACCAATTCATAACCCTTCAGAATGGCAGATTTGACAAAATCATAATCAGAACACTGTTGGACAGATAACTGATTATAGATTTTCCTAGCTTTACCAGTAAGAACACTTTATAACATCATTGTCCAATGCTCTTTTGGCCATTTCAAATTTTCAGCAATTTTTTTCAAAATGGGTAAAATATTGGTCTACATCATTTTCTAGGAAGGGAGGAACAAGTCTGATGTGTTTAACCACATCAAAATGATCAGAAAGTCCAAAAGATTTTGTAACAGTACCTGCTTCTATTTTCTTCATTTCCAATTCGTACTGCAAGTGCATCCTTCTTTCTTCCAGTTCTCTCTCCAACCTTCTTTCTTCCAGTTCTCTCTCCAACCTTCTTTCTTCCAGCTCTAGTTGTTTTTGGCGTAGCTGAATCTCAAGTCTTTGCAGCTCTGTTGCAGACACTTCCACATTTTTAATCAATTCTGCTGCTTCTTCCCCAAAGATCTCTTCATCGATGAAATGTTGAACCAAAATGTTCAATATTTCTTGTTTCTTCATTGATGATTTCACATCAAGTAATCCAAGGGTTGAGGCTATTTGCAGCAAGTCCTTCTTCTTTCCCAGCACAATTGATTGGGTTGGCGTTTCAAAAAAACTTTCAACATCAAAAGTCATGATTGCTGGTTTTTCAAATAGTCACAAGATTTAAAATAATAATTCAGCTTTAATCTTTGGTGAATCCAATCGTTGATCCAATTAATGATTTATCTCGGTGGAACCTCCAATTTGTTATGACTTGAAAATCACAACAAAGAAAACCAGCAATGACAACTTAAACAAATTTAGTCTTCACTGAAAAAAAAACTTCTACAAAAACTTCCACTGTTCAATCCTATAATAACACTCTAATGCCACTATGTAACTCTGTTGCCAAAACAAAAACTCTGCCCCTGATGACCAAAATCACAGCATTTATATAGACTAGCAACATTCTGGAAAGATCAACAGGATTCCTTGGTAATCCCGCCCCCTCCAGGCAAGAAGAAGCCAGAAACTTCTAGAAAGCACTAGTCTATTACAAAGAAGTGATATTACATCATGTTACATGTTACATCATGATCATGTTTTGCTACAGACACACCACCAGAGGGTGCTGAAGAACAAAATAAGTAGCTGACCAGCAAGGCAGCAATAACAGCATGTAACAAATCTCCATTTACAAATGATATACAATGCTGTACATAAAATACTCATACATAACAATAAAAACTCAAGAAAATTCGTTGATAAAAGCAGCATACTGTTTTGGTGGTCTGTATACTGTAACACATAAAATTGGAGGGCTGCTAAAAACTTGTATTCAACGTGGTATTCAAAAGTGGAGTACAAATCAAGTGATATTTGCTTAACGGCAAGTGAAGCAGCAAAAATGGAAGCCGTACCACCGCCTTTCCTACCCTTCCTAACAGAAAAAATAGAGCTAAAATTTGGTGGGGAGGCCTCAGTGAGAACTGCTGGTGTGTCCGCACCCAGCCATGTTCCTGTTAAAAATAAGCAATCAATCTTATCTAAAATCAAATCATTTATAATAAATGTTTTACTTGAAAGCGAGCGAACATTTAAAAGTGCCATATTGTAGGTTGTTGTTGTATTATTGGTCAGTGGGATAGTTGCCTGTGGGTTATTATCAGGTGCTGTATTTAAGAGACGTAGGCAGCGCGAATCTGATCTCCTGGGGGCAGCCTGCCTCGAATAATGTGATCGGTCAGTGATGAAAGTCATGATGGGGAAAGTCGGTGAAGGACGCTTCACAGCAACAGGTACCGGAGGTGGACAGTAGGGGGGGGCTAAAGTCGGAAATTGAGGGAAGTTGTGGTACTGTAGAGGAAGAGTGGGGAAACAGTCGCTTACTCGACAGTGTTGTGGACTGGACAGTGTACTGAATGTTAGCAGCTAAAACGTGGCTGCCCAGTCTGCTAGGGTGGATACCGTCAGCCCTGTAGAATGAGGGCCGGTTCCAGAACAAGTTAAAATTCTCAATAAAACCAAACCCATTTGCGACATGAGGACTGGAGCCAAGTGTTTAGGCTGAGGAGTCTGCTGAAACGCCACGCTCCTCGGGCCAGGGATGGGAGAACCCCAGAGATAAAAACAGACTTCCCGCATCCGCTCAGCAAGTTAAAAAGTTCAATAAAATACTTTTTAGTCACTTTGGACTGCCCACGAGACGTGTCATTAAAACACACATGTAAAATCAGCTTCTTAATTGAGGACGGGAGTGAGCACAGCAGTCCCAGGAGTTTTTCCAAGATTACCGTGACTGTGGCACTTGGGAAGCAGCCGGTGACAGCGTTAAAGAAACTTACGTTCCTGGTGATGGAGTCGCCGATGATCGCTGTCGTCGGGGAAAACGGGGGTCGGTGAGACGACGATGCAGGTGGATGCAGGAGACGGTGCCACTGTGTGCCTCTTACCCCGTGACTCTCGGTGCTCAGTCGTGGACGGCGACAGCCGTGGCGAGGGTGAGCGGCGGCCGGGTAGAGGAGCCAGAGCTGTGCCGCTCCGCTGCGGCGCTGGAGTGAACAGCGGTGTGGAGCTGCGCATCTTGGTGCGCGAGTAACTCTCATGTCCTGGTGGTGGGAGCTGCTTGGAACCACAGGATGACGGGAGGGATGGACGATGAGGCTGGGATTCTGCCGCCAGAGTAGGAAAATCCCGAAGATCGAGTCAAACTTATTCTTCAGTTGAATGCTGAAGTGGGGTGCTCGAGAGGAGCGCCGGTCTCCCCTACCACGAGCACCGACCACTGTCCAAGACTCCAGATGTGATGGTGTAGAGCTCACTGGCACCTTCGGTTTAGCACCGAGCCGTGCCCAGGTGTCATCAGTGGCAGGGAGATGATCTGCAGCAGGGGAGCCGGAAGAAACCGAGACCGCCGACTGTGGTGGGAACACCGGCTCTGTTGGGGCTTGTGCCTCGGAAGCCACAGCAGCGGGGGAGCCGGTAGAGACAGCCGGCTGCGATAGAGACGTCATCTCAGGTGCTACAGCAGCAGGGAAGGGAGCGGAGACATCGGTCTCTTGAGCACCAGTTGTGTCAAGTTTTAGTGACCCAAAGGCGATGGTGTCCATCAGCCTCTCGGCTTCATGAATCTGGTAGAGTGTGCGTATTCTGCCTTCTAGCTCTGCCATTTTGTCAGCTAAGCAGGCATAGTTGGAGCAGCCAGATTGAGAGGTGAGTGGCGCCATTTAAATAATATTCCAGGTCCTTGCTAAAAAGTGCTCTGTAATAAAGTAGATTGCTGTGGCCTGACACCTTTTAGAGAAACGCCAGCGTTACTTGGGTCTTCCGTCCTCTGCGTTAGCGATGACAGACACGTCAATACGCCTACAAAAACTCAAAATCCACCAGTCTGTTGTATAAAATTGACCAACCCGTTAAAAGATACTTTCAAAAGTAGTGGAATTTGTCATTGAGCCTGGCCGTGTTTTATGCCAAAAAACATGAAAAGGATGTGTGTAGGGGTGCATTGCATGTTTGTGTCATGGGTATGATGATGTTTCTTTTTTCAGGGGCATAAAAATTTATTTTTCAGTACCGTAAAGCCATGGGAGGGGGAAAATATCACCATAAACCTCACTTCTTAGGTCAGAAAGAGCTGTGCATTATTCTTCTACAGTCATAACATTGATCAAAGGCTAGAATTCATGATAAAACTTAGGTAGAGGGTGTCGGAGTGTGCCCAGCAAATTAGGCCTTTTTATGTTTTAACTGTAAGGCATGGAAGCACATTGGAAGCATGTAGGAATGTCCTTATAACTCAGCAAACATTTAGGCTAGGGTCTCAATATTCATAGAGTAGACCTTTATGGCTTCAAATAACCAATTAGGGCCAACGCCAGTGTATTTTCAGTTTTTAAGAAATGACAGAAAAAAATTTTGAAGTAAAATGCGATTTTCAACTGCGCACAAAATGAAACACAACTTTAGGGACATGACAAGATTGCTTATTCACCCACAGCAAGGGTTATTTCGCTTGTTTCCAATAGTTATGTAGTCCTACAATCCATATCAGAGCATTATAAAAAAGATACAGATACATTTATGCATTATAGGGGCATGGGGTGAAAGGCGTGTGTACTTTCCTATGGTTAAAACTGACTATTTTGACAACTGGAGAGACCCAAATTTGACAGGCTATCATGTAAAAACAAAAAATGATCTTGTCTTGCGTTTTTTTGCACATTATAATTTAGGTCCCATAGATTAGAAAACAAGCTAAGAATAAGGTCTAGCTGCACTTTTGAAATTTTTCATTACCCACCCACCCAGGTTCCCAGTGTGTGAGCCTGAATATTTTATATATATATATATATATATATATATATACACACACAACCCCAATTCCAAAATAGTTGGGACGAAGTGTAAATTGTGAATAAAATCAAAATGCAATGACTTTCAGATCACATGAGCCAGTATGTTATTTACAATAGAACATAGATAACATTTCAAGTGTTGAAACTGAGACATTATACTATACATTTTTATCCACAAAATGAGCATATTTCAAATTTTCTGGCTGCAACAGGTCTCAAAAGTTGGGACACAGGCAAAAAAGGGCTGAAAAAGCAATTAATATATGAGAATCAGCTGAAAGAACATTTACCAAGTAATTAAGTTAACTGGCATCAGGTGTGTAACATGATTGGCTATAAAAGGGATGCCTTAGAGAGGCTGAGTCTCTCAGAAGTAAAGATGGCCAGAGGCTCTCCAACCTGTGAAGGCTTGCGTAAAAATAATTGTGGAATACTTTAAAAACAATGGGTCTCATTCATGAAACGTGAGCAGAGCGAATTTGTGTGTAAACTGTTCGTAGACGTAAATTTACGTGAATCTCGGATTCATCAACATTTTAGTAGCTCAGATCTGTTCGTAGCTACTAACAAAATCTACACATGCTTTCGACCGTGTGTAGCGCTTGTGTAAATTTACGAACACATATAAATAATGCTTGTCACTATTGTAAATTACAATTTTAATTCATATTGCGCTCTGTTATGTAAATAATAGGCAGATGCCTTTGAAAAATGTGATATACGCATATCCTAAACATGACAAACGATTAGAAATATAAAACATTTAGTTAGTTAAATTAATTGGCAATGGGTAGGTTTAAGATCCAGATTAGGTTGATGATTGCGAATTATCTATTCAAATCGATGCAATAGACCTGGATTAATCGTATGTTCTTCCTACGTGTTGAAATATGATTAAAAAAAATAGGCTATAGGCTATAATAAAATCACAAAAATGATGTAAACCATTACCATGTGTGGCTTACTCAGGTGGTGTCAATTATAATTACCCCCCCCCCACACACACACACACACACACACACACACACACAGTATAAAATGCCTTCAGTTTCAGTATTAGTATGGCAAAAATGGCAGAACTCGCACTTTTGCATGATTTGGCACAAGGCGCTATTTGGAGAGAGCGGCATTTCAGGGATCGGGCAGATATGTTGGCTGAGAGTGATGACTGGTTAATTAGTCGTTTCAGACTACCACGACCAATTCTGTTGCATTTATGCAACATTTTGGAGCCAAATCTGACGAGGCCAACAAAACGCAGCCGTGCCATCCCTCCACATCTGCAGGCTTTATCTGTTATCGGATTTTTAGCCACAGGGACTTTCCAGCGGGAGATAGGTGATAGGTCCGGGATCTCTCAGCCACCTATAAGCCGCATCCTTCCTGCTGTGCTCAATGGCATTATTAAATTAATGCCACAGTACATTAAATTCCCTCATGAAGTACAAAGGCAAGTAGAGGTGATGCAGGGATTTAGTTCTATTTCAAACATGCCAGGTGTTATCGGCGCCATAGACTGCACACACGTGCGCATTAAGGCTCCATCTGGTGATGCATTTGCGTACATAAATCGGAAAAACTTTCATTCCGTGAATGTGCAACTGATCAGCGATGCAAAGTGTGTGCTATTAAACGTTGTGGCACGGTGGCCTGGTGGGACGCACGACTCTTTCATCCTGCGTAATAGCGCAGTTGGCAGGCGTTTGGAGGATGGAGCTGTGAGAGACGGCTGGCTCATTGGTAAGAATATAGCCAGCCTATACAATTGCATGTGTTTTATATATGCACTTACCCTTCTACATCCATAGGGGATAGGGGTTACCCACTAACACCGTGGCTTATGACCCCACTGGCCAACCCACAGACGCCACAGGAGCTGGCATACAATGAGGCGCATGCTGCTACTCGTGCTGCTGTAGAGCGCACGAACGGGGTGTTGAAGGCAAGGTGGCTGTGCCTGGACAGCAAAGGTGGCACCCTACTCTATGCGCCCGAGAAGGTGTGCCGCATTATACTGGCCTGTTGTGTCCTACACAACGTGGCCCTTAAACATGGACTTCCCCTGCCTGAGGTTCTTAATCCAGTGGAACGTCTGCCTCCGGAACCAGCTGTTGGGCCTCGAAATGCGGCTGCCATAGAGAGACGGCAGAGACTTATAGAGCGATTTTAAGATAAGTGTTACTAAGACAGGGACTGAATAAATCATGCATATTTTAAACTGACATGCTTTGCAAAAAGTTAGATTCATTTGTATTTTTCATATACGTCCTGTTTCAGTAGGCTACATCAGTTAATTTGAATATCATGCTCTTGAAAATGTATCGGCTATGTTTAATTATCAAAGAAATACAACTCTTTCAAGTGTTTTCCAAGGAGACCAGACATCACACAATACTTCCAAGAAATACTTTATTTAAGGCGCAAAAGTGCCTCACAGATTCCCTTTAAGGTATTGTTTATCTCTTGAAGGGATGCGTTTATTTGGTTCACTGCTGGCAGTAACGCCTCCTGATTTCGCAGGACCTCATCCGTAAGGACCGCTGAATCACCCCTTCAGCCTCTGTGTGCAGGGGGTGCAGGAGCAGCAGGGGGTGCAGGTGGTGGAGCCACATCAGAGGAGGAGCACTCGCCAGCTACAAAATTGAGACAAAGTTTATTTTGGTTTTTGTGTGGCTCTTCTATAATTTGAACACCTTTTTGTAATAAAGCTGACTTGAACAATGTTTAATTTGGCTGCAGACTGACTTATTTGGAGCTGTATAAAATGTAGCTTTAGGATTCAAATAATTTTAAGACTATGCATACAAAACTGCCGTGGGCTGTTATCCGTATCATTTTTTAAAATGTTAGATAGCTCTACATTCCGACAGCTATCGCGGATTTAGATTAGGCTATATCAATTACCCACAATATAACATTGCTGGTTTCACATTTCTGCTTCAATCTGGAGAGAAAATCGCCCAAATTGTTTGGGACTGTACGACCTAGATTAAACTGATCACTAAGGTATCTGTGATTTTTCAGAATGTAGACTATTGTGACACAACATTTATTACCTTACCATCTGGGTTTGATGACTCCAGTGAAGGCATGTCGCTGTCTCCGTCAGGGATGATTCCTGACAAAGCGCTCTCCCCAATAATTTCTGCTATGCGCTCGTCTGTATTTGACATTTTGGACAGTGAGCCTCCTCCTCCTGTGGCAGATATATTTTTTCTGTGTGCACAAATACGTTTTTTGGCCTCCATTTTTATATCAAACCACTTTCTTTTCACCTCGGGCATGGTTCGGGGGACGGCAGAGACCACATTAACTGCGTTTGTTACCTCCTTCCAGGCTTTTGATTTGCCTGTCCCTGTCACACCACTGCTAATTGATGAAAATAAAATGTGTTTTTTTAACTCAACTTCACTCAAAATAATCTCTATCTCTGCTTCAGAGAAGTTCTCTTCTTTCGTTCTCTCTCTTTTTTTTTGTGCCATGACTGACAGGTAAGCCGGACGCATCAATCTACACCTCCTGTTATGGTGCTCATTGCCAATTCATGGGCGGAGATTTATGCAGATAGCTGATTACCGGGAGCGCGCTGCTAATTTACGATCGTTTGGCATTCATGATCTACACACGTGTTTACGATCAGATCTGAGTTTCCCGAACACAGTTTCACGTGTTCCTGAATCCGGAGTAGGTTTTTAGTGGAGTAGGCTTTTATGTGTAAATCTGTTCGCAGATTTACGAACGTTTCATGAATGAGACCCAATGTTCCTCAACATCAAATTGCAAGGGCTTTGAAGGTCTCATCATTGACAGTGCATAACATCATCAAAAGATTCAGAAAAACTGGAAAAATCTCTGTGCGTAAGGGACAAGGCCGAAGACCTTAACTGGATGCCGGTGATCTTCGGGCCCTCAGACGCCACTGCATCACTCACCGGCATGATTCTGTCATTGACATTACTAAATGGGCCCAGGAATACTTCAGTCCACCGTGCCATCCACAGATGCCACCTAAAACTCATGCAAAAAGGAAGCCATTGTTGAGCATGATCCACAAGCGCCGCCGTGTTCTGTGGGCCAAGGCTCATTTAAAATGGACTGTAGCAAAGTGGCAAAGTGTCCTGTGGTCTGACGAGTCCAAATTTAACATTCTTGTTGGAAATCATGGGCGTCATGTCCTCCGGGCTAAAGAGGAGAAGGACCACCCCTCCTGTTATCAGCGTTCAGTTCAAAAGCCAGCATCTCTGATGATATGGGGATGCATTAGTGCATATGGTGTGGGACACTTGCATGTTTTAAAAAGCACCATGAATGCTGAAAGGTATATAAAGGTTTTAGAGCAACATATGCTCCCCTCCAGACGACATCTATTCCAGGGAAGGCCTTGTGTATTTCAGCAGGACAATGCAAAACAATATACTGCAGCTATTACAACAGCATGGCTTCGTAGTAGAAGAGTCCGTGTGCTGAACTGGCCTGCCTGCAGTCCTGATCTTTCACCGATTGAGAACATTTGGCGCATAATTAAACAAAAAGTCCATCAAAGGAGACCCAAAACTCTCCAGCAGCTGGAAGCCTGTATTAAACAAGAGTGGGATCAAATTCCAATGGCTAAACGCTTAGAAACTTGTCTCCTCAATGCCCAGATGCCTCCACTCTGTGTTAAAAAGAAGAGGAGATGCTACACCATGGTAATCAGGCCCCTGTCCCAACTTTTTTGAGACCTGTAGCAGCCATCAAATTTGAAATGAGCTCATTTTGTGGATAATATTATAAAATTTCTCAGTTTCAACATTTGCTATGTTATCTCTGTTCTATTGTGAATAAAATACAGGCTGGTGTGATTTGAAAGTCATTGCGGTTTGATTTTAATCACAATTTACACTTTGTCCCGACTATTTCTGAATTGGGGTTGTAGATTCTGCCCTCTGTGCATGAGCTGTGCTCTGTGACTGCGGAGGAAATGGTGATAAGCTGGGCCACGGACCTGACCAACGAACGGGAGATGGCCTAGAAGGGCAAGCAGCAGACGACAGGGCAGGCGGTGGAGAACCGGGGGGAGAGGACGGCCCGCAATCAGCAGAGGAATGACAGTTCATGTCATCCAAGATGGAGTACCTGTTGCTGAGTGTGAGGGTCTGCAGAGGTTCGGGACGCAGTGAACGACGGCCTCTTCGTCTTCCACCTCGGATTATGCTCCACGGGGCAGGTCCCAAGGGGGTTGAGGCAGACCGTGTCTTCGGGCTTTGCACCCTGTTGGACCCAGGAACCTTCGTGATGTTGCTGGCCGACCTCAAGCGCAGGACCCCGAGCTGAATCGTCCAGCTCATCAGCGACACAGGGGAGAGTTGTCACCAGCGAATGGAGAAGTTGTTTGTCCTCTTTACTCTGGTGAAGAGTGGATATTCTTTTTTCAAGCTCAGCGATCTTTTGGCTAAGCTGGAGACAGCTCGTACATCCACGAGGCGAGGTAAGTGGCGGCATTGCGCTGTGTTATTAAAAACTTCAGCTTCTTTAGGCAGTCACTCTTTAGAAAATTATTAAAAGTAATTAAATTAAAGGGATAGAATAAAATAATAAAAGGGCTTTTAAAAGCAAGTGCATGGGCTTATGCACTTTAAAACTCAGTTTTATAAAAACACTTAAAATAATAGCAAATAAATTAAAATAAAATAAAATGGGATGGCTTGTAGCCAAACTGAAAAGACTGCTCACCCTAGGTAGACTAGGTAGAGAGATGTTTCTCAGACATAACCGCTGGAGGTTACGTCACTGAATCCAACGCGATTAGTGGAAACTGGGACCTAGATATGGTCTGACTCTGGTCTCATAAGTGACAAGAAGGAAAGGAGGTTTTGCAGGGTATAGGCAAATTTGCCCACAGCCCAATTTGAACCATCTTCTGGTTATATGTACCCACTAGTGAGATTGTCCAGAAAATAGATTTGAAATGTGATATTTGCATACAGGAAGTGAACTGTGACCAATTAATGATTTCAAGATTTTTGTGGGGCAAGGCCTCAAAGTCCATATTTAAACCCATAAATGATTGTTCTGAAAAACCAGATGATTTTTAATGGCTACACAACAACATGACGGACAATTTGATACCAAACATAAGTATATATGTGAAAAACTGAAGAAGTTTCAGACAATTTTCCATTGAGGAATGCATCTGTCTTGATGCAAAATGTAAAGTTCATCTATGAACTTTGAAAACACACCTAAGATATTGTCACAAAAGTTGCCTCATATAGTTGGCTAAATAATGTGCGAGTGTCGTTAAATTGCGAAACCGGTTACATGATGTATTCAAGCCATTTTATTATATACTACATATTTCTCAGAAAACCTATTTAGATGTTTTAATAAACTATTGTACATTGTATAGGTTGTATACAGGCTTTGTGGATTTTAGGATGTAATTATAGACTGAGAATTTTCGAGAGGCCATTGGTATTGTTCAGCATTGGTCATCGTATTGTTTACAAATGGAACACCTTCGATGTGATGATGTTCCATACATTCTAAATAGAAATTCCATTTTCAGTACATTTCAGTATGGTTTTAGAGTTGGACACAGCACTATATCTGCAGCATCTCTTGTTGTGAACGATACTTTATGTGCCCTTGATGGTGGGCAACATTGTGCTGCCCTGTTTGTTGACCTATCCAAGGCCTTTGATACTGTCGATCATTCATTCTTACTTTGACAGACTTTGCTCATTAGGCCTAGATCAGAATGCTTGCAAATGGTTTTCAAGTTATATTTCAAATAGAACACAATGTGTTGTAGCAGACTCTGCTCAATCAACTGTCTTCTTGGAGGTCACTAAAGGGGTACCACAGGGCTTGATTCTAGGACCCTTACTTTTTACTCTATGTTAATATGGTCTCTTTTGATAATGGCTGTCAGGTGCATTTCTATGCTGATGATACAGTGCTTTATACTTCTGCTTCTTCATTGGATGAGGCATTATCTGCATTTCAAAGAGCCTTTGTTTCATTTCAGCACTCACTTCTAGAGCTCAAATGAGCTTTAAATGTGGCAAAAACAAAATGTATGCATTTCTCTAGATCCCATTCTTTGAGGGATTGTCCATTTAGAATTCGCATCTTGGATGGCTCTGAAATCGAGCGAGTGTCTTGGTGCAAATACCTTGGGATATTTATAGATGAAAAACTGTCTTTTAAATTACACCTTGATGAACTAACAAAAAAGTTAAGACATAAATTTTTTTTTTTTTACAGAAACAGCTCTTGTTTCTCTCGATAATAGGAAGCTTTTAATTCAGTCAACCTTCTTGTCAGTGTTAGATTATGGTGACATCATCTACATGCACGCTGCCCCAATGGCCTTGAAAAAACTTGATAAGGTCTATCACGCTGCACTTCGTTTTAT
This sequence comes from Gymnothorax javanicus, assembly GCA_029692085.1. Classification (NCBI taxonomy): domain Eukaryota; kingdom Metazoa; phylum Chordata; class Actinopteri; order Anguilliformes; family Muraenidae; genus Gymnothorax; species Gymnothorax javanicus. Next base: position 99,263,352 of record CM056194.1, on the reverse strand, counting down.
TACTAGAGATCATGTTAGAACGCATCATTGTTCTCTATAAAGCTGTGGGTTGGCCATCATTGGCTACTGTAAGAAGGCAGGACTGGTTGATCTTCATTTATAAAGCAATCCTACACAGATTACCCAATTATCTTGCAACTTTTATTTCAAGGCATCGCAGCAATTACCATGCAAGATCTCAGGACTGGTTGGTCCTAGAAGTCCCCAGAGTTAAAACGGAGCTTGGTAAAACTGCTTTTAGTTACTGCGCTCCTAGGACGTGGAACAATTTTCAAGAAACTTTCAAACTGGATAAATTAATTTCATTACAGAATTTCAAAAAAGTGATAAAGGATTTTGAAGTTGGGGACTGCGTTTTGAATAATGTTATTATAATTTCCTCAGTTACATGTATTGCATGCACTCCTGTATAATTTTTATTGTATATTGTTCTCTTTTCTATGATAATGTATTGCACTGTATTGCGTTTTGTGTTTTGTGTTGTTAACGGCACCATCGCAAATGAGACTGAGGTCTCAATGGGTTCCCCTGTATAAATAAAGGTTAAATTTAAAAAAAAAGCACAAATCACACTCTGCTCCAGTTTCCTAAGGCGTCCCACGGGGTTCTGTCCTAGGTCCCCTTCTTTTCATAATCTATATGCTCCCCCATGGCTCTATTATCTGTCAATATGGTCTACAATTTCATTTCTATGCCGACGACACTCAAATCTACCTCAGGACTAAACCCACTGTTCTTCACCCGCTCTCCTCCCTCATTGATTGTTTGCAGGAAAATAGGCAATGGATGGCATCCAACTTTCTTCAGTTGAAATGCAACAAGACTGAGATGGTTGGGTCCAAGACCGCCCTTCAAAAGCTGGGGATCTCCATCTTGCCATAGATGGCATCACTGTCACCCCGTCTGGTGCAGTTTGTTTAATGCCCTCAGGATGGCAGTATCTTGCCCCCCCAAGGAAAACAAATAGACAAATAGATACGCCAGTTCTTTTATTCCTTCCGCTATCAAGCTGTTAAATGCTGCTGATGGCAACAATTAGACACAGACCAGGTATTGTAAACCAAGCCATAATGTGTAAAATGTATTTATTATCATTCGCTTTATTTATCCTTGTGTGATTTATTGCACTATGGTCCATATGGGACTGGATATTGCTGCTATCTCCACACTAATTTGTTATCACTGACAGAATGAATTGTTTGGTTGATGCGTATTGTCTTTTTTTTTGTGTGTGTGTGTGTTATTTGACTGGACCCTGCAAACTGAATTGCCCAATTTGGGATAAATAAAGTTGGTTGAATTGAATTGAATTGAATTAACCTTGGAGTAATTTTTGACCCCACACTCTCCTTTCAGCCACATATCAATTCTGTTGTTAAAAAAGCTTGTTTCCACCTCCACAATATTGCCCGCCTTTTCTCTTCCCTCTGTTATAATGACCCTGAAACACTAGTCCGTGCATTTGTTACCTCTCGCCTTGTAAAACCCTCAATAAACTTCAATACGTCCAAAACTCAGCAGCCAGGTTACTCACTCATACTAGAAAATCTGCTCCCATCACCCCTGTTCTTTACCAACTACACTGGCTTCCCATATCTGCACGGATTCAGTTTAAACTCCACCTCATTACATACAAAGCTCTAATCGGCCTTGCCCCATCCTATCTCACTGGCCTTCTCCATTTTTATACACCTGTTCGCTCACTCAGGTCCTCTTTGACGTTGACATCTGAAGCTATTGAAAAATTAAAAGGCTGTTTAGACACTGGAAAACAAGGCGCAGACTAGGCGGGAGGAAGGGAAGAAATCCTGCCCCCATGGCAGTTTCTTTATTATTAGAATTTATACAACAGAAAAAAAGGCACGCATAACCTTTGGCACAAAAAAAATTATATCTAAATGCTTTGGATTGCTGGTATTCTGCTAGTGGTTTCAATGCAGGCTGCGTAGCTCGTGCAGGATTGTGGCACGAATCCCCGGTCTCTACACCATCGGAATCTTCAAGGCAAAAAAACAGAACAATGGTTAATCAACGATGTAGCGTGCACACTCCTCACCAGCCTCCCCTCAACTGCGCAGCTCTCTCTGTTGAGCTCTGGTTGACTCTGATTACAATGAGCAGCAGCTGCAGCTCCTCGTGTGCGCATTTCCCAGGCTGCCTCAAGACTCGCAGCTGGTGGGAACTGTCCAGGGTCCTGCGAATCTAGGGAGTGCTGAGTGGGCGTCGGATCTCCGGTCGCTGTCCAGGGTGCTGAAGCTCCGCTCAGCACCAAGGGAAAGGGGGAGGAGAATCGGCTGTCGCGGGAGTGCTGACGTAGTTGAGGGGCGTGGCCACCCCCTGGTTTGCCACAGTCTCAATCGAGCAAAAAGATGACAGACTAGAATTGCGCACAGCACTCAACCAGATAAATTTTAAAAAAAATCATAGAGCAAACCCAAAATCAAATGAGATGTGTAATGTGTTGCAGTAAAGACGTATCTCTTATTAATCGAATAGAAGAATGACTGATACACATGTCATTTAATGAACGTCCAAGCTCAGACGTGAAGGAAGGTCAGAGACTTTGGAAAACCAAGGGGTTGGCCTCGCCCTCCAGCCATAGAAAAAAATTCAATGCAGTTTTGCACCTAAGTCACCAATCATATTGAGAAACGCTTTGAGTGGCAAGTCTAAACCAATGATAGTCGACGATTCAAAAAAAAAAAAAAAACGCTACAAAATTGCAATACAAGTGCATGTAGAAAGCCAATGCTTCTCGGCAGCGCAAAAAGATTTCGGTCTAGAATTGCGCACTGCACTCAACCTAATTAACTCTCGGGAAAAAAAATAAAGTTCAAATGAAATGTGTTCTACGTTGCAGAAAACGTGAATTTCTGGCTAATCGAATAAAAGAATGACTGGCACGCGTACCATTCTATGAACACGCCCAAGCTCAGACATGAAGAAAGGTCAGTAGTGATCGCAATATCAATGCTCAAGTTCGATCCATTTCGAACATGTTCGACACTTCCAGTATCGACACAGGTCGAAACACAGTTTCAAAACTTTCACCGTTTCACATCACCAAGTAGCATTATACGCACCACAGAAAGGTTGAATGCTTGTGGAGAGTCAGTGGCATTAGCCTATTGCTTTACAGACAACTTGCAATTTGCGTTTAAATTTGGGAGACGTTCTGGATAACTAGTTAGTTAAATAAAAATTTTGATTAAACTACACAAGTTGAAATAAATAGATATATTACGTAGGCTATGTATATTACTCGTTAGCTTTAATAGATAGTCTATATCAGCGGTTCCCAAACTGGGTCCTGGAGCCTCCTGTTTATGCTGGTTTTCATTCCAACCATAATTGCCTTCTCAGGATTTCAATGGATTTCAATGTTCAGATGGACTTAAATGGAACTCTTTTGCCATTTTACTCTATTTAACTTTATTTTGTTATTATTTAGCTAGCCCGCGGAGGATGGGATGGGAGTTTTTTCTCACCACTGTTTGAGGATTTTTCTCCCTACTGGGAGTTTTTTGCCTCATTTGCTGTAGTGGGGAACAGGCTCGGCACTGCCCTTTCATTTACTTCATCTCTCATTGTAAAGCGTCAGTCTATCTGTGAAAAGCGCTATACAAATAAATTGAATTGAATTGAATTCAATAAGCTGCTAATTTGTTTTAATTTAGTGCATTTTGTGTTAAAAGAAGTTAATAGCTGTCTTGAGCCAAATTTTAATAGAAATATCCTGGTGTGCCATGAAGAATCAAAGACCCTAGAACACACTGTTTAGTTTTTTTTTCTTTGTAGCAAGCAATTTCAGGAAACAACATTGTAAGACAGAGCAAATTAGACATTGAGAAAATCAAAAAGCTCCTAATCAGGTTGCTGAACACAGGTGTTCAGAGTTCTCTCCATAAATTGTTAGTTTTTGCAACCATGTGTCTGCAGTTTCACCAATTAGGAATCTATTGATTGCTTACTTTGATTTGCTTTTTTCTCCTTTTTATGCAGTTGTTGCTAATATTTCACAATGTGAATGTGCAATTTATTCTTCACTGCATGCATGCATATCTATCAAAATATGTCTTGAGAGGATAAATTCCTGCTCTAAAAATGAATGCACCTAATTAAGACAAGTGCTTGTTAAAATCCAATAATTGCCATTATGGGTGGAACAAAAACCAGCATACACAGGGAGGCCCCAGGACCGAGTTTGGGAACCACTGGCCTATATCCATTGTTGGAAGTTTTCCTTCATTTGGTAAGACATTTGAAAAATGAACGCTTCCTGGAGCTCCATTTCTAGTGTTACAAAAACAACCTCATCACGGCAGATTTTGGCATGGTGATGACTTTCAAAGCTTGTGGAAGTTCGGTACGTCATGTTCTCCCTCCTAGTAGAGCATCATCCAAACCCGCCTGGTGAAATGAAACCTCACAGTTTGTTCAATAAATGGTTCTTGACCAGATGGGCAAATGATTTGAAACTAATCCTATGGGATTCAAAGGTACACTATGTGAATGTCAGCAAATTTCAATAAAATAAAAAATATACAATGACTTAGCCTACATTTTGTGTATTTGTTAATGCTCCTATTATAAATTATGGTATTAATATAATCACTAATGGCATTTGCGATTACATTTCTGCAAGCATATGCTGTGCGCTACTTCCAGAAACATTATTTCAAAACATTTCGATACATTTTGAAATAATGTTTCCGAAGTCACAAAGCTGTTTCAAAGGTTTGAAATGGCGAACTCTAAGTCACAGACTCTGAAAAACAAAGGGATCGGCTAAAGTGTATAGCTGTGCAGATAACCCAGCATTCAACGCAAAGTTTCGTACTAATGTCACAAATCATATTCAGAAATCCTTCAAGTGAAAAAAATATAAAGTAATGACCCAACGATTTGGAAAAAAAAACTTTTAATTGGTTACATTCAGAAAAATAAGCAGCCAATGAATAAAAAATTCAAACGACTTTTCTTGAGTCCCAATTACTTTACGATTAGTCGAAGCCAAGTTTTGTGGATGACTGCTGTGGGATTTTTTAAGAGTTCACTGTATTCCTCCGTACTTATGTAAGTAGAAAAATAAATGCGGGCACGTCTTAGTTGCAAAGTGGATAGTTTAATAAAGTAGAGGAACTAGTGGGTCTGTTCCCCAAGTACAGGTGAACAAGAACCAACAACTGAGGGAAAATGTGAACACTTATAGCTGAAAGTTCAAAGGCTGCAAAGGAACAAATGGTAATTTGCCTAGAGTGATAGGAGGTGGGGGGAGAGACAAACAAGGTGAGGGGAAATTGGGATGTGGGCTGAGGGGTGATGAGGTTAACACACAGGGCTGAAGGGTGATGAGGTTAACACACAAAGGAAATGATCAGGGAATTATATACAAGAAGCAGTGGGGCCAGACAAGGTTGTGTATTGGCCCTCCACAATGTGCAAAACTTCAGAGGGCCTATCTGCTATTGGCACCATGTTTTCCAACAACTGCAACATTGGAGTGTTCACCAGACCATGGATCATGGCGAAGTAATGAACTGCTGTAAAATTGCAGTGAGAGAGTACCATTATTGAGATATTTTCATTTATACCATAACTTAATATTTTTACCAAAACAACGACTAGGTTATCAAGAATGGATGTCTCAAAAGGATTCTGCATGACGATATTGATGTTTTGCTAAATATATATTAATATTATTCGTAAATTATTAAAAATCAGTAACTTATGTAAATTCACTTACACTTCCGTAGTGTCCTCATTACCACTAGAGGGCGCTGAGCCTGAACAGGGGGCACCTGTAATACGTTCTCCCTTCTGTGCAGTCAGACTTGGCTTATTGGAAGAATCCCTGAAATTCTCTTGATGGGGGATTCCCCTGGGGAGAGTCACTTTGCATATCTTGGTGTTCACAAATGAATCTCTCATTAGTTGGGGAGGAATAGGTCAGTCTCTGGTGGAGGGAAAATGACCACAGCCCACCTTTGTAAATAAACTGCCTAGAACTGTTCGTGGTGCTGAAAGTGCTCAAACTCTTTGCCCCAGAGTTGACGGAAAAGTATGTTGTTGTAAGGACAGACAACATGACTGCAGCAGCCCACATAAACCGCCAAAGGGGGCGGTCGTTCAGCCCGGCTTTTGGAAATTTCCGGAAGCATTCTATTATGGTCCCATGCAAACCTATGCTCTATAGAAGTGCATTATATTTGGGAAAACAGTCGCGGATCTGATGCCTTCCTAGAACGAGAGGAGACTAAACTCCACTCTAGTTTGGAGACAGTGGGATTAGTCTGGGTACGGAGAAGTGTTTCCATGGGCGCTCAGGACAACCTCCTCTGGAAGATTGTGGCCGAAAGCTCTGCTTTATGCTTTTCCCCTGGTACCTCTAATTCTTCGCCTCATAACAGGCATTCAAGAGGAGAATCTGTCCTCTCTGGTGGCTCCAGAGTAGAGTGCATCGTGATTCTCAGTCTTGATACAGCTGCTGTTCGAGAAGCCACGGCTGAGCCTGTTGTGCGTAGGCACCCTCTCGCCACTGAAAGGTGTGATCAGTCACTTTCCAGTAAAAGTTCAACGCTTATGGAACTAGCCCCTAAAACAGAGCACCTAGAGAGATTAGGTTTACCCCCTGAAATAGTACGCACTGGTTGCACTCTGTAGCAAGCAGATGTTCAGGCTCCACCTGCTCTTATTTGTATTAGCCCATGATATTGTCGCAATACGTGACGTTCATTCCTGCTCGCTCTCCGACCTAAGTCAGCTATGTCGAGGGGTTGAACATATGCCCTCTCATCCCTGCTCTGTTCTCTCTGGGACTTTTTACAGTGCGTAACTTTTGTCCCGCTTTCAGCAGCGGGCATGTGAAGTGAATTAGAATAATGGTCTAATTCGTTCATCGCTTTGTAGCAAGCACACTCAGTTGGTTTATCAACCATCACTTGAAACGAGAATATCGGTTTACATCTGAGCCGAGACCACTGCATCTTATTCTTTTGTAAGGGGATCTGACGCAGGTGTGTTGGATGCATTCTTAGCAGTGCGATACGGAGTGTGTACTGCTTATTTGTTGGTGTCACAGTGGGGCATTGACTACAGCGCTTAACAAATTTATTAGACCACCTGTCATAAAAATGAGAAAACACAAATATTTTAGAAATTTGTCAAAAACTTGTTTAAAACTAAAAATTATATTGTTATTTCTTTGGTTGATAACTAACTGCAACAACTAAACAGTCCTTATTCACACATAAAAAACAAAAAAAAACTATTTTATATGGCCTCCTTTGGCCTTGATAACAGCGTGCATTCTAACATTCAACCACTAAAACTAATTTTTATGGTCAGCAATGCAAGTAAATAACTGTTATTTGGCATCTTTATCAAAAAATAAAGTTCACTATTTTTTTCCGCTTTTTTTTTGTAATCCAGTAAATTTGAATATTCATGGAAAACAACAATAATTATATTTTAGCATTACAAATATCATTTCAATTAAAAAGCTTGCACATACTGGTGGATTAACCATTACATTCTCTAAGACATCCCTTTTATAGCCAATCATGTTACACACCTGATGCCAGTTAACTTAAATACTTGCTAAATGTTCTTTCAGCTGATTCTCTTATATATTAATTGCTTTTTCAGTCCTTTTTTTGCCTGTGTCCCAACTTTTTTGAGACCTGTTGCAGCCAGAAAATTTTAAATAAGCTCATTTTGCGGATAAATATAAAAAATGTCTCAGTTTCAACATTTGAAATATTATCTATGTTCTATTGTAAATAACATATTGGCTCGTGATCTGAAAGTCATTGCATTTTATACTTCGTCCCAACTATTTCGGAATTGGGGTTGTACTCACGGACGTCAAAGATTTATGCATACATTCCCACAATACACAGCGTGCCACCATTTTTCTTCTCTATACCCCCCCAACCAGTGCTATATCAAAGTATGTATTGTAACTGCAACAGAAAATATACTCTACAATTAATTAGCTATACAGTTTATCCTTTGGTTTCTGTTTTCATTCTAGTACTGTACAGTTTAAAATATAGACAAAATTGCATAGATTTTTGCAACATCACTCAAAATATTATTCCCACAATACGCAAGATAGCAGTTTTACAAATTACCTAGCTAGCTACCAACCCAGATTTTCTTGCCTCATCTTTCTCTGAAAGCAGGATCCTGACAGCTAGCAGAGAAAGAGCACTGTGTAATTTGAATAAGCACGAGCTTACTTAGATTTTCGCGGCACCACACCAAAATTTCACCCAACAATATGCAACAGGTAGGTGGCTAGGTAGCTATCTAGCTAGCAAGCTACCAAATCGCATGGTTTCTTGCTTTATCTCTTTCTGGGACTGGGATCACGACTCTCAACAGGGAACTGGCACCATGCAGTTTGATTAAGGACTAACTTATTTTGATTTTAGTGATACTCCACAAAAAATTGGTCCCAAAATTTGCAAGACAGTTGGCTATTAAGTTACCGTACCTATCTAGCAATCTACCTACCTAGCTAGGTAGCTACCAACTCACATGGTTTCTTGCTTTTCTTGCTCTCTGGAAACAGGATGCCGATCCTCAGCAAAGAAAGAGCATCCTGCAGGTAAAATTTACGGCCTAGCTTACCTCAGGTTCTGCGATACCACACAGAAAAAGTTGGTACCGCAATATGCAACAGATAGCTGGACAGCCACCTAGCTAGTTACCCACCTCTCTAGCTCGGCAGCTACCAACTCACACGGTTTCTTACTTCATCTCTTCCTGGAACCAGGATCCCGACTCTCGGCAGAGAAAGAGCATCGTGCAGTTTCAGATACGGACTACCTTACTTTGAGTTTCGCAATGTCACGTGAAAAAATTGAACCCACAATATACAAATGATAGCTAGCTTGCTAGTTCTTTCATGGGACTTGCCCCAACTCACTTAGTTTATTGCTTCACTTCGTCCTGGAACCAGAGTCCCGACTACCAACAGAAAAAGGTAGGCTATGCTGTTTATTAAAGGTTTCAGATGAACATTCTTGTTGCAAACTAAGGAGCTGATGTTTTACATTATCTGGGGACTCTAAATTGCTTAAAGGAATGTGTGTGTGTGTGCGTGTTTGTGTGTGCGCGGGCGTGGTATGTGAGCCCTGTAACGAATTGGCAAGATGTCCAGAATGTGTTCCAGCCAATCGCCCATAGTCTGCTGGGATGGGCTACAGCTCCTCCGTGACCGGGACCCTGATGAGGAAGCAGTGGTTAGGATAATGGATGGACAGATGATGTTATGGAAAAGGAGCTTTGGACTCAAATATGCCGCAGTTTATTTAAGGGCTTTAGTTTTAAGATCCAAAGAACATTGAACACTTTCACATCATTGAATCAGCAGGAACAGTTCAGAGAAACTATTAGTCAAGTGACACAAAATAAACTTTTCTGTTGTACTGATAGATTTTTTACACATGCAAATTTTCTTTTGTCTTTTTTTGTCAAGTGTGAAGCTATTTTAAAAAAATCTATGAAGTGCCAACAAAAATTGCTGATAAATAAAAATTATTGATGTTAATTTTAGAGCACAATGTTTGCATCAATATCAGCACAACATGCAGTATGCAGTACCCCGCCAACTCCAAAAAAATCTGCACAACACTTGACTCAATCAGTCTGAATCACAAAATTCTGACACAGCTTGAACAGACGTGACAACTACATAAATGTGTCAATCTATCATCCATATTAGGCAAGACTTCTGCTAGCTTTTATCGTTGGCCTGCCTGGGTAGAATTCTATGGTCTTACCTTTATCCAACATTCACAATAATGGCTCAGTCACTCCCAAGATGGTGCCCATTATTAGAACATTCGGGATAACATTACTCTGTGACTTTGTCCATTCTACTCTTTTTAATTCAATGGTCTAAAGATTTAAACAGCCCAGTTCTCACCATAGGTGGCTGTAGGACTGTTTCATCGCCAAATTCTGCTTTGTTGCTATTGAAATAAAACTGGTAAGTTTGAAGCCCCAGACAAATTGTGACCTTTATGCTTTACTCAAGTTCAAACGACCATGCCGAGACCAAGATAAGGACTGACCAAAATACCAGCAGATAATTTTGCCTGCTCCAAAAATCAGCAGTGATCCTCATGTCCAGCATGGGATCAAAGCACATATGCTGCCCAGACTGGCTCAGCCAGGAGTAACTCGGGCTTCAGAATTCTGCACCAGGGACAGAAACAGTACTGCGAATTGGACGACAAGTATTTTACAATTGCAACCATGGTAACTCAATGAAACAGCATAATTAATTGAAACATAAATTTATCAGGAAAATAAATACAATGTCATTTCCAAAAAACTTGTGAAACGTGCTCTTTTGTGCAGGCATGAGACTAGCATGACCATTCAATAGTCTTTAATGTGCAACCTTAATTCCAAAACAGGATCAGTGATTTCCAAATCATCTCCCAACTACGTGACCTTTTATTAATAGTACACACTGTAGAGGGTGAAATCCTTCAATCCCCGGGAACAGCAAATGAGAAAATGCTCTTAAAGTAGGTTATTTGATCAGTTTTTCACAAAGTGGAGAGTACAGACCAATCCTAGCTTGTAAACAACGGGGCTTTTTGTGGAAACTCCTGTAATACCAAAGCATGATAGCATTGCCAGTTTAACTCGTTTCCACCATTTTCCTGGTTTTATATCGCCCCTGAAACAACCTTTTTTGGAAAGTGTTGCAGACATCAAATTTGTAATTAGCATATATCTCTGACAAGTACACTGAAGATGAGAAAAACATAATGTTGCTAAAATATAAAATATCTTGTTTTGCACAGTTTTCAATTTAATACAGGTCAAGGATGATTTACAAATCAGTGCATTCTTTTTAATTCGCATTGTTAATATCTTCTTAACTTTTTTGGAAATGCGATTGGTTATTAACTTGGCTATTGAATTGTCAAGCTTGTCTTATGACTGGATATTGGAGCACAAGATCCTGAAACCTATCCAAAGAGCATGCTGTTCAATATCAGCTTTGAGGTTCAGAAAAAGTTAAAAGGATAAGATTAGCTACTTTCAATGAAATTCTGGATCTCTGACTGAAAAAACGTCATCCTACCACCATTGCTACACATTGAACATAAAGCACATGAAGGAAAAGTTCAATCTTTCTTGCAGAACTCAGTATTTAAGAAAAACCAAGTTGGTTGACTTAAATATCATCTAAAGGGAAGCACTATTTGAATTATTAAATAAAAGATATTTCTCAAACATACCTTCAACAAAAAAACAACATATAAAGTCCGCTGTTTTCCACAATAACTTATAGACACACGAGGCAATACATGAAAAATAATGATTATACAATTTGAGGAACCATAACAAAGCCTCGTTTGATGCCAGGTGTTCAAGTACAATTGTGCATTTGAGTGCAATTTCACCATCAAATACTGTCATCTAGTTGACCACATGTTGTTTTCATGGAAGGATCATTTGTTCTATAAAACTTAATCGGAAGCTCATCACCTCTTTTAGGCATTAGAAAGATTTTTTTGTAGCGGGGGTTAATGACAATGTGTGAATGCTAGCCATAACAAGGGGGTAATTAGGGGCTAGCACTACGTTTCTTAGCGAAAAGGTGGGTAGGGTCCCTGGTGCGCAGGTTCGGCTGGATCTTGAACATGGGTGGCCCCATCGGCCAGCGCCAGCCCCCGTCGGCACCGAGATCCACTGAATCAGCGCTGGCAGTGTTGCTCGAGGGGCAGGGCTTGGTCTGCAGCAGCTGGAAGAGGACAGCCATTTCTGGCTCAAGGCGAGACACCAGCCCCGCCCTCACCTGCCCCACTGTCTCCTCATCACACCCCATGAGACTCTGCAACAGAGTGTTGTAGTACCTGCCAGAAAGACAGAGTAATGTCACTAAAGGTACAGAAGGCCAATCAGAGGTACAGGGGACAGGTCTATAAATGGCATCAGGAGTTAGTGTTTTATGACTGTTCAGAAGACCCATTGCCAAAATACTGTGTTGAGACAGTGCATTTGCTCCGCTCCTGATTTCTGCTATTGTTTGCGTGCTTCTCACGCTGAATGGTTGAAGATCTTTGGGGAAAAAACGAAGTGATAGACTCAGGATAAATTAGCAAATACAAAGCACTTTTTTAGATGATGCAATTTACCAAATGGAAATTGTAATCAGACCTATACACCATATAAAAAATCTTTGTCGCAGACTCTGCCAATTGATATCTCAACGGAATCAGCTGATCAAGGACAGAGGGGCTTAATTTCAGCTCGCCCTTTTGAATTTGAATTGAATTTTACCACCAGAATTAAGTAGTAATCATATTTTTTTAAATATAAGCATACTGTGCCACAAATAAGGGATATATATCACGAACAAGAGATGGAGAAACTATTTTTACAAGTCTGGGAAGGATACAAAATTATTTCTGAGCCATAAGGCCATAAGGCCCTAGGGACTCTTACGCCAGAGTCCCTAAACCCGTTATTTGGGGATTTTGCATTGCGTAAGAGGCGTTCCCCCGCGAAAGTTGCTATCTTGCACACCTGCCTATATCCCTAAAACACCAGCGCTACCCGTTACATTATGCATAGGCGTGGTTTGGGCGTTACGCCAGTTAAACCAATCAGTGTGCTAGGTGCCATTGCCTTTCGGAGCAGGCTGCGCTATCCCAAATCCTCAAACCGAAATCCGTGATGGAGAGAGGAAGTTCGCCAGGTTTCTCCGTTGACGAAGTTAAATTGCCCGTGCATGAGGTCAAATCCAGGAGGATCTGTTTTTGTTAAGTTAATCATGAATTGTATTATTATTATTATTATTATTATTATTATTATTATTATTATTTTTGACATTGACATATTGTTTAATGTTTGGTATGTAGTAAAAAAAAAAAATCAAGCCTACCCTTTTGTGATGGAAACTTCAAAAAAAAAAAAAATGCGTTTCGCCATGCACTTCCAACTCCCTCTCCGTCTGAAATGAAGCATAGAACAAAAATCCCATTTTAGAAAAAAAAAATTAGGTGTATGCACTGGCACTCAGCGACGTAACTTTTTTTTTTCCCCAGCGAAAGCGGCATTTCAGAACTCTTCAGCGAATGAAGGTAATTCTGGTGAAAAGTACGTGGTTTCGTCCGTTTACATTTTCCAATCGGACAGCTGTCTATTTTTATACAGCAAGTTGCATGACCGTGCTGCAAAAACAGGCGTATGTACTTGTCGCCGAAATTACCTTCATTCGCAAGAGAGTTCTGAAATGCCGCTCTCGCTAGAAAAAAAATTTCCGTTGCTGAGTGCTAGTGCATAGCGCTCTTGTGAAAGCCCAAATGCGGGTAGCGGGTGGTTTTAGGACCCACTATACGCTTTCCCTAACGTGTGTGGTCAAGCTAGCAATTGTAGGGAAAGCGCATAAACACGCCCACGGGCACACCTCCAGGTGCAAATAAAGGATTCGGCATAATGCATAGCGGGTAGTGTGGCCGCAAGATTCATTTAGGGATAGTGGAAGCTGCTAAATGCGTAATTCAGGGGTTGCGGGTAGTGGCAACGGGTAAGGCAGTGTGAAAGACAGAGCCCATAATCTTCAAAAAGAAAACACTTGAAACAGAGGTGAATCTTCCCAGCAGTGCCTGGACAGCGAGAACTCTCAAAGCACAGCAACCACTCATCCAGAAAGTGAAAACAGACAATCAAAAAAATACAAAGAACTGAAGGTCAGTGTTAATGACAGCATGGCAAATGACTAAAAAATAAAAATTAGCAAAATTTTGGGTAATGCTCTGTGGGATGTGTCAAAAATGAAATCTTTGGACACCTGCGTAATCGCAATCCTGTTATCGCAAGGAGCAAAAACAACTATCAAAATAACAACACCATGACAACTGTCAAATACGTATAATACGGAGTGACAGAGGGATATTACACTGCCTCGGGATCTGGATGACTTGCCAACAATGAAGCAAAAATTAATTCTGTTCTACACCAGAAAAATTGGAAAGTAAATGTCTGGCTTTTAGTCCATGGTCTGAAGCGTAACTGATCTTTAGCAAACAGTCAGGAACAGTATGCAGGCTAGCCATCTAGATAGCACCCAATTATATATTGAATTGGCTATTTCAAGTAAAAAAAAAAAAAGTGACAAATTATTTTAAAAAAAAACTTTTACTTAGTACATGTGCCTGAAAAATGCCAAGTCTGACAGAGTTTAAGCCCTTTGTGCAGATGTAGAAGCCAGCAGACATGGAGCTGTTCTATTTAAGTATGCAGTTACACTTTTCTATCACTAGATGACACACCCGGGTCAGTCATTGAATATTCACTAGCAAGCCAAGCTCAAACACGGTTTGGAATATGGACGAGTTCAATCCCATCCCTGTTTTTCCATGGTTGCATGAATTAAACTCCTCAGCTAAGCCTGATGGGCAAACTGCTCAATATACTTGCCCATAGTATCTATCCAGCAGTTAAAAAATGATCTCTTGCAACAGAAAAAAATTGTTGTCTTTCGTAACAAGTATTTCAGCTATAGTGAGCCAATGGTATCCCAATTAAGTATATTAAAAAATCAGTTTTCTGAAGCAAAAATTGGCCATGGTATTGATACTATGTCATTCTACAATGAATTATAGTCATCTCAAATTAAACACACGTAATTTCCTACCATGGATTTACGCGGTGATTCGTCTGTCGAAGAATTCAGCTGCCTTTTGGAGCCTCATACAAGCCTTCATGGAAATACAATCACTTCAATGGTGATTCAATGGTATCTGCGTAAAAGGCCAGCTATAGTTCATGCCCACGTGAAACTCTCCCGGTAATTACCTATTTATTGACACGATTTTTATCCAATTCCAGACAATATACGCTTTCCTCAGTATTTGAAAGACATTGATTGGACACTCAGAAAAGTATTTAAGCACTTGTGTAACAGCAGTTAGATTGTATTCTCTCAACTTTGCGCAGCCGGAAATTACGTGATTGCATGGAAAAAAAGACTTCCAGAACAGAGCCTGGAGTGCTGATCTTATTTGCGGGATGGCAATGTGATTCTGAGATGGAAAATGGCAGTTATCCTGAGTGGAACAGACTGAAGGGCTGATAGCATTGATACTTTTGAAGAGCAGTTCAATAACATAACATAACATAACATAACATAACATAACATGAATGGCGAGAACAGGCCGTTCAGCCCAACTAAGCTCGCCAGTTTCTTTGTACTATCGTGAATATATCACTTCAGATACTCAATGACTCAATGGTATCTAACTTTAAGTCAAGCCTGCTCTTGAAAACTCCCAAGGTCTCTGCCTCAACAATATGATCAGGCAAGCTGTTCCACACCGAAAGTACTCTTTGGGTGAAGAAATATTTCCGAATATCAGTGCTAAATTTACCTTTGGTCAGCTTCCATTTGTGACCCCGAGTTCTACTAACAACAACTTAGTTGAAGGAATCCTACATAATTCACTTTGTTAATCCCTTTAACATATTTAAAGACCTCAATCAGATCACCCCTTAGTCTCCTTTTCCTAAGACTAAAGCGATTAAGGATCTTCAGCCTTTTTCTCATAGCTTTCATCTTTAATACCCGGAATTAGCTTCGTGGCTCTTCTCTGAACTTTCTCTAAAGCCTCTATGTCTTTCTTAAAGTATGGTCCCCAGAACTGTACACAATACTCTAGATGTGGTCTAACGAATGTGTTGTACAAAAAGAAGCATCACCTCCTTGGATTTGAACTCAATACTTTTGGCAATGTATCCCAGCATCCGATTGGCTTTTTTAACTGCTACGGCACAATGGCTAGAGCCTGTGAGGGTTTGGTCAACAATCACTCCCAGATCTTTCTCTTGTGGAGCACATTCCAGTTTAAAACCTCCCATGAAGTAATCCCGTCTAATGTTTTTATTACCTACATGTACTACTTTACATTTCGCTACATTAAATTTCATTTGCCACATTTCTGCCCAATTCTGGATTCTATCCAAATCATCCTGAATCACTTTAGTGGACTCTAAACTATTTGCCAAACCTCCCAATTTAGTATCATCTGCAAATTTCACTAATCTGCTCTCAATATTCCTATCAAGGTCATTAATGTAGATGAGGAACAGCAGGGGTCCCAACACTGATCCCTGGGGACGCCACTCCCCACCATACCTAGCTCAGATGAGATACCACTGACCACCACTCTTTGTGTTCTGTCCTGCAACCAGTTTTGAATCCACTTCAGAATACCTCCTGTAACTCCAATGGAGCTCATTTTAAAAATTAGTCTCTTATGCGGTACTGTGTCAAATGCTTTCTGAAAATCCAAATATATGATGTCATAAGCCCTGCTCTGGTCATAAGTCTTGGTGGCCTCTTCAAAAAATTCCAGAAGGTTTGTCAGGCATGACCTTCCTTTACGGAAACCATGTTGGCTATCCCTCAAGATATTGTTACGTTCAAGAAATAAGTCCAGCTCATCTTTTATGATAGATTCCAATATTTTGCACGCAATGCAAGTTAAACTGACTGGCCTGTAATTACCTGGCTCAGTACGGTCCCCTTTCTTATATATTGGTATTATATTACCCTGTTTCCAATCATTTGGTATTTCTCCAGTTTCTAAAGACCGTCTAAAGATGGCGGATAGCGGCTTAAAGATGATCTCACTGACTTCCCTGAGCACTCTAGGATATAAGCCATCAGGACCCGCCGCCTTATCTGCCTTTAGTTTATGCAACTTGTCTAATACAACGTTATCCCTAACCTCAATTTCCGCTAAATAATCTTGAGCATTGGACATGCCCTCTGGCCGAATAAAGACCCGCTCTAAGGTAAAATTCTCAACAAAGTAACCGTTTAAGGTGTCCGCAATATCCTTGTTATTATATAGCAGCGATCCATTTTTATTCTTTATGCACTTAACCTGCTCTTTGACTTTCCTTTTTCTACTACAGTACTGAAAGAAGCGCTTAGGGTTAGTTTTTGCCCCCTCTGCAATTTGGCTTTCATACAGTCTTCTTGCATTCCTCAGCTCTTTTTTGACCACAGCCCGCATTTTACAGTATTCGGCCTTAGTAATCTCATTGTTATCCTCTATGTACATCTTATAAAGATTCCTCTTTTCCTCAAACTCCTACGAATAGCTGCGGTCATCCACTGAGGATTCTGCTTTTTCAGCTTACTTTTGGACACCTTTTGGAATGAATTTGCATTGTGAATCAAGTAAAACCCCTTAAATCTTTCCCACATCTCAGTTACAGACTCACAGTCCAGGAGTGTCTCCCATTTTATTTCACTTAGATATGAGCGCATCCTGTCAAAGTTTGCTCGCCTAAAATTGAAAATTTTTGGTTTTGAATACACCTTTTTAACTTCCCATGAAACATCAAAATTAATAGTAGAGTGATCACTTGTCCCAAGTGGCTCCCTACACTCAACATTGCTAATTCTATCTGGGTCATTACAGAGCACTGAGTCTAAAATTGCCTTCTCTCTTGTAGGTTTATTAACATACTGCACCAAAAAATTATCATTTATGACATCTAGAAATTCTTCCTCCCCCCTCCCCTGTCCTTTCACCTTTTCCCAATCAATACCAGGATAATTTAAGTCTCCCATAATAATAGTCCCTCCTCCTAATAGTCCCTCCACCAATGATGGAGATTTTTTTTTTCTGTGAGTAAAACTGTCTTTGTATGGTTTTACTTCTAGCCAGCTAGCTAACTAGTCAGATATTTCTTATCTTTGGTTTACCACTGCGATCACAGAGCTAGTTTGTCACATTGGGTA
Source organism: Gymnothorax javanicus (assembly GCA_029692085.1). NCBI lineage: Eukaryota > Metazoa > Chordata > Actinopteri > Anguilliformes > Muraenidae > Gymnothorax > Gymnothorax javanicus. The sequence goes on along the minus strand of CM056194.1, from coordinate 99,245,561 downwards.
ACAAGAGTAGTCAATAGCCTTTGCTACAAATACAGCATGTGCTGGCATTTCACTTAATGTGGCGATCGGTTTTAGAATTGAAACAGAATATTGCAGATACTACTGTACTACTGTGTTAATGAGTTATACAGTGCTGCAAAAAAGTATTTTCCCCCTTCCTGATTTATTTTTTTGCATATTTGTCACACTTAAATGTTTCAGATCATCAAACACATTTTAATATTAGACAAAGATAACCTGAGTAAATACAAAATGCAGTTTTTAAATGATGATTTCATTTATTAAGGGGAGAAAGCTATCTACACCTACCTGGCCCTATGTGAAAAAAGTAATCCCCCCCTTGTTAAATAATCAATTAACTGTGATAAACCACTTTTTTTGAGTCCAGTTTCACTAGCCACACCCAGGCCTGATTACTGCCAGACCTGTTGAATCAAGGAATCCCTTAAATAGAACCTGACTGACAAAGTGATGTAGGCTAAAAGATCTCAGAAAGCAAAACATCATGCCGTGATTTAAAGAAATTCAAGAACAGATGAGAAACAAAGTCATTGACATCTATCAGTCTGGAAAGGGTTACAAAGCCATTTCTAAGGGTTTGGGACTCCAGCGAACCACTGTGAGAGTCATTATCCACAATAGGAGAAAACTTGGAACAGTGGTGAACCTTCTCAGGAGTGGCTGGCCTACCAAAACTACTCAAACAACGCATTGACGACTCATCCAGTAGGTCACAAAAGAACCCAGGACAACATCTAAAGAGCTACAGAGCACCATTTTGGGGGCTGTGCGTGTTTGGGAAGCCACCTGGAAAGCTGTCTTATTTGGCCTCCTCTTTCGAAGCCAAAGAAGATTTCATGCTCAGATGAGGAATACTTGTGGTCAAGGAGTTTATGATCTCAGAAATGTATTGCTTTAACCCCCAGCTATTTTTCAATCTTCAGTCTAATTTTTTTTGATCATTTCAATGCTGAATTTTCATGAAGATTTTTTCACGATTGCAGCCCCTTTTCTCGACCAAAGTCATGAAAATAAACTGATATACAATGGAATTCTAAATTGTGTGATGGAATGGCAAACAAATTGTGAATAATGTTTAAGAATAGTTCAACGCTGTTAAGGTGCAGAATATAAGCTACTAACATTACAGTCGTTAGCTTGTATTAATTTTAATAAATAGCAAGCCAGCTAATCTAAAATATAAGATTCTGGAAGGCTATTTTACATTGGGCTATTTTATACAAGGCAAAGAGAGAGGGAAAGACAATGTGCATCATTCCTTCCATGATACACAAACGGATGTGATAAAGTAGGGTCCCTGGCGCGCAGGTTCGGCTGGATCTTGAACATGGGTGGCCCCATCGGCCAGCGCCAGCCCCCGTCGGCACCGAGATCCACTGAATCAGCGCTGGCAGTGTTGTCACAGTCAGTGATATGAAGTAATACTGAAAATAATTCTTGCAAATCATAGAGCCAAATCATACAAACTGCTGCCAATAGTATGCTGCCTGAACAGTCGTAAAGGAGGATGCAACTTGTGGTGATTTTGCTAATGGTCAGTCAAAAAAAAAAAAGCCAAGAACGTAATTCAAAAAAACAAATGCAAGCCCATAATTGAATGGCTGTAAATACAAAATAGTTCATTTTCAATTCGGCTAAGTGTAGTGCAACCCAGGCTCATTGGCAAACATGAGACAGGTTTAAACATAGGAGTGTGCTATCGACCCCCAACTTTGGACAGTATTGTCAATGAAATGCTCTTTAAGAGGATTAGGCAAGCTTGTAGACAATTATTAAGGGGGACTTTAATTATCCTGGTATTGATTGAGAAATGGTGAAAGGACAGGATAAAGGGGAGGAAGAATTTCTAGATGTTAAAATTGTTGTTTATATGTTAATAGACCTAGAAGAGAGAAAGCAATTTTAGATTTTGTGCTCTGTAATGACCCTGAAAGAATTTGCATTATAGAGGTAATGGAGCCACTTGGGACTAGTGATCATTCAGCTGTTAGTTTTGATGTTTCAAAGCAAGTTAAAAAGTTATCTTCAAAAACCAAAATCTTCAATTTTAGGCACGCAAACTCTGACAGGATGCGCTCATATCTAAGTGAAATAAATTAGAAGACACTCTTTGATTCTAAGTCTGTAAATGAGATGTGGGGTAGATTCAAGGGGGTTTTACTAGATGCACAATGCAAATTCATTCCAAAGTTGTCCAAAAGTAAGCTGAAAAAGCAGAATCCTGAGTGGATGACCACAAGTATTCGTAGGAGTTTGAGGGAAAAGAGGAATCTTTATAAGATGTACATAAAGGATAACAATGAGAACACTAAGGCTGAATACTGTAAAATGTGGGCTGTGGTCAAAAAAGAACTGAGGAATGCAAGAAGACTGTATGAAAGACAAATTGCCGAACAGGCAAAAAAAGTACTGCAGTAGAAAAAAGAAAGTCAAAGAGGAGGTGTATAAGTGTAGAAGATCATAGAAGAGCGACAAAGTTAATTCCAGGTATAAAAGATGAAAGCTATGAGAAGAGGCTGAAGATCCTAAATCTTTTCAGTCTTAGGAAAAGGGGACTTAGGGGTGATCTGATTGAGGTCTTTAAATATGTTAAAGGGATTAACAAAGTGAATAATGCGGGATTCCTTCGGCCAAGTTTGGTTAGTAGAACTTGGCGTCACAAAAGGAAGTTGGCCAAGATTAAATTTAGCATTGATATTAGGACACATTTTCTTCACCCATTGAGTAATCTCAGTGTGGAATAGCTTGCTTGACCATATTGTTGAGGCAGAAACCTTGGGAATTTTCAAGAGAAGGCTTAACTTAGTGCTGGATACCATTTAGTTATCAAGTATCTGAAGTGTTAGATTCACTTTAGTGATAGGAAACTGGCGAGCCTAGTTGGGCTGATCGGCCTGTTCTCGCCACTCATGTCATGTAATGAAATCAAAACTTTGTCTGAATACCATCTTCAGCAGCATTTTCTAGATAAAATTCCACTTCAAGATGAAATTTCAAGAAATTTCAAGCAATATCCGTCTATGCAATCTGATATTCTAGCTTTCCTCTTTGATGCAAAGTTATATATCGAAATCATTAATGGCAACGCAGCTTATTGGTCGCCTATTTGCACAGTAAATTAATTTTAAAACATTTTCATCTGCGTATCAAGCTGAGCAGACACTGACGCAGAAAAAACAAATATACTGTTTTGTGAACAGGAATTCGGACGTTTTATGTCACGATTAGTGTGGATAGGAAAATGCTTGATAACTATTGAAACCAACAATAATGTAAGTTTTGGGGAAATGCACAGTAATTCTACCAATTGATCCTCCCAACTGGATGAATTAACACTTAATTGTTAAGAAGTAATGCGCTCTAAGACGAGGTGAGAGCAAGGCTATTATCCCTCCGATGGCAGGTCCCGGGTGGAAGAGGCTAAGGACAAAATTACCTTTTTACATGATTGAATAAATTTAAAAAAATAATAAAATGTCTTTTTCTTGAGCTTACTAAGGTAAGCCCAATTGTCTAACATAAATTTTGTCTCAATATCTGAAACAGCTCAGTGTGACAAATCTGAAATTAAAAAGCAAATCCAGGAGCAGGCAAATATTTTTTCATGGTTCTAATCTCATTCCGGAATTTTCCTAACATACATGGGATTGGAACTTTTCAGCTGCAGCACAACAGAGAACATTAAATATAAAGATTTAACAGCTTAAAACCTGCAAGTTGAGTATTTCAGTGAGGTTTGATATTGTTGTGTACTGGGTTTAGTGTGGGATGAGGACAGGGGAGTTGTTTAGGGTCCCTGTGTGTCTGTTTGCGGGGGTGTTTACCTGTTAGGAAACTGGCTGGGCACCTGTGCCACCTCTGCCATGGCCTCTGGGTTGCTCTGGGCAACAGAGCAGAGGTCTAGTCTGCTATAGCACTCCTCCTGGACCTCTGAGATCATCTTCTGAAAGGTTGAGCAGCGGCGGGCCGTGAGGAACACTTTGGAGGTGATGCCATTGGCGATGCACTTCAAACTCTCCTTCACAAAGGTCTTGCCCTGCGTATTACCCAACATGCAACTCAGGAGGGTCAAAGAAATTAAAGGTCCCATATTGTGCTAGTTTCTGAACAATTTAAGACAATTCACTGTTGTCTAGATTTTGAAGCTTGAGGCAAAAAAAACTTTGCATTTGCAGCTGGTCTCGAGTCTCTCGTTCTTTAACCCCATTAAAGCTGCACTAGATAACTTTGGAGAAAAGAGCAAGAAAGAGAAATTTTGATCACAAATACCACTGCCCCACCCTCTCTGCTCCTACTCTCCCTCTTTAGGCTCTCCCAGCGAACCGTTTGCGCTTGTTCATGATTTGAGTTCATCAGTGGTATTCAGAAGTACATGAGGAGCTCAGATATGTCTTATTACAAAGTAAGAGAAATTGATGATAACAGAAAGAAAACATTAAGCATTTAGATATCACTCACAGACAAATACCATGCTATATCAAAGTCATTGTAATTGTGCTGGCTAATCAAAGTATGATGGAGAAACTAGGCTGTGAGTCAGCCAAGCAAGTGAGAAAATTAATGTTTCCTACAGGAAGTTAGCATTAGCTACCAAACACAGTAATTAGCCATTCATATTACAAAAGCTACATAAAGACAAATAACATTAAAACTTTTTCAAATTATTAGAGAGCACAAGATTAGAGCCTTGGCTCTGGAGAAAACTAACTTACACTCCAGGTTCAGCGACAAGATGAGGGAAACGGACAGACTACAAAAATACAAGCTAGTTTGCATTTTTGTACTCTGAAGTAAAGTCTGCCTCCCAGCTCATAGCTACATACTGATCTGGCTTCATGCGGACCATTATTTTCACCGCCTCACTCTGCTTGGCTTCACAAGAGCAATTGATGCTAGCTATGCGAGGCAATAAAACACATGGAGCCACTGGTTATTAGAGCTAGCAACAGTTTCTGCGTTTCACAAGCCGTTGACTATTCTGTTTCAGACAGATTTCCTTTACAATGTTACAGCTGGAGCCCAGTCACAGTAACGGAATGTGCAGACCGTTGCTACAGTGCAAATGTAGAAGTATGCTGACAAGCTACCTGCTAACACAATGCCAGAAGATTTCCCTACTGAAAATTCTGGCTTTAACCAGCCTAAACTGGTCAAGCTGGTTTAAGCTGTGTTTTGGACAGTTTTAGTTGGTCGACCCACCCTTCACCAGCTGAGTCCAGCTGACAATACTATCTTAACTGGCTTTGACCACCTTCATCTAGCTATAGAGACCAGCTTTAAACATCTCGACCAGCTATGACCAGCTAATGGTGTTGAAAAACACAGCTCAGACCATCTTAAACCAGCTGGTCTTAGCTGGAATTTTCAGCAGGGTTTTTTAAACACTTAAGCCGCTTTCACGCCGGACGCGAAACAAATTTTTTGCACGACAGATTACATTCAAAGACAATGCAAAGACGCAAATTATTTTTATTAATTATTACACCCAAACTCCACTTCCTTGGTAGACTGCTTTTCCGCTAGTTTCTGGTTTTTCTTTTCTGGCCAGTATAACAGTAATGGAGTTATCGACTACGGAGGAACTGAAGTGCAGACGGAAAGATTTCAACGTCTCTGGATTTTCACTGTCTGGCTCGGCCATACAGAGATCCAAATGTACTCTCAGACCACTTCAGTTACTGATAGCTGAAAGGGTATTATCTATGACATTTTTGCTAAATAAAACACAAAAAAGTTACCAACCGCAGGTTTAAGTTCCTCCAGAAGCCCGGTGTAAGGATAAGGCTCTTCACCAAGAGAGAGAGCATGCGTGAAGGAGGGGGGCTGAACAGTGTGAGCACGAGAAGTGATTGACGCCGTTTTAGAAACTCCTCCTGGCTCTGATTAGTTAACTTAGCTTGGGTGAGGTGGGCTCTCTGTAATGCCATAATAGGCATTGGAAAAAGCCAAATTTGTCTGATTTTTTTCTTTTTTTTTTACTAATTACCTGTCTCGTGTACTACTGTAAGTACAGTAAACAGTAAAAGTTACCAACTGCAGCTTTAACTACAGTATATGCTTAAAAATATACTATAAAATATGTACATATTTTGCTCTTGTAATAGTTGGACTAATTAATCTTAAATTCTGATTTTTCATCTATTTCAAAACAATAAGCCAGTCCATTCATGGCTTGTTATTTTTTTTTCCACTGAATAAATCTGCATTATAGTTCAGGGCAGAACTCTCACCAAAAAGGTTTTTTTCTTGTTGGTCATTGTGACCAATCTTTTGCTTTGACAAGAGAAAAACCTGAGAAACCTTCAGTATCGCTTAATATTATAAGCTCAGTGTAGTACAAGTATGTGGCAAGGGGTCGGCATGGGATTTTTACCTGAGTGTCAAATTTTGCAGCACCATGGAGGAAGGACGTGCAGATTTCGTGCATGCCGTCGGTGTTACAGGTGGAGTTGTCAAGACAGGCAAATGCACTACAGCCCACCTGCAAGGCACTATTCAGGCAGCGAGCCACATCAGCTGCAGAGAGACAGAGTCATTTACATGATGTCATTTTTACAATGTTCCGCATGTGACATGAGGCCACCTTTAAAATCCAGATTTTGGACTTTTCAAAAAAAAAAAACTTATTTTGTATGATTAGTCTGGTGTGGTGGGTGACTTTTTGATCTTCAGCCCCATGCAGAGGGTTGCCAGGTGTCTGGCTTTTGACGGAATACTCTGGTTTTCCAATGATTAGTCTGGGTCCAACCAGACTTCCAATAATAATTTGAGGGTATTTACTTTGAAATCAGGTGACTGCTGAAGGAATTACAGTACTTTTGCACCATTTTTAATGGCGCAAAAGTAATTTTACAATTGGCTGTCCAGGTATGTGTTAGTCCCTCTACAAGTAAGCGGATAAATGGTCTCAAGTTGATATCAAGTGTGGAATTAGCATTTGGAATCTGGTGTTGGTTAAGGACCCATACTATGGGAAATCCTCTTTCCACTTCAGCCGTCTTGTATAGTGGTCCCCACTGCATCTGAAAGCTCAGAGAAGGTTGACTTTGAAAGCCCCTTTTAGTTGTTAGACTCCCTTTTCCACTTTTGTGTTTGAAACAGGTGATTTGAAATTCCTGCTGTTTTCTACATCATAAAAAGACCTGCTTTGTGTTGTTCACACCTACCAGTTTTGTGTGTATGTCCTGCTCTCTCCCACAGCCTTGTTCAACCGCCTCGCCTTTCTCTCCCAAGACATACAAATGTTACTCTTTTCATGTTTGTAAACGAGAACATGCTGACAGAATTTTTCCACTTTTGCTTGCAAATGCTGGTCATTTTTAACATTTGACTAATTTTTGAAGGAGAGCCAGTGCAACACAGAATTCGCGACAAAATTGTTATAGAATGACGGCTCCATACCAAGTGTCCGTGAGGAAACTGACAAACTGTAATCTGTAGTCAGCTACGTGTTTCCTGCTTCAGTTAATGTTTAAACTGAATTCAAATAGTAGTAAAACTGAGTTAAACTGAATGTTGCACATAGTAGAGTTTATATAAATGCTGTCTGCTTAGCCTGCATATTACCTTTCCATACTGATTGTGTTATTGCAAATAAATCACTTAATGTATGACACTGTTGCTATTTTAGCCTGGGGCATTTAATGTATTATTCGCTATCCTCTGTCGCACAATGTGGGGGGGTGTTAAGTCTGGATAACTCTATTCATTAGCCAATCAGAGAACAGCTCAATGTTAAAGGGGAGAGAATAACAGGCCGCGCTTGGCAAAGTGCTGTCATTGCCAGTGAAGCAAGTCATTATCAGGCTGAAAAACCAGAGCAAGCGCACCAGAAAGATGCGACCTAACCTAGATCCATTTGAGCATGTATCTCACTTTCTGAGGGAAAAACTGAAAACGTATCACCGAAAGAACAGAGTGAAACTAAAGAACAGCTCTTTAGTGTTATGGAAAAACCTAGTAAGTAACAAAAAGCTGATTCCGAGAAAAAGACAGAAAACTGTATCCCTCGGGGTTAAGCTCTTGTCCGACAATGAAACTGACATGGTAGTAATTTGTTCATTACATAATAAGAGATATTTATAGAGGATTTTTTTTTCTTTTTTATTAGTATCCCTGGCAATATGACTTAAGAAATTTTTCCATCTGAAAATATAAAATGTCAAATCTCAAAATGATGGACAAAAACCTAACGATTATGCAGCTGCAGTGGCATTTGACGGTTTTTCAGAGTTAACTCCACCATCTGCTTCCCTCTTCAAGCCATTTTTCAGTCGTTATTATTGCATGAATTACGAATTCTGACCATGAATGTCCTGCATATCCAATGCTCTGCATGGAGACTTACCTCACAGATCAGATAATATAGGTATGCTGCTTCATAACTGGCTAATTCACTGACCAGGTTTTATCATTAAAAAATAGAAAATTTTATGTGGAAGAACCAAGGAGATCAACTTGCTTGATTTTTATTCCACACCTGATTAAATACCGAAGACTTGCTTGGTTTTGCCACAGGAGAACATAGGAAATCAATGATTATTTTTCATGTATCTTACTGTATATGATGAGGCGAAGCCTAATAAGTACAAAAATGGTCCTAACTTAGTTTCGACCAAAATTAGATTTGCTAGGTTTTTCCATAACACTCAAGAGCTGTGGTGATGGCCTAGCAGAGCAGAACCAGGGAAGAAACAGCATTTGGTGCTTGGCACAGCAATTCCAGTCAAGAAACCCAGCATTTTGTGATGTCTATGGGGACCAAACCAGGCAGTCACTGAGTCCAAACTATTTGCAAACAAGATTTAAAGATGTAACGAAACAGTTAGTAATTCCTACGAGGTCCATGCAGTATTTTTGACAAAGCCCTACAAGCAAGTCTTGATTGTTTAATTCCAAACCAATTGTTGAGGCGCGCAGAGCTAAAATGATACACGCAAAATATAAATACTTACATGGGCTGCTGCCAGAGAAACGCGCTCTCCTTTCAGATGAGGACTCATTATCATTAATCTCGTCGGCAGCAGCTACTAATACAAGCATGAGGATTAGTCCACCCATTCGCAGCATTTTTGCTCAACAATGCTTAAGGTAATGCCAAATGCGACAGGCTTATCCGCGGTTTCTATAAAGTAAAGAGCGTTATAGTTTAAACCCTTTGTACAGCGACTATTCACCTCCACTCTCATAAGCACCTTGCTAAGCTCAGTTTGCCGCATTTATAGGAATGTTATATCAACGACACCATGTGGGACGTGAGGCGGTGTCAGGTTTTTGTCCAATGAGGTCACAAGCTGAACAATATCCACATCCTTGTCGACTTGCAAATTGATTTTCCGACGACGCGCAATTCAGGAGTCTTTCCGTCCTTATCTTAACTTTCTAAGTGTCTGTTAATGTTTATGGACTACGACTCGCTTCATTAACTCTAATGTCATACGCGTTGTCCCGACGGCAGGCAAAGTTTTGTCAATCTCGGCCGATTAAGAAAATATCTGAAATCAGGGCGCAGGAGATTTTAAATTCTAGAGTTGCAATGAATAATAGGCCTAAAAATCGCGACCTCAATATTATAAGGTTCTATCAGGCACATGTTTCCAGGGAAGACAAAACCTTATAATAGGCCTGCTAAGGTCAGGAGATGACCAGAAAAGCTATTTGGGTGCGTAGTATGAACAAATACGTCAATTATTTTAATACTGTAGCATATGTGATCTTTGGATGATCTTTGGATCTTTGATATGGGAGAAAAACATTACACAGATATTGGTGTCTCACAGAAATATGTTCGGTTGAAGGTGACGCGTCGCTGCCAAGCGATTTCATTCTGACCAATGAACACAGAACTGCGGTCAAGCTATCAACAGTTCGGAAAATGACGGTCAAACTATCACTGCTAAAAATTTGATGCGCAAAAACAGCGGATAGCGCGGTAGGAAAGTCACGTGATACAATTGCTGTCAAAAATCGGCTTTTGGAAAGAAACAACGAGGCTTATTCAACGAAATAATTTTGTTCAGAAAAAGTCGAAAAAACTTCCACAATTTGGTTTGATAATTACTTTTATTTATTTATTTTTTTCACTAAATAGTTGACATTTCATGCGGATTGAAATGTGAGATTTTGGTGAAGTTCTGTTACTCCAGACTGCTGACTGTAATGATGTCACAGTATCAGTGTTTAACTTTGCAAAAAAAAAAAAAAAAAATGGGTAGATATCACTCTGCCATTAGGATTGGTATTTTGAGGTGGACAAAAAAGGAGAAAATTCAAGTGGGGACCATAATACTTGTGTAATTCAAAATGTTTGTGGAAATTAGTGGGCCCAAACCATACTGCACACGCTGTAGCAAAAGAGTATTGAATAAAGAGAGAATGCACGGGTGAAACATCAAATAAAAAGCCATCAACGTATGTGCTTTGCAATTGGACACATCAAAATGGGGGCGTGTCTGAGGGCCTGTAATGGTTAAAATGGAAAAAACTTTGTGAAAATTAGCACTTGCATACAACAATGCATGCATTCAGGATGTCTGAATAGGAAGAGACTCCATGTTGGATATATGAAATAAATGGCCATCAAAGTTGGTGCTGTGCAATGGGCGAATGCAGACGATTGAATGGGGGGGTCATACTTGAGGGCCTGTCGACACTTTCCAGCTCCTAAATGGGGAACCCAACTGTCGAAGGACGACCCTGGAGTGAAAAGACCAGCCGACAGAAGCCAACTAGATGAGAAGGGAGGCAGAATGCCCCCAGGAGGAAGACAGTCTGACACTGGGCCAGCAGGGAGCCTTGTAATGCTTCGTGAGGGGCTGGGGGCCCCCGAGACAGAGCCAGGCAGTGGGGAAGAGAGAACCCTGTAACGCTGGGTGAGTGGGGTACCTTGTAACACTAAACCAGCGAATACCCTGTAACGCTGGGCAAGCAAATCAGAAACCAGAAACCAAGGAGGGGCGAAACCCACCATCCCAGTTGGATCTCCGGGGGAAAAAAAAAAGTGATCCGCTGGCTCCATTGTTGATTGATCATCCTGCTACAAATTGGGCAGATGGGGAGTCAATTGCAGGATCGACAATGACCCACTTGGGCAAGGATGAAGAGAAGTGGAAGGGCTGGAGAATAATCGAGCTCTGTAGAATTTACAGAAATAGGTTAGACTAGAGTAATGTTTTTTTTTCAGTATGATGGTCCAGCCCCAACTGAGCCAAAACGCACACGCTATGTACGCCGCACAATCAGTAACTACACAGCTGATCGGAGTGAGACAATAACAAGCCAATCAACCATCTGAAACCAGCTTTGAGCCAATGATGTTTCCAGCTTTTTTAATGAGCTGATTCAGTCTGTTAGAGTCTTTTGCAGTGGTGCCGCTGCCCCAACACACAACAGCAAACAACAACAACGGACTGATAAAAAATGTGGAGCACTTTGTGGCAGACATTAAAAGACCTGAGCCGTCTTAAAAAATAGAGCCAGCTCATCCCTTCCTTATGAATGGCAGTCATGTTTGTGGACCAATCCAGTCTGTCGTTCAGGTAGACTCCGAGGTATTGCTAGGAGCTGACCGACTCCACATCACAGCCCCTGATGCAGACTGGATCAGGTGGGCTCTTTTCTTCCGGAAATCTACGACCATTTCTTTTGTCTGGGCCACGTTTAACTGGAGGTGGTTTTTGTCACACCAGTCTACTAACCGGTCCACCAGACCCTGTATTAGCCCTCCTGCCCCCCCCTACACAACCCATCACAACAGCGTCATCTGAGAGTTTCTGCAGACGACAGGACTCCAAGATGTAACTGAAGTCTGATGTGTGGAGGGTGAACAGAAAGGGGGACAGCACAGTCCCCCTGGGGAGCCCCGATGTTACACACCAGACGGTCAGACATGCAGTTCTGTAACCTCACAGACTGCGGACGGTCAGGCACGCAGTTCTGTAACCTCACAGACTGCGGACGGGCAGACACGCGGTTCTGTAACCTCACTGACTGCAGACGGTCAGACGCGCGGTTCTGTAACCTCACAGACTGCAGACGGTCAGACGCGCGGTTCTGTAACCTCACAGACTGCAGACGGTCAGACGCGTGGTTCTGTAACCTCACAGACTGCAGACGGTCAGACACGCAGTTCTGTAACCTCACGGACTGCGGTCTGCCCGTCAGGTAATCCTCAATCCCAGAGGTCATAGGGGCATCGACCTGCATGACCTCCAGCTCCTGACTGAACAGTTCAGGCTTGATAGTGTTGAGGGCTCTGGAAAAGTCAAAGAATGTCATCCTCACTGAGCAGTTTAGCCTGTCAAGATGGGAACAGGCTCTCTGCAACAGGAAAATGATGGCATCCTCAACACCAACATGTGGCCGATAACCGAACTGCAGGGGGTCTAATGAAGAGCTCACTGGTGGCCTGAGGTGTTCCAGGACCAATCTCTCCATGACCTTAATTAATAATAATTAAATAATAAAAACTAATGAGGGAAACTGAAAAAGATATGGACGAGGATGGCTGGATTGTAGGGAAAACAATGAAGAACAGACTCAGGCTGTGACACAGTCCTGGACAAAAAAATTGGCTAAGCCCAAAATATGAAGCCTTTAATGGACTTATAAACAAATCATTGGTCAGGACATTGGGAAGAATTAAACAAATATGTAAAGTAACCTTACATGGAATAGCTTTTCTCTTTGATTTCTTGAAATCTTTATGCCTCGTAGGTAAACTTGCGGACAGCGTTTCACAGTAAGAATAATTGAAAAATAACATCAAGTCATATAGCAAACAACTTTTTACTTCTGGGAAGCAAGCCTGCAATATTTTCATATTCTCCGAAGCAGCTTAGCTTCACTGTGAAGCAATTTGCAGCCTTTTCCGGAACAGTTCTTTGCAGCAAAAGACGATGAGCAATGATGGGGCAGAAGGTCTCAGCATAGCATTTGTTTAATCCTTGCTAATTTTCTGACCAATGATTTCTTTTTAAGACCATTGATAGTGTTGAGGATTATATTTCAATATTTCTCATCATATTCATCAGTAGATCAATTGCCATGTTGAATAACCATCATCAATAATCATAATCAATAACCATATTATGTAAGCAGCAGTAACACACACACACACACATAACATAACACACACACATACAAGTAGTTCACATACGCGCAGGGAGGGGATGAGCAGTGCAAACACACACAAACACACACATACACACACACACACGCACAGGCACACACACACGCACACATGCACATACACACACAGACACATACACATAAAACACACACACACACACACACAAACAAGCAGTTCACACATATACACACACACACACGCAAGCAATTCAATTCACACATGCATGAGCAGCTCACACACACATAAGCAGCGGGCTTCTGTAGCATTGATTAGTAAGCAGGTTTCTGTTTAGTTGATTCAAAAACATAATCAGGTGATGTATTTGATTTCTGTAGCTTTGATCAATATTTGTTCAGTAAAATCATAAGTTGTTCCTGAAAACATAATCAATTGAATCATTTATGTATCTACTTGTATCCTATTCATCTGACTGTATTTTTCCACTCTTAAACTGTAATTTTCCACACCGTTTAAGTGTATATTCTTTCATTTTTTTTATGAAACAAATGCTTCTGTGCGCCACCAATATTTCTCAGAGAATCCAAGGGAAAGAAAAAACTTGAGAGATAACCCAAGAATTGTGATTGGAGCAAAGTTGGTTAAAAAATTTAAGAGATAAGATGGTTACAACCCATGTATTGTGATTGGAGCAAAATTGGTTGAGTTTTTCCCTTAAATATTGCGCTTTAAAGAATGCCGAGTTAGCACTTCTTGGCCAGGGACTGCTCACCGGGTTTGGATTATTGCACGATTCAAGGCTGGGAATAAAGATGGCTTCTGAAGATTTTGTCTCTCTCTCCCAATTATTCATGAACAAGGGGATCTCAAAAATTTGCAAACATCTAGTCGGGAAGACACAACAATAGCTAAATATTTTGCCATTTTGGGCTTTTTCATTTTTTGCCCAGGAGTGTGCGATGGGCCCTGAACAGTCCATAGTAAGCTGGATTCACTCTCTAAATATGTTTTCATGTTTTAACAAATCTTTAAAGCCAAATTTGTTTGTTTTCTTGGCAGGTAACACTGCATAGTTTGAGTAATTGTTTCACCATTTTAGCCCTTTTTTCCTATGAGATTTTTTGCAGTTTATTTTAACAGGGTGCCTGCCAATGGTCATACCTGGCTCTGTTCGGGAGAAATACCATGATGACTGAACACTTTCACCTGCAGTTTTGCTCCGTTTCCCACAGAGAGAGATTAGTTTTCTGGAGTCTGGGGATGCAAAAGCAGAATGACTTGGAATGTTTTCCATTTCCTTGTTTAAAAATTGAGAATGCATTTAAAATTAACGCTCCCTAAAGGCTTTGGTTGAACCTCGTCATTCTTTTTATCAGATTGAATTTAATTGCTTAATTAGCACATGGGAAAGAGGATGGAAACAGTGTTTCCGTTCTACCAGAATGTCAAGCGCAACTTCTGTTGAGCACGGCTCGCCGGGAGCATTAGTCACTGGGGTCAGAATTGGTTTATTTATAGATACAGGTGTGATTAGGGAAAAACGTCAAAGGTACCAATAATAACTGAGCTGAGCTGGTATTAGCAATCTGTCAGAAAACAGAATTAAGCAGGGAGTAATTGTGGAGGCTGTTTTGGGTTAACATATTCAGTGAAGTAATTGAAATCTTAATTGCCTGACCAACGCTTTAATGCAAAAAAAAAAAACTCTGGACGGCTGTGTGCAAGGGCAACTACTGTAGTGTTCTTGGTGAAAGATTTAACTGGAGGTGATGTTTTCCTGGGTTAGGTACTCTGCCTGCTGCACAGACAATGAAATGGAGCACTATTTGTGCTTTCACATTTATTAATTGATTTGGACTTTTGGATCAATAAACCCAAGTGTGCTGAAATCCAAATTAAAAAAAAAAAATCAGTTTTCCGTATTCCCTAAGTTTATGCATGTAGGTTTCCAGTGACATTGATTTAGCACCATGATTCATCGTACAGTGACAAATTTTTTATTATTTTGGTTTTGTTGGCCAAATCAATCACTGGACTGGAATCAAATTGAACTTGCTTTTTATACTCAGGATGGCACGGTGGCATAGTGGTTAGCACTGTTGCCTCACAGCAAGAAGGTTGTGGGTTCGATTCCGGCCTGGGGCCTTTCTGTGTGGAGTTTGCATGTTCTCCCTGTGTTTGTGCGGGTTTTCTCCGGGTACTCCGGTTTCCCCCACCCACAAAAACATGCATCATAGGAACACTCCTACCAGTACGCCTGACCAAGGAACTGGCTTTAGAACTGGAGTTGGTCCCCGGGTGCTGCTCTGTGGCTGCCCACTGCTCCTAACAATAGGATGGGTCAAATGCAGAGGACATATTACCCCACGGGGTTCAATAAAGTGTATCTTATCTTATCTCAAAGTGCTTGTGCCAGGGAGCCTGAGGCCAAGCCCCAAAGAGATGAAGTGATCCACAAATTCTATGTGAATTTATTTATCTACTTAGTTTTTTTTTTGAAAGTTCATTAAGTAGCATGCAATGCATGCAATGCAAAAACGTGTAAAATTGGATACAGTAATTTACAAACATTACATTAAAAATATAAACCCCAATTCCAATGAAGTTGGGACGTTGTGTAAAACGTGAATAAAAACAGAATACAATGATCTGCAAATCTCATAAACTCACATTCACAATAGAGCATTGACAACATATCAGATGTTAAAAGTGAGACATTTTACCATTTCATGAGAAATATTAGCTCATTTTGAATTTGATGGCAGCAACATGTCTCAAAAAAGTCGGGACAAGGGCAACAAAAGGCTGGAAAAGTAAGTGGTAACAATAAAAAACAGTTGAAGAAGCATTTTGCAACTAATTAGATTCATTGGCAACTGGTCAGTAACATGACTGGGTATAAAAAGGGCATTTTAAAGAAGCAGAGTCTCTCAGAAGTAAAGATGGACAGAGATTCACCAATCTGAAAAATTGCGCCTAAAAATCGTAGAACAATTTCAGAAAAATGTTCCTCAGTGTAAAATTGCAAAGACTTTGAATAACCCACCATCTACAGTACACAATATCATCAAAAGATTTAGAAAATCTGGAGCACTCTGTGCACAAGGGACAAAACCGAAGGTCAATATTGGATGCTCGTGATCTTCAGGCCCTCAGGCAGCACTGCATCAAAAACAGGCATGATTCTGCACTGGAATTCACTGCAAGGGCTCAGGAACACTTTCAGAAATCATTGTCTGTGAACACAGTTCGCCGTGGAATCTACAAATGCAAGTTAAAGCTGTATCATGCAAAGAAGAGGCCATATCTGAACACGATCCAGAAATGCCGCCGTCTTCTCTGGGCCAAAGTTCATTTAAAATGGACTGAGGCAAAACAGAAAACTGTTCTGTGGTCAGATGAATCAAAATTTGAAACTCTGGTTACACTTTACTTGAAGGTACCGTCATAAGAGTGACCTGACACTGTCATAACTGTTACATGTGTCATGTAACAGTTATGACAGTGTCATGTCACTCTTATGACGAAGTTGTCATAATCAAGACAACCCAAACAATGTCAACTTGTCATTTCAAAAACCGAATGACACTTAATGACAACAGTCATAAACGTTTATGACATTGACATAATGTTTATGACACGTTCATGAATATGTTAGGTCACTCTTATGATGATACCTTCAAGTAAAGTGTTACCGAAACTCTTTTTGGAATCCACAGACACTGTGTTGTGCGGACTAAAGAGGAGAGGGACCATCCAGCTTGTTATCAGCGCACAGTTAAAAAGCCTGCCTCTCTGGTGGTATATCGAGTAGCATTAGTGCCTATGGTGTGAGCAGCTTACAGATCTGATCATCAGATTATCTGACTATCAGATATACTATCAATGCTGAATAGTATATAGAGGTTTTACAACAACATATTGTCCCATCTAGACACCGTCTCTTTTAGGGAAGGTCTGGCATATTTCAGCAAGACAATGCTAAACCACATACTGCATCCATCACAACAATGAGGCTTCACAGTAGAAGAGCTGAAATGGCCAGCCTGCAGTCCAGACTTTTCACCAGTAGCAAACATTTGGCGCATCAGAAAACGGAAAATCCGGCAAAGAAGACCCTGGAATAAACTAGGGACTTGGGGGGCAGGGAGGTTAGTGAGTGTTACACATAGGGAAATGCAGACTGCCCTGATGGAAACTGACAGCGTTACATGCACTATTGATGATATACTTTTAAAGCAACAAAGCGTAGTGGGGGGCTTGAAGCAGCGGCCGCATGGGAAGTCAAGGCGGAAGAGCATTAGTAATAACCTGAAATGTTTTTATTTAAATGCAAGAAGCATAAAAAATAAATTTCCAGAGCTTGAGGCCGTTATGATTAGTGAGGGCTATGACATAGTTGGGATTACAGAGACATGGCTTAGTGAAGAGGATGGAGATGAATATAATATAGAAGGTTATAAGCTCTTTAGGAAGGATAGATGTAATAGGCGAGGAGGGAGCGTAGCACTCTATGTGAACGAACACATAAATGTACAGGAAATTCCCGAAATTGAACATTCCTTGCCCTGTGAAGATATCTGGGTCAGGCTCATTAGCAAACACGAGACAGGTTTAAACATAGGAGTATGCTATCGACCACCAGCTTTGGACAGTACAGTCAATGAAATGCTTTTTAAGATGATTACGCAAGCTTGTAGAGGAGCAGGGACTATTATTATGGGAGACTTAAATTATCCTGGTATAGATTGGGAAATGGTAAGAGGACAGGGTAGGGGGGAGGAAGAATTTCTAGATGTCATAAATGATAATTTTTTGGTGCAGTATGTTAATAAACCTACAAGAGAGAAGGCAATTTTAGACTTAGTGCTCTGTAATGACCCAGAGAGAATTAGCAATGTTGAGATACTGGAGCCACTTGGGACAAGTGATCACTCTACTGTTAATTTTGATGTTTCATGGGAAGTTAAAAAGGTGTCTTCAAAAACAAAAATTTTCAATTTTAGGCGAGCAAACTTTGTCAGGATGCGCTCATATCTAAGTGAAATAAAATGGGAGACAGTCCTGGACTGTGAGTCTGTAAATGAGATGTGGGAAAGATTTGAGGGGGTTTTACTTGATTCACAATGCAAATTCATTCCAAAGGTGTCCAAAAGTAAGCTGAAAAAGCAGAATCCTCAGTGGATGACCACAAGTATTCGTAGGATTTTGAGGGAAAAGAGGAATCTTTATAAGATGTACATAAAGGATAACAATGAGAACACTAAGGCTGAATACTGTAAAATGCAGGCTGTGGTCAAAAAAGAGCTGAGGAATGCTAGAAGACTGTATGAAAGGCAAATTGAAGAGGGGGCAAAAACTAACCCTAAGCGCTTCTTTCAGTACTGTAGCAGAAAAAGGAAAGTCAAAGAGCAGGTTAAGTGCATAAAGAATAAAAATGGATCGCTGCTATATGATAACAAGGATATTGCGGATACCTTAAACAGTTACTCTGTTGAGAATTTTACCTCAGAGTGGGTCTTTATTCGGCCAGAGGGCATGTCAAATGCTCAAGATTATTTAGCGGAAATTGAGGTTAGGGATAACGAAGTATTAGACAAGTTGCATAAACTAAAGGCAGATAAGGCGACGGGTCCTGATGGCTTATATCCTAGAGTGCTCAGGGAAGTTAGTGAGATCATCTTTAAGCCGCTATCCGCCATCTTCAGACAGTCTTTAGAAACTGGAGAAATACCAATTGAATGGAAACAGGGCAACATAATACCAATATATAAGAAAAGGGGACCGTACTGAGCCAGGAAATTACAGACCAGTCAGTTTAACTTGCATTGCGTGCAAAATATTGGAATCTATCATAAAAGATGAGCTGGACTTATTTCTTGAACGTAACAATATCTTGAGGGATAGCCAACATGGCTTCCGTAAGGAAAGGTCATGCCTGACAAACCTTCTGGAATTTTTTGAAGAGGCCACCAAGACTTATGACCAGAGCAGGGCTTATGACATCATATACTTGGATTTTCAGAAAGCATTTGATACAGTACCGCATAAGAGACTAATTTTTAAAATGAGCTCCATTGGAATTACAGGAGGTATTCTGAAGTAGATTTAACATATATTACAGGACAGAACACAAAGAGTGGTGGTCAGAGGTATCTCATCTGAGCTAGGTATGGTGGGGAGTGGTGTCCCCTAGGGATCGGTGTTGGGACCCCTGCTGTTCCTCACCTACATTAATGACCTTGATAGGAATATTGAGAGCAGATTAGTTAAATTTGCAGATGATACTAAATTGGGAGGTTTGGCAAATAGTTTAGAGTCCACTAAGGTGATTCAGGATGATTTGGATAGAATCCAGAATTGGGCAGAAATGTGGCAAATTAAATTTAATGTAGCGAAATGTAAAGTTGTACATGTAGGTAATAAAAACATTAGACGGGATTACTTCATGGGAAGTTTAAAACTGGAATGTGCTCCACACGAGAAAGATCTGGGAGTGATTGTTGACCAAACCCTCACAGGCTCTAGCCATTGTGCCGTAGCAGTTAAAAAAGCCAATTGGATGCTGGGATACATTGCCAAAAGTATTGAGTACAAATCCAAGGAGGTGATGCTTCTTTGTACAACACATTTGTCAGACCACATCTGGAGTATTGTGTACAGTTCTGGGGACCATACTTTAAGAAAGATTAAAGAGGCTCTAGAGAAAGTTCACAGAAGGGCCACTAAGCTAATTCCGGGTATAAAAGATGAAAGCTATGAGAAGAGGCTGAAGATCCTTAATCTTTTTAGTCTTAGGAAAAGGAGACTTTAGACTTAGGAAAAGGGGTGATCTGATTGAGGTCTTTAAATATGTTAAAGGGATTAACAAAGTGAATTATGTAGGATTCCTTCGACCAAGTGTTGTTAGTAGAACTCGGGGTCACAAATGGAAGTTGACCAAAGGTAAATTTAGCACTGATATTCGGAAATATTTCTTCACCCAAAGAGTAATTTCGATGTGGAATAGCTTGCCTGACCATATTGTTGAGGCAGAGACCTTGGGAGTTTTCAAGAGCAGGCTTGACTTAAAGCTAGATACCATGAGTCATTGAGTATCTGAAGTGATATATTCGCAATAGTATAAAGAAACTGGCGAGCCTAGTTGGGCTGAACGGCCTGTTCTCGCCATTCATGTTATGTTATGTTATGTTATGACTGTTGAGCAGCTAGAATCCTACATCTGACAAGAATGGGACAACATTCCTCCCCAAAAACTCCAGCAACTGGTCTCCTCGTTTCCCAGACGTTTACAGACTGTTGTTCAGAGGAGATCTTACACAATGGTAAACACAGCCCTGTCCCAACTTTTTTGAGATGTGTTGCTGCCATCAAATTCAAAATGAGCTAATGTTTTTTGTGAAATGGTAAAATGTCTCACTTTCAACATCTGATATGTTGTCTATGTGCCCTTGTGAATAAAATATGGGTTTATGAGATTTGCACATCATTATATTTCACACCCCTATAGGGTGAGAGAAATATACTGTTTTAGCTCCATTTCTTGTTCTCCCCCTGGCTTTTTGATCAAATGGGCGCCACGCTCTCATTTTAAGGCCAAATGACCTGACATTTGGAACAGGGGTAGCTTAGCAACATACGCCCAGAAGTTTTTTTCATTTTTTGGATGCTAGCCTTAGAAATGATTTAAATAAGCTTTTTTGGGGTAATAGTAGCCAAAAGTGTATATTTTTGCCTCCTGTGCCATTATGCTCAGGCCAAATGACCTAAAATTTGGCATGGAGATAGCTAGTACTGTTTTGCTTCCTTTCACTAAAATTGCATAATTTGCAATCAGTATGGCTGGCATTGCAATGTCATCTTGTTACTGCATGTCACATTCCACGGCAGCTCACGTCTACAATCACCGCTGTGTTAATGAATTCAAAATAATTCACTTGCAGCTGAATTAAATTCCACAATATCAGTTTTTTCTTTTTAAAGCATACAATAATTGGACTAAGATTTTGGCGACTCATACAGTTGAAAAGAAGTCTAGCTCAATTCATTGCGAACCGCACTATGTCATTAAAATGAACCCCTTATAGTTTGAATCCGAATGAGAAAGCTTTTCCCACCATTTTCCAAGGTATAAGTCATTTTAATTAGGCGATTTTAATTTTGTTTTGTTTCTTTCCTTTTACAGTTTTTGTCTCCTTTCACAAAAAAATCTACAATGGTAATTTGTGCTGCCCTTGCAGTTTCTGCTGTTACACTTGAGAGGTTGAAGTATGGCAACACAATCGGCGGATGCTTGAATTTGACCTTATCATAACACATTCTCCTTCGTAGGTTATGTTTAATAGACCTGGTTCATCTCATTGAACAAAAGAATTTAAAGGTCTTCTGCCACGCACTCACAACAAAATCTTGGTAATGACTTATAATGGAGAATACTTCAGCCCTAAAATCGGATCTGCCGATGGCTTTCCAACATGTTCAAGGCAAAATTCAACAAAAACTTCAAGTTTTGCGAATGCCCTTTAAAATTCGCGCACTTTGACCTACAGCCCAGTAACGTCACAGTGAGAAAAGAAAGGTGCATGCTGTTCTACGTGCGTTCTGTGCAATTTTGCTTACTTGTTAAATTTCTTGCATGTTTTAATTCGATTTTCTTTTGAAGAAGCAGGCATACTAGCCAGCTTACGTTGGTACCTTAGTCAGTCAGAATTTCAGTCAATATTAACAGCCTAATGAGCAACCTATCATACCACAACGTTACCTTTTCCAAAAGAATTGGCTAATAAGGTGTTAGCGAGCTACAATTACGAATACCTAACTAATGTTGGCTAGAGAGTTTAACTAGCCATCTAAGTTGGCTAGCTGGCTGTATTACTGGAGATTTGCTAATTTTATTTGAATATTCAGTTGGAGCAGTTTAGTTACCTGATAATAAGCTCGGTAGCTAGTTAACTAGTTAAATTTTAGCCACTGTTATTAAAATACTGACCATCAATGTTCATCTAATTACATCCACTGGACTTGCTGTTGGACAACTAGGCTTCAATTTCTTGTGCTTTTCAATTTGATTTTCCAGCGAAGAAGCAGTTTGAGGCACTCGTTGCCTTCCAGTTGACAGTAGCGCTTGCAGCAACTTAACACTAATCTAGCTAGGTGACTAGCTAGTCAGCAAAGTGACAGCAGGCGAGGAAGTCAAATTCAAGTTAATGAACTTGCTCCCGTGCCTATTTATTTATTTATTTATTTATATACAGTCCATGGGTTTGAAATACATTGTAAAAGCAGGAGGAACCAGGCTTCTTATCTGTGGCTCCAAATAAGAACTGACTTCATATCGCAATTTATTTCCGTCTAAATGAAAAAAAGACGGAAAAGCATTATAAAGCCTTTTTTTTTCTAGATCTGGGTAGTACAAAAAGGATGAATTGCAGAGAAGTTTCAGCACTACTCGATACAGGGTCATTACAGTTGATACCTTAAACGTATTGAGTATCGATACCAAGCCCTAGCGTGCAGCTACAGTGAGATAAGGTTTTACCCAAATAAGTTTTTTAACAAGCATAAAAGCCTTCCGTGGTGGGCGAATTGTTATTCGTGGCGGCCCCCCGTGAATGAATGAATGTGTGAGAAACCCTGTATATATGATTGTGTGTGTGTGTGCGTGTGTGTGTGTGTGTGTGTGTGTATAATGCTTTGGAGTTCTTTTCCATTGGCAAAACTGTTCAATTTACCTCTCCTCAGCTCCTGTGCCACTTGTCTTCAAGTGCTGGGATGAAGAGCATTCTTTCGTACCATCGATAAGACTTGGAAGGACCGGCTCTGGACCCATTCCATGCTCTAGTAAAATCAGTTTAAAACAGTTATATCATTTAAAGGTGCCGTTTGTAGTATTTGGCCTGCTTCGCATGTATGCGTTTCCTGGGATATCTACTGGCAGAGCATTCATTCATTCTCTAAAGCCATTCTCTAATCTTCGGAATAGGCAATTTTTATACCAAGGTCTTGATTAATACTTGATTCGGATTCTGATTAGCTGCATATTGTCCATTAAAGTAAACATTCAAAGAAAATAATTTTCAACAAATTCTGTACTTTAGTAAGCAAATATTTAGCTTTAGTTGTTTATTTATCTAAAATATCTCAAAAAAAGCTGCTGGCTTCTGGATATCCGCTATTGAAACGTCAAAAGATAGCCTCCCCTCTTTGCCGTGAAAAGCGGCCACGAAACCAATCCATTTTCTGTGATGCAATGAATGGGAGCAGACGAGGTGCATACCTGAATGTCTCATAGAAAAGTGATGCAAGCGATGCGCTGGTCTAGAGTGGCTTAAATGCTCAGTAACTGTAATGTATATGGGTCATTTCATGAAAATTCAGCAAGTGCCCCCCACCTGACCCCCTCAGATTCAGCTAATTTTTTAAAATATATAATATCTACAATATATTTAATGAATCTTTGCCAAATTTTGCTTTCATCCTCTGAATATTTTTTGACTCACGGGCCCTTAAAGTGCATGGGGTAGGTGCCTGTCATTCGCATCATTTTTCTGGGGCATTTTCAAGCCATAATACCCCTGTATCCCTTAAAGGTAACTAACCGGACATGTTCAGCACTTAAAAACATGTTTAACCCTAGAACACTAACGTCGGGAGATTTTCACCCATGCAGTGGTCCATTAGTGAGGTGTGCAGACTGCCCGCGGGCTCGGACAGGAAGACACGACACAGATGTCGCTTTTTGTTGATTAGTGTGTCCTCGCCACTATTACCCTGTCTGTACTGACTGTATGTAATGCGTAGGTGTGTTAGCGTGGTCCTGCATTTTGCCTGTAACCCTTATTTAGTATAACGGTAATGAATAATCACTTAGTGTTCATTTCCAGGGTAATTCAAACTGTTAAAAAAAAAATTATAACCAATTAGTCATTTTCACCTCTCAAAAATGCTATTTTTTTGTCCTGCCTCTCCTACAGTGAACATTGATGCAGGGAGACCATGCCCTCACCAGACAAGGCTCACAAGTCCCAAGAATGCGTTTACTGAAGAACGAGTTCCTAACTCCAGTATTTTTTTCACAGGAATTCTTTTGTTACCGATTCTCTAATCTTTCATTAGTTTTATCATTTTTTGGTGGTGGCCCCACATGATGCCTTCTGTTCGTTTTATGAGACTTTGTGTCCTGGGAAATAAAAGTACAGTAGTGCAAAGCGCCATGTATTGTTGTACTTTAAAACATTGTCATGAGAAGTATTTGTTTTTTTTAATATTCCAATTTGGGTAAAATATACCCAACGTTAGTGATGGTGTTACACATCTACACTTTAGTGTTCTAGGGTTAAAACTGTTTAAAACTGTATTCAAATCAGTTTCATGTCATTTTCAAGTGCCACAATCTTAGCCTAAAATCTGAATTTGCTTCCATTTGTTCTGTCACCAACTTTAAGCACCAATATCATAGCAAATATGGATGTCTCCGCAATATAACTGCATCACATTAATCACTGTAATGTACAACCCCAACCCCAACCCCACCGGGGAGGTCCATATAATAATAAAAATAATAGATTTTATTTGTAATGCACTTTTCATTCATGGAATCTCAGAGTGCTACAGCAAAAAAGAAAAGAAAAAGAAAAAGACAGGATTACTAAAAAATAAATAACAAATAACAGAACATCAACAATTACAAGCTATCTTAAAAAGATGCGTTTTCAGTTTAGCTTTAAAAGCGTCCAGGCTCTGTATTTCTCTCAGCTCCACAGGGAGGCTGTTCCAAAGCCGGGGTGCAGCAGAGCAGAACGCTCTATCTCCCATGGTTTGGAGCTTGGTGGTAGGCACATGAAGGAGGAGGCTGCTGGATGACCTGAGGGTGCGGGTAGAGGTTTGCTGTGGGATAAATTCCTGCAGGTATGGAGGGGCATGTCCAGTGATGCATTAGTGGGTGAGGAGCAGGATTTTATAATTGATCCAGGCAGAAACAGGAAGCCAGTGCAGTGAGTGCAGAATAGGTGTGATGTGGTCGTACTTCCTCGCTCGCATTAGGATTCTAGCTGCACTGTTCTGGATGTATTGCAGCCTTTGTATCTCCTTGGCAGGAACCCCATAAAAGAGTCCGTTGCAGTAGTCCAGCCTTGAGGAGATAAAGGCATGGACAAGCTTTTCTGCATCAGAGACAGTTAGGAGAGGACGGAGTTTGGATATATTTCGAAGGTGATGAAATGAAGTTTTACACAGGTGCTTGATGTGGTCAGAAAAAGTTAGCTGAGGGTCGAACCGGATGCCAAGGTTTATGACTGAGGCAGAGGAGAGGTTTATGACCTGACTGTCAAAAGTGATTTGTGATATGGATGAAGAGCGGATCTGGTGAGGTAAGTTTTGCCTCGGTTTTGGTGCCGTTTAGTTGAAGGAAGTTTTTCTTCATCCATGCCTTTATCTCCTCAAGGCATTTCGTGACACGTTCCAGGGTTGCTGATGGACTCGGGGCAGTTTGGACATGGAGTTGTGTGTCATCAGCATAACAGTGGTAGGACATCCCATGTTTGCTGATGACACTACCGAGGGGGAGCATATAGGTTATAAATAATATGGGGCCGAGCACCGACCCCTGTGGAACCCCACATGTTACTGGGAGTGGCCTAGATGTACATGGCCCCATTTGGACAAACTCAGTTCTGCCAGATAGATAGGACTGGAACCACTGTTAGGCCGTCCCTGACAGTCCAATGGCGGAATGGAGACGATGCAAGAGGATGGTGTGATCCACTGTATCAAAAGCTGCTGTCAGGTCGAGGAGAAGGAGCAGAGATGGTGATCCTGCATCAGCTGCCATAAGGAGGTCATTCGTTACCCTGAGCAACGCTGTCTCTGTGCTGTGGGCAGAGCGAAAACCTGACTGGAACTTCTCAAACAAGTTGTTGAACTTGAGATGGTTCTGGAGCTGGCTGGCAACTACCTTCTCCAAGACCTTGGACAAGAAGGTGAGGTTGGAAATAGGCCCGTAGTTGGCAAGCACTTCTGGGTCCAACATGGGCTTCTTGAGACTGGGACGTATGACAGCAGCCTTGAGGCAGGTGGAACATGACCATTGAGAATTGAGAGATTTATACACTGCGTAATAGTTGAGATGACAGTAGGTATAAGTGGTTTGAGCAGCGCAGTTGGGATGGGGTCCAGGGTACAGGTGGATGATTTCATACCTTTAATGATTTTTTCAACGTGAGTTTGCTGAACCACTGTGAAGCAATGGAGAGCAGACACATTGCTTGGAGGGGTAGTGAAGGCAGTAGGGGGCTGCATGCTTAGGCCAGACATGGCTGAGCGGATGCTGTTGACCTTAGATCTAAAAAAGTCAATAAAGCAGTTACATCGCTCCTTTATGGCTTCAATGGAGGAGGATGGCTGTGGTTTCAGCAGATAGTTTATCGTAGTGAAAAGCTCCCTGGAGTTTCCAGAGTTTGTATGGATTTGGCTTAAGTCATATTTGGAACATGCATCTTTCAAGGATGTAAAATAGGCCTTTTGATGGTCACGGAAAGCCAGCTTGTGGACAGCAAGTCCAGACTTTCTATAAAGACACTCCAGGACACGGCCAGCTGTTTTCATTTGGCATAGTTCTTGTGTGAACCAGGGGGCAGAGCGTTCAAATTTGACCTCTAGCGTCCTGACTGGGGCATGGCAGTCAAAAACACTACTCAGGGATGTATTGTAATGCTCCACTAGTTCATCCACTGTTGTTGGTATATGGTACTCGTGGCAGTGTTAAGCAAATCCATGTGGAACTGGTGGCAATGAGCATGCATCAATGGTGCCAGTGGGGCTTGCTACAGCCTTAGTCACTGAGGAGGTCCATATGGTACTGGTGTTTAGAAAATTAAAAGTGATCTTGCAGCCTGGTGTTAGTGCAGGGCCTCTGTGCTGCAAGAAGTAGATGGAGGGGTGTTGACTGTTCCCTGACCAGTCTGCTAATAATTTTTCACTTGGCACATGACACAGGACTGTATTTTTATTAATATGCAGTAGTTTTATCCAGTGCCTCACCCCCCTTTTTTCTGTGTCTCTTTCCGAGGATCTTTCCGTCCACTACCCTGGGTCCTGGACCGTCCGAGCCCTGTCCCTCACCATGAGCGCTGGCTGCTGCTGTCCTGCTGTCCTGATCCGGTCCTGATCCAGTTCTGCACCATCCTCTACATGCCACTTCCTGGAGCTACAGACGCCACTGTTTAGATGGAATTTTATGGAACGCTATTGCCATTCGATTCTATTTGACTTTATCTTGTTATTATTTAGCTAGCCTGCGGAGGATGGGCTTCCCCACTACAGTCGGGTTCCTCCTGAGATTTCTTCCCACTGGGGAGTTTTTTCTCACCACTGTTTGAGGATTTTTCTCCCTACCAGGAGTTTTTTTGCCTCATTTGCTGTAGTGGGGAATAGGCTGGGCACTGCCCTTTCATTTATTTAATCTCTCACTGTAAAGCGTCTTTGTGACAGTCTCTGTGAAAAGCGCTATACAAATAAATTGAATTGAAATTTAATCGAATTATTTCAACAGCATGGCTTCGTAGTAGAAGAGTCCGTGTGCTGAACTGGCCTGCCTGCAGTCCTGATCTTTCACCGATTGAGAACATTTGGTGCATAATTAAACGAAAAGTCCGTCAAAGGAGACCCAAAACTCTCCAGCAGCTGGAAGCCTGTATTAAACAAGAGTGGGATCAAATTCCAATAGGTAAACTCAAGAAACTTGTCTCCTCAATGCCCAGACGCCTCCAGTCAGTGTTAGAAAGAAGAGGGGATGCTACACCATGGGAAACAGGCCCCAGTCCCAACTTTTTTGAGACCTGTAGCGGCCATCAAATTTGAAATGAGCTCATTTTGTAAATAAAATTGTAAAATTTCTCAGTTTCAACATTTGCGATGTTGAAAAATGTTGAAAAATGCTATGTTGAAAAATTCTATTGTGAATAAAATGCTGGCTGGTGTGATTTGAGTGTCATTGCGTTTTGATTTTATTCACAATTTACACTTTGTCCCAACTATTTCGGAATTGAGGTTGTATTATCTAGTGGAAAGAGGTTATGTTTTCGCCGGTGTTGGTTTGTCTGTAAAGCTGGATTTATGGTTCTGCGTCGAACCGACACCATCGCTACGCAGAGCCTCTGCGGCGACGTGAACCCCCACCGCAGAGCCTCTGCGTCACCTGCCGTGCACCTCGAAAATTTTCAAACTGCACGTCAAAGGGACGCAGACGCAAGAGCACTGATTGGTCCACTGTACTCGAGTCTCACATGATTTCACAACAGGTCCTTCGGAAACCTGATGCCAGCTATCAGTTTGTCGGTGAATTGCTTCGCAGCACAGCAAGACGCAAACGATCTCAATGCAGAACTTTGAAAGGTCCACGACGGCGTCGAGGCGACGGCGTGCCCTTTGCATGGAGTCGACGCAGAACCATAAATCCAGCTTAAGTCTGTCTGTCTGCAAGACAGGATTACGGAAAAAGTACTGGACCAATTTTGATGAACTTTGGTAGAATGGTGAAAGATAGGCTGAGGAAGAGTTGATTAAATTTTGGCAGTGATTCGCCAAATATTTACGGAGAAAAATGAAATTAAATTTTGTAATTGATTTTCAATGGGCGCGAGACGCTGTACTAGACAGCAGTATGACGTCACAGCGGCCGTATTGTTGAGATGCCATGACGGAAATTCGTGGATGCACGCAAAAAGCAACGCATTTTTACTTAAGAGGAGTGGGAGGTAAACTTAATCTGATGACGGTGCAGACTATTGCGCAAATCCCATTAATAACTATGAAAATGACCATAAATGTGCCCCATGCTAACACCGATTATCCGAGCAACCATGGCAAATTGAGCCGGAAAAGGTACAAAGTTTAAATGCGTCTTTGTTGTATCTTTCTGATGTTAAACATTATCCACACCATGGACCTATAAGAAGAACTGAACAGACAACGAACGCTGGAACGCACGCCAATATGGGCGTAGCGGTCAAGCTGATATTGCAGGTCACGTGATGCCATGGGGGCCAAAAAGAAATTTCTCCATAGGGAATAATTGAAAAAGACACGCTGATAAATCCGTGAATAAATTTTTTTTTTGACAGTCACAAATTATCGATACTGAAACTGTTTATTTTTCTCTTTTAAATCATTGATGCCTCGTTCCTCGGCAAAGACAAAAAATGTTATTTATATTCAGGCTATGTGAACACCAACGGGTCCCTCACATGTAAGCGCGTTCTTGTCTCCTCTGAATTTAGCACTGCAGCGGATGTGAGTGGGTGGAACAATGTGCATTTCTTGCCGTCCGTCTGTGATCAACATTATAGACGTAGCCAAGTCGGTAAAGTGAGCTGGCGTTACAGTGCAAATATACTGAGCAACAAAAGACACGCAAGTTCATTAAAGACAGACCGGAAAGTAAGTTTGCGCGTAATTATTATAGAAAATCAAACTGGCGTGTGCACATTTACACTCCTTTCATCAAACTTTTCTTTTCTTTGCAGTCACTTTGACTGAGTAACCGTAAGAGTATATTAACTAACTAGCTAACTTGTGTTTCTTTTGTTGCTCAGTAAACTTTAGCCATTTTATTTTAATTGATGAATAGCCGTAATATGTAGCAACTCGATTGCCACACTTCATGTAGCGCGGCAAAATGTACCGTAAGCTAAGGCCGCTGTTGTGACATCCTAGAATCATGCTTGCAGCCAACACTCACCTTACTTTTTCATATTAAAATGATATGGATATATCCA
This sequence comes from Gymnothorax javanicus, assembly GCA_029692085.1. Lineage (NCBI taxonomy): Eukaryota > Metazoa > Chordata > Actinopteri > Anguilliformes > Muraenidae > Gymnothorax > Gymnothorax javanicus. Next base: position 99,215,681 of record CM056194.1, on the reverse strand, counting down.
TAAACTAAGTTGTATATTTCCGTACTTTGAAAAGCTCCAATTCACATGACTGTATTTTGATGCGTTATGCATAATGTGTCAGCTGAGTAGCATCTAATGTAATGTCCATATGAGTGCATTTATAACACTACATAAAGTCAGTTCGAACACTGCTTTAGCAAACCATTTATTAACCATTCTTCATTCTTAAATTAGTTACAGACCTTCATAGTTGATGACGAAACTTTTCAGCAACTTGACAGATGAGATCCAAAATGATAACTATTTTTTGTGCATGATCTGAACTTCCATGAAAGCACCGAATACACTTATGCATTATTTGTGCTGCAGCCTTTATTAGTTCGAAGTTTTGGGTAGGTGGAAACGTCAGAGTATATGAAATCCGAACATTGTTTGTGAGCAGCATCTGAGATCAACGGGAGTGATGCAGGTAAATTCGACGGTGTGGCTGATTTTCATCAGAATGAAGATAATACGAGTCCTAAAAGAGAATGCAACAGTTCAGCATGAGACGAAGATCGATTAGATGTACATTTTAGAACAGAAATAGTGATTATGAGATAACAGGGGAAGGACTACCAAATGTTAACTTAAACAATAGGAGCATAAAACAGATGTGGGTCTTAGGGCCCATATTTAAGCGACAGTATAAACTGTTGTCAGGCATTGTGAAATTGTATTATTTGTATGGTCGTGCGTTTCATGAAAAAAGTATTGGTGGATCAATGTGCACTAAATGGCCACGTTTTTATATTTATCTCTGGGGAAAGACAGAAAAAAGGAGCGTTAAAACAAAGGTAAAAATAACGCAGTACAATGTGCGTAACATGTCAGGGTAGACCCACATTTTACTATACTCCACGGAATGGTTATGAGTCTAGCGCGAAGCTAAGTTAGCTAAAAGTAAATTAGCTTGCCAGAACTGGCAAAAGTGGCACATGCAGTGCGTTGTGTGTTCGATTTATCGTCTTGAATCCGGAGAAGATAATGGAGTTCGCACGCAGACAAGCAAGTCTGGCTCAATAAATGTAGTTATTCATCGTTGAACTAAAGAGGACACGAGCCTGAGCAATGTCATGTTACACAACAGCAAGTCAACTGTTTTGCCGAAATTTTTGCGTTAAAATCAAAAGTATTACTTCCCTGTTAAATAACAGTCGTTTTAAACATTTGATATTGCATTTGGTTTTTAAAATTGTATTTCAAACTATGATTAAGCCTTTACTGGCGGCTATGTTTTTTTGTTCCGCTCATAGTTACATCAGGGGTTTCGTACGCAAGGTTCTGCAGTCTGCAGTGGTAAGAATTCCATTTCCAGAGAAAAGTGATCGTGAACACGCACCCTGGGTAGGAGTTCCATGAGCGCGGGCCGTTGTCATGGACACCTTGGATACCAGAGCGTTTATAAGCCCCACACTACGCGTGTGTGAGCCAAAGTCACACAGTGTATGTCCGCGTGGCTCCCTCTCAGGAGTGGCCGGCCTTCCAAAATTACTCAAAGAGCGCATCGACCACTCATCCAGGAGGTCACAAAAGAACCCAGAACAACATCGGAAGAACTGCAGGCCTCACTTGCCTCAGTTAAAGTCAGTGTACATGATTCTACAATAACAAAGAGACTGGGCAAAAATGGCATCCATGGAAGAGCTCCAAGGCGAAAACCACTGCTGACCAAAAAGAACACAAAGGCTTGTCTCACATTCGCCAAAAAACATCTTGATGATCCCCACGACTTTTGGCAAAATATTCTGTGGACTGACAAGACAAAAGTAGAACTTTTTGGAAGGTGTGCATCCCGTTATATCTGGTGTAAAACTAACACAGCATTTCATAAAAAGAACATCATACCAAAAGTCAAACATGGTGGTGGTAGTGTGATGGTCTGGGGCTGCTTTGCTGCTTCAGGACCTGGACGGCTTATCGTAATTGATGGAACTATGAATTCTGCTCTCTATTGAAAAATTCTGAAGGAGAATGTCTGACCATCAGTTTGTGACCTCAAGCTCAAGTGCACTTTGGTTATGCAGCAGTACAATGATCTGAAACACACCAGCAAGTCCACCTCTGAATGGCTTAAAAAAACAAAATGAAGGTTTTGGAGTGGTCCGGACTTAAATCCGACTGAGATGCTGTGGCATGACCTTAAACATGCCATTCACGCTCAAAACAATTCTGCGAACAAGAGAGGGCAAAAATTTTTCAATAGCGATGTGAATTACACATTGCCAGTTATCGTAAATGTTTGATTGCAGTTGCTGTCGCCGAGGGTGGCACAGCCAGTTATTAGGATTAGGAGAAAATTACTTTTTCACACAGGGTCAGGTTGGTTTGGATAGCTTTTTTCCCCTTAATAAATGAAATCATCATTCCAAAACGACATTTTGTATTTACTCGGGTTGTCTTTGTCTCATATTAAAATTAGTTTGATGATCTGAAACATTTAAGTGTGACAAATATGCAAAAGAATAAGAAATCAGGAAGGGGGCAAACACTTTTTCACGGCACTGTATGTTTTATTGTAATCCTACCTCATTGACAGAAAAAAAATATTTTTGGCAATGACGGCCCGCACATTTTCACAGCTGCTCGAGAATTTGCGGCAAGAATCGCACATTCTGGCTTCACCTTGATTTCTACACATCCCGGTGTGAGGTGAAACAAAGTCAGTTCAATTAACTCCAAGTTGCATGCAGTTCAATTTTACTCCAGTAGATGGCACTCTAAGACCACAAATCACAGTGTACGACCGGTTCTTCAATGCCAATGCTTTTCTGGTAATAATAATATGTTACGGGTCACCGGTTTTAGTATATTTGTCTCGGCACTGGCTGTCATTTATAAACGAGGGCCCAGGTGAACGTCAGGGAAGGCGGTGGCTGAGGTACTTGCGGTCTCTGAGTGCAGCTCTAGTCTATTTTTATATACGTAGACCCCATGCAACAACGTTGCGGGTGTATTTGACCTGTCCGTCAGTCAGTCTGTGTGTTATCATTATGTTGTCGCCTGGATAGTGCTTACATTTTTCATTAGATTTTCTTCAAATTTGGTTTTACGGTTCCTAGCATCCGTACCTCAGGGGAGTTTGATTTTCAAGAAATTTCATGCTGGGGAACCAGTTTTTTCTTGGGGGGGGGGCAGGCTCCCCAGGCAAACATTTTTAGGAGCCTGCAAGGATTTTAAAGAGCCCATCATTTTCACAATCATTTCAAAACCGTTTACAAAATACAGTGATGTATTAAAATCCCGATTGTTCGTACCTCAGCAATATACATTGAAAATAAGGGGGTGGGGTGGGAATATCTTAATTATCACTGTATCTATATGTATTATGTGTATTTACATAATTACATAATTATTTATTGTATTTTTGTTGTTTAAGTTAAATGATTTTCTCAAGTGAACATATGTCCAAAGCAAGTTTGCAATAGAGCGAATAAAATTGAATATGAAATCTGTAATATTCTGAAGCCCTTTTTTGTAATTAATTGCATTAAATGTAAGACAGACACGTAGACATGTCCTTATTCTCAGTCTAACAACCACTCTCTGAAAAATAACACCCAAAGACTGAACTTCCCAAAACCATCAATTGCGATTATTGAATACCTTACAGTTAACTAATTGCTTAATTTTGTTTGGCTTGTTCAATTTAGATATCTGAACCAGCCCCAGCATTGACACTTACTGCATAATCTTGATCAGAATTTGAGTCTCACTCTGTTTAAAGTTTTTTTTTTTAACGGTCACTGATGCATGAATTTATCCATTCTTTTTTGTATTATTAATGGAACACAGACTGTAGCTGCAAACTGCATAGGCCTTCACAGTGACACTGCATCTTAAAGAAAGGAATCAAAAGAAAATGATTACCCTGCTTACATAGACTTTTATAGGCCTCAGCAAGTTCAGCTTCAGGCAAAATCTTGTTTATGAATTTGAGTCTGATAAGAACAAAAATGATCACGGTTTCACGGGCTCAAAAATTTTAGCAAGAATTAAGAGTAGTTGAATCACTTTTCTTGCTTTTGACTTGGACTCGACTTCGCGCAGCAATATTCAAATGACAACAAACATGCAATGCATAATGGATCTGGGTACATAAGATGACCGCTTTTTTTCACGCATACTTGTCCATTCTCGAAATGAGCGTTGTAAAAAAAATTGATAGCTTCATTTTACTTACCCTTTACTGTACTGTTTGTGCAAATTATTTACTTAGTTCATCGCAACTCAGATATAATCACTGCGCGGTGTGAGGTCTTACTCAAATAACTGCACTTAGACTACCACTGTCCTATCGCACAACTACTGTGAGCTCGCTTGACAGCGCTTGAAATAAGCGGTGTCGCATCGCGTTTTGCGATGTAAACTACTTGCTAACCAAAATTCAAAATATCTGACCAATGACTTGCAGCTGCTGCGATACGAAATCCAGCAGTTTAATTTCATCAACAATTACTGAGAGCAAACTTCTCATCCCCCGAAATAGTGAGCAGGAACCGCTTCAATTATGAAAAGGATTTATTTTGTCGATTGTACCAGCAACGTTGCTGTAAAGGACAAATCCAGAAAGATCTTAAGGGTATTTGCGATAAGAAGGTAAATACTTCGCTAGTATGTGTGCCCCGTCGAGAAATGACAAATTGCCTTATCAAGAAACTGCACCGCAAAGGACGATTTAAGCAAAAAATAAAAAAATAAATTAGGATTACTTTTTAGAGTAGCTTGGCCTATTTAATACGCAAATTACACTTTTTTGCACTTCGCTATCTACAGAAATACTTGAACACCGCCGGCGATAAGATATAAAAACTTCAAATTCATGCATGCATCCATACAACCAGCGCATTGTCAAGTAGGTTAAGGGGTGATCTGGGGTTAAATGGGCAAAATTTGATTATTTTTCCAAAAATTTATTTTTGAATAAAAATATTCTATAATAACCCACCTTTAATAATCACTAATTACTACAAGGATTAAAAACTGAACTCAACTTTTCAATGCGGTCTAATGCATTTTCCATTGATTTCCTAAGGTATTACTTTTTCCACGTTTCTCATGTTTGTGGCAGCCATAACTTTTTTATTTATCATTGAAAATCAATTAAATTTGGGCTGCAGGTACTTTACTTCATTAGGAATGCAATGACATAGGGAAATTATGCCTATCTGTTACATACTTTGAATATTTTGAGTATTCGTCAGATTCTGCGCAAAATAATTTCAAAATATGAGTAAAGTGCCCCAAAATCACAAAACTGATAAACTGGGCAAAGAAAGGCTATGTTATTGCATTTGGATAAGCAATGGCTTTTAAATGATGAAAGAAAAACTGAATTCTATCATAGACTTAAAGAGGAATTGGTGCCAGAAGTTTTCTGCATATTTAATGAGCTTGCTCGGTTACCATGGCAACCGCATAAACAGAAAAATGCCATCTTGTATCTTTTTTGGTGATTATTACATATACCTCTTCAGATTAATTCTGAGTTGTTTCCTGGTGTCATTTTTCATTTAACCCCAGATCACCCCTTGACAAATTGTTACTAAGCCGGCTTGCCGTTACAAACCACGAGGGTAACAAATTAAAGTGCGAATACAGTGACGCTGCAAAAGGTACTGTGCGCGATTGATAATTGGTGAGAATTATAAGGAATGCATTAGTGGAAAGTTAGGCCTTATTTTCAAGGAGCTAGCCGGGCTTTGATAAAAGGATTGTTAGGGAGCCCGGCGAGATTTTGAGGAGCCAGTTGCCACCGGGCTCCTATTAATTTCTAGCCCTGGGAAGGGGCTTGCATAGGGAACATGTGGGGCCATATGAGCTTGCTCACCAAAGTGTTTTAACTTTTGCATGGGTATATTGTTTTTGACCCGCCCGTCTGTACGTCAGTCAGTCAAGAGCTGTGTTCGAAATCATCCACTCATTCACTCACTCCCTATTCCCAACATCGCGTACATGATATAGTGCACTACATAGGGAATGACCAAAGGAGATTTCGGACACTACACCGGAATTTTCTGAGCATGGTTGCGCCAGCAAATGCGCTGGATATACTTGTGATGTAAGCGGACACGCCGAACATCACGTAATCAAACCGGACACTTAAAGGGGACCTATTACACTGATCCTTCTTTTAATACATGTTAGTAATGTTATAATGTTGGTTGTCCATGCTCAACCTCTGAAAAGTTTCTAAACATAAGATACAGGGGTTTTGCCGTAATCCAAGAACGTGATTTCATCAGCATGATTTCCTCTCTGAACAGCTCCTCCCGAGATCTTCACGAGATCTGGGCAAAACCTGACGTCAGGTTGTGCCGTCCAATTAGTACAAACCTAGCCAGAGCCAACCACTGAGCTGGACCTGCCCACACCGGAAACTATTCTAGCAGGCACTAACAACGGCAGATCATACTATGCCTTAGTAGCGTCTACACTTTTGGAAATACAAAAGAAGAACTGCAGATCATTTGAGGTGCAATTTTGTCAGTATCTCTCCCAAAGCTGCTTGTCCGTTTACTTTTGGACGCAAAGAAAAACAACTATTTTTCTTCCAAAAGATGATGCCACCAGAAATCAGTGGGTAGCTTTTTTGTTTGCTGGCAGCAAACAGCCACGGCCAAAGGGAACGTTAGCTGATTGTGCTCAGCATTACACCAAAGACAGCTTTGTTAATAAAGGACAATTCGACACAGGATAAGGGTTTCAGCTGCTTCTCAAACCTGAAGCAGTTCCATCGATAAAGCGCTCGGAGCCACAAGCTGTAAGTAACAATATAACAGCAAATAATGTAAGTGAAGCTAACGTGTTACAGGTGGCTAGCAGGACCGCTAGCAATAGTTAGCACTAACAACTGGCCTCAAACGCAAGCTTTGTAAAATATCTGAAGATAAAGCCTGTATCCGTCGCGACTGTCCGTGACTCACAGACACAGAAGCTGCAAGTTGCTTTTACTGCATAAGCCAACCTGACGTGATAGCTAGTTGATTGTGACTGTAGCACAACGGCTAACGTAGCCAAGTTACTGTTGCTAATGTTTGTGTCCTAAATATGCAAGAGTAATATCAGGGGAAATTCTACAGAAGATGTGTGAACATAAACCTCATTTGAAGCTAACTTTTAATGCTTGTTTGTAATTTGGATGCTTGGTACAACTGTTCACAGTAACAGAACTTGCTGTCTGTAAAACCTGTATTGCAAGGGTTTGTCTCTGTGGTTATGACCGCTCGGTTACCAGCTACTGCATGTTAGTTTGCGTGCCGTGCTAATTAAAAATGCTCCTGGTTGACGAAAATGCAGTAATTCTGATCGGTATGCTTGTGTTACTTCGGTAAGCATCAATGTGGCAGTTTCATCATAACGTTGCCCGATTGTAGCCACTACAGTTAGTGATCGCTTCACTTATCCATGACCGGGATCAGCCAGATACTTAACAAATGTATGAGCAAGCTCTCTGGTGCTACCGTGAAAGCAATGCGAAACGCAGAAGCTCTACCGGTTTACAAATGATTTCTCTGCACTACCTTGACATAATTTCATCCCCCTTTAGAAATTGTTGTGGCTAATAAAAAGCCAAAAAAGGCGGAGATTAAATAGGTAATTCTTTCCTGTAGAAGTGATCGATTCGCTAGCTCCACATAAGCAACTTGTCCGCGCTAACGGAACTTGCGGTCTGCAAAACCTGTATTATATTCATAACATAACTGAGCTCTCTTTAGCTGTCGCGTACTATCCATAAAGCTGCTTTCACATCGGACACGAAACTAATTTTTTGCGCGACAGATTAGCTACATTCAAAGTCAATGCAAAGATGCGAATACAGGCGTTATGGGCGCGTTAAGCAGCTTTCACACTGGACGCGAAACAAATTTTTCGCGCGACAGATTAGCTACATTCAAAGGCAATGCAAAGACGTGAATACAGGCGTTATGGGCACGTTAAGCAGCTTTCACACCGGACGCGAAGCGAATTTTTTGCGCGACAGATTACATTCAAAGTCATGACCGCTTATCAGCTACTGCATGTTAGTTCGCATGCTCTGCTAATTAAAAATGCTCCTGGTTAACTTATATGCAGCAATTATGATCGGTATGCTTGTGTTACTTCGGTAAGCATCAATATGACAGTTTCATCATAACGTTGCCTGATTGTAGCCACTACAGTTGAAGCTAACCGGAGAGGTGCTGTATATGTCTGCCGAGTTGGGCTGCAGTTAGACCAGACGTAGGTTTTGCAGAGCTTGGGGTGCGTTTTTGGGTGTGTAGAATCTGGAGACATTCCTGCGTATGGCTGATAAGCTCGGACCAGAGCCTGGCCAAATAGCAATAAAACTTTTAGGGCCTTCCCCCTAGGATGTTCCTTTAGCCTGCAAGTGGAAGGTGTCAATGGTCTTTGGGTGTCCCTGGTTTTACTCTGTATGAGGGGGGGTAGTTGCAAAGCCCTGACTGACACAATGCCCCTGTGGGAGTCATATCACTGTCCCCAATTAAGCTAAAGTCCAGTTATATTAATCTGTTTAAAATAATCTAAACCTCTGGGAACTTCATAATATGTTTATATGTTCAATATCCTGTTAAGAAATCACTTATATACTTATAACCCAATTAAACTATATAATAATTCATCTTAAGGCTTTTGCATGACAACTGCATCATATTAGTGCATATTCATATCATGTTTGGTCTTGTTATTCTCGGGGGAATCCAAGGAGTTGAATGGAGTATGTTTCATTCCCATTGAAATTATGGTTCATTCCCTTTTGGAAACTCCTGAGAATTTGATTAGAATCCTCTCTGGTAATCACCCTATTCTCCTCTCTCTGCTGAAGTGTTTTATTACATCCTCCCAATGGTGGAAACCCAAAAACGGGATTCGACCCCCCTTCCAGGTGTTTATGGCCACGCCGCCTGGATCAAAGACGTGGTTTGGCTTAAAGCAAAGAGAAACAATCCATTCTGGGAAGATCGTAGTCGACTTCCCATACGCATCCCTATGCCGTATGTAGCCAATCTATATAGTCAGGGAAGATCGTATCCGATCTCTCCCCGCGCACGTAAGTGCGTGAGTAGTCCTTTATTTATGGAAGACCGTATCCGGTCTCTCCCCGCGCATGTCAGCGCGTGAATAGCCTTTTCCTCCAGGTATGACTTTATTCTCCTTTTCTAAATTGTATGTAACTTGTAATTGGCTTAACGTTGATTTGTTTGATTTAAGCTCTTGCCTACCTGGTGAATAAATTATTACATTCTTTCTAGCCCCGTTGCGGCGGATAACTAGGGGGTTGATCCCAACCGAGGAATGACTGGCCAGCAGCCTGGTACGGGAATTGGTTTTATTAAGTTGGAGAGACAATCATGATCTACTTACATAAAGGGTTTATGTATTGCTGGTTTTGGGATTTTAGCCTTAAGGAAATCCATGGACGAAAAGTCGGTTATCTGTTAAAATTCCCTGAAGGAACCCATGGGCGTGCATAAATCTGGGTTCACTGTATTGATGCCAAAAGATGCTGTTGCGGTGATGGCTGACTTCCAACCTCTAATCTAATCAACGCACCTGGGATCCGGACATGGTGTTAAACCCGGGAATATTAATGGAGTTCGAGGTATAATCGACCCGAGATTCACACGTGTCCCTAAACTATAAATTCTAATTCTAATTTGGAGTCAGATATTTAACGAGGGTATAACTAAATTTGGTATTCTAAATGTATTATGGAGTCAGATTAATTGTAGCCGTTGTGCTTTTGTGCCCCGTTCTTCGAACAGAGAAAAATATCCATTTTATTGGGATTTGGATCAGCCAGGAGGTCGCGCTTGTTAACACCAGCCCAAAAGAACACGTTGAGCCTTCGCCCCAACAATTTCCGTCATTGGTATTGTTTTGTGGGTTTTACAGGTTTTACAGGTTTCTCCACGCTAACGACACACCACAGTTATGCACAGGAACCAGCAGGTCCTAATACACACCGAAGCAGTCCATAAGCTGTTGGTCCACTTTTAGCTGCTCCTCACTGTCCATGTTTCCCTCTAAACTCAGACCCACCGGATTTCTACGGTCTCCGGTCTACACTTGGGCATGTCGACCCGTTCTACAAATGTGTCTATATGGGGTGGATTCTAGCTTTCCCTGCATCCTACCTACAGAGGAGAAAAACCGCTGTACTCACCACTGTTGCCGATAGCAAATTCGTGCTTGAGCTGCCAGACATTCGCACTGCGTCCTCCACCTTCACCGTTGCGTTTATTAGAACAAGTTAATTTCATTAAATCTATACACATGTACTGCATTAGATTGCAGAATGTGTCCATCGAATCCTTCGGGAGACGCGTCAGTTTCACTCTGGAGCCGGACCAGGAAAATTGTGTTCTGCTGCCTCCTCCCGCCTAGATCCGCCCTCCACAGAGCTGGCCAGTCAGAAGAAAGTGGGCACACGGGGAGTGGGGGCCATAGCGGAAGAGCCACCCCAATGAGGCGTTTCAGGCAGAGACTACTATGGACTACAAATGGGGTTTTTTGAGGATGGCAGTATGAGCGAAATAAGTACCCTTTTTTTACTTTGCACGATCAGGAGTACTCTAGGGGAGTCAAAGACCAAAATATAAACTTGGAAAAATAGCATATTAGGTCCCCTTTAAGCTGCTTTCACACAGGACGCGAAATGAATTTTTCGCACAACAGATTACATTCAAAGTCAATGCAAAGACGCGAATACACGCGTTTATTCGCGTCTTTGCATTGACTTCGAATGTAATCTGTTGTGCGAAAAATTCGTTTCACGTCCGGTGTGAAAGCAGGTTTATGTAAACATTGGAGAATGTATTTCTGCAGGGTGGAGCCATCTCGCTCTTCAGATTCTTCTTCTGTGGGAAACAACGACCGCAGTGCATTGTGGTATACGGCACTGCAATGTAGTGTACATCGCTTGCACACTCGATTCCGCTGTGCATTATGGGTATTTTATAGTCCACTATATAGTGGATGAAAAGAATTCGAACAACACTACAAAATGGAGGACACACTATATAGTGCACTATATCCGTGATAGGGGGAGATTTTGAACACAGCCCACGTGTCATCATTATGTTGTTGCCCGGATAGCGCTTACATTTTTCATCTGAATTTCTTCAAATTTGTTATCCTAGCATCCATACCTCAGATGAGTTTGATTTTCTAGAAATTTTGTGAGGAGGAATCATTTTTTTAAGGGGGGCTTCTTGCTCAACAGTCCCTTAATTTTACAACCTTTAACGTTTAGGGAAAGGTGTCATGTATGGAATCCATAGAGTGTGCTTCCCGCTTGTATGTAGCGCAGCTTTACTTGGGGAACACCCAATGTTCAATGTGTTCAAATAAGGAAACCTGCGTCACGCAGCAGGCAGTGACTCCTCCCCTAAGAGCCACCAGCGCAATGGGTAACCGAAATGAGAAACCAATCAAACGTTTTTACAGCATTAAAATCAGGTTAAATGGAGTGTTTGGGGAGGAATATCACAAATACCACATACATTTTGAGCCATTCTAAATTACCGCAGGGGAAATTCCTTAACCGCAACAGCTGTAATTGTAGTTGGTGTCCTTGTAGTGAATGAATAGAGGAATGAATAACTAAGTCCATCCGGCCAATCACGAAAACAAACAAACATGACGGGCAAGAGTCGCATGATCACGTTGCTTAGTGTAAGTGCGTTCTGATTCTCTTATTAGCGCGGTTCTCGTCCTAAGCCTGTAAGAATTACCCTTTACACCTTTCCTTTTTACACCTTTTTCCTTTTCCTTTTCCTTTTTTCCTTTACCTCATGACGTTTTACACAGAGGAATTAGACGGCGAGACGTATGACTTGGACGCAGCCCAAGACTCCTCCATTTCGCGCCAAGGTCCTGATCACTGTTTTTGGATTTTTATTCACACCGCTGTACATTATCCCTTATGAGTTCAATACCACTCACTTTTAATTTAAACTCTCTCTCTCTCTCTCTCTCTCTCTCTCTCTCTCTCTCATCTATTACAGGCTTTTATGGAAAACAGAAAACAGAGCTTTGTTCAACCCACGTTTATTTAAACCACTGTTAGAGTTCTGTGTGTTTCTGTGAGGTTTTTTAAATTTATTTATTTATTTTAAAAAATGAATGTTTAAATTTTTTTTTTTTAAAGGAATGTTTAAATAAATAATGGATTTGTAATGAACTACATTGTTCTGGTTTTTAATGCATCAAGCTATCTCTGTCCTGAACTGCTCTGATGTGTCCTGAGCCTCTGCTGTGTGTGTGCCAGTGCTGGGTACCGGTACGCGGTATATCATATCGCCGGTACCAACGTTGCGATACCATAACCGGTTGTCAGATTCGTGTGGAAACGATACGCTGTATCGAATCATTTCTCTCCTACCGTTCGCTAGTTTCTAACAACTGCAGGCCACGCTGGTGACTGAACTGTGCACAATGACACTGACAAACTTAACATCGCTCAATCTAACTTCGATCTGAAACATTCTTGCCGTCGTATACCTTGTTTTTCTCTTGGTGAATCTCGCCAGAAACGAGACATTCGTTGCGAAAGAAGCGGCATTTCCAAGCCGAAGCTGTCACGGGATCCCCGACCATATTAGGAAGTTAAAATCAGCCTTGTCATGCGCTGTCTGTACTGTGATTGGTTCGCCTGTTTACTATAAATTCCCATGCGGTGAAACTATGAATGAAACTCCGATCCGAAAACAGCCAAATGAAAGCCGACCCTGCCGCGCATAATTCATGCATACCGACACGAGTCATTAAGCAAAAAAACGCAACAATCAACTTATTCCAGAGGCATCGATCGAAATTATTTTACACTGTTCGCTCGCCCGTTCGAGAATGGGAGCGATACTTGAGTCTATAGTGTTACCAGTCCACATAATGGACAATACGAATTTTAATTTGAAACATTTCATGAGGAAATTCCTATACACCGACGAAAACCTCGGTGTAACTAATCCTGGGATTCGTGGCATTCACGTGGTTGCACACAGTCCCTCCTCCTACTCATTCCCACAAGGCGAGACTGCACGTCGTCCCGTGTCATTCCGCATCATGCAAATCGCAAATATGCCGCTTCCCCTCAAGGGCAAGGCGTGGAATTACTTTGCAAAAACTCCTCTCGGTGGTAAATGCAACCACTGTGACAAAGATGTCTCAAGCAAGAGACGAAGCACAAGTCACCTCGCAAGCCACCTGCGCCGTACACACTAAATTGAAGTGCAGCCACATCCGTCCGTAGCCGGTAAGCCTCGCCATTCTGTTGTGACCATTCATAGCAAAACCGGCTCAAATGTAATAAAAGTTTGACGAAAATTGTTTTGTGTAACCCGTTGATACCAGGACTCCCCATGGCAATAACGATGAGCTTTATCAACTTTCTTTCTGACAATCAGCTTTGTAAAATTTCTATCGTGAGTTCCCCTGGTGCATATTGTCAGAAATGAGTACTCTGGGAAATGTCAGACTGTTAAACGGTACTATAATCAAGACCTCTATCGGTAATCCAGCGCTAATCCGAGCAAAGCATATTTGGGCCGTGGAACAGACTACAATGATGCTCTCTGAACTGAAGTGAACTGTGTTAGCTTGTCGAAATATGACTCCAGAGTGTAAGTAATATTTAAGCACTTCTGTCTCCGGGGGATGCTGGCAATAATACAGCTGGACCTCAAAAAAAAAAAAAGAAGGAATGTGTTATTTTTGAACTTATGGTGATGAATTTACAACAAGAATTAAAAGCAAATATTATGAATTATTCATTTTTGAATCTTCAAAATTGAAAGGTACAAACAAATATTTGAAGCAACATGAAAAAAGATGAAGCAACATGGTTTTCTGGATTTACCTTACTGAATAAAACAATAAAGAATGAAATAAGACATTAACTTTAACGGATTTATGTGTATTATCTGAATAAAGACTATGTTCTAAAAAGGTTTGCGTATGTTGATGTATCGCGATAAATATCGTGTATCGTATCCATGATATGATACGATATATCGTATCGTATCATCCATATGATACGCAGCACTAGTGTGTGCAGCCTGAGAGCCGCTCTCACCCGGAGCCCTCGACCCAAAACCACTCTAAATCAGTCAGGATAAGTAAAATGTACAGCGAATAACGATTGCTAACTGGATAAGCATGTATTTATGGGTGTATTTTAGTTATCTACTTTCTGGTTTCAGGGTGATATTAATATTGCTTTTTTTTTTTTTGGTAGAACAGTCATCTGCAGTTAGACCAAGCCTGATTCTGATACAGACCATGACCAAATAACCACAAAATGATCATCCGATATGGAGCTGGCCTAGTGCTGATACAGATACTGAGGACTCCGGGCAGGATCAGTTTTACCGATCCAGCCAAGTTCCGGCCCAGTTCCAGTACAGTGCCAATCCAGATCTGGCACACCTTTGGCAAAATGACTAGAAATCATTACATGTGTTTTTTGGAGCTGGGCCAGTGCTGGCTGGTAAGTGGAAAAACGGATATGTGCCAGCATTGGCCCGTTGTGCTAAAAGATGCCGGCCCAGACCCATTTGCTAGATCCGGCCCGGAAGCTATGGTGGCTCTGGGCCGGATCAATTTTGCTGCAGGATATTTCACTTCCCATCCCTCACTCGAGCGGAAATGGACTCGTCTAAAATTGCCCCCACGCAAAAAAGGACTATTGCAAAATCACCCCGCATCTCTTGTAAAATGGATTTTTTTTGTGAAAATAACGGACATGAAAAAACATGGAATATAACATTTTTAATGAAAGCAAAATGTTCACCTTTAAATGGTAAGGTTATAGCGTAGCTGTGTTACTATCTAATAATTTCCCACCGTACAGGAGCCTGAATCATATTTTTCTGGGAAAGGAAACAAAAACTGAAAAGAAGCAAAACAAAATTAAAATCACCTAATTTAAATGATTTAAACCTTGGAAAATGGTGGGAAAATCTTTCTCATTCGGACTCAAACTATAAGGGGTTCATTTTAATGACATAGTGCAGTTCACAATGAATTGAGCCAGACTTCTTTTCAACTGTATGAGTCGCCAAAATCTTAGTCCAATTATTGTATGCTTTAAAAAGAAAAAACTGATATTGTAGAATTTAATTCAGCTGCAAGTGAATTATTTTGAATTCATTAACACAGCGGTGATTGTAGACGTGATCTGCCGTGGAATGTGACATGCAGTAACAAGATGACATTCCACTACCAGCCATACTGATTGCAAATAATGCAATGTGTGAGCTTTTAGTGAAAGGAAGCAAAACAGTACTAGCTATCTCCATGCCAAATTTCAGGTCATTTGGCCTGAGCATAATGGCACAGGAGGCAAAAATGTACACTTTTGGCTATTATTACCCAAAAAAAGCTTATTTAAATCATTTCTAAGGCCAGCATCCAAAAAAAAAAAAAAAAAAAAAAAAAATTCTGGGCGTATGTTGCTAAGCTACCCCTGTTCCAAATGTCAGGTCATTTGGCTTTAAAATGAGAGCGTGGCGCCCATTTGATCAAAAAGCCAGGGGGAGAACAAGAAATGGAGCTAAAACAGTATATTTCTCTCACCCTATAGGGCAGTGAAATATAATGACTCGTGTTGCCAAAATGGTCACAGATGGAGCTTAGGTTTGTATTAGAGACATATAGGAAGTCATATATGAACTTTCATTTGGTGACCTTCGTATTGACCTTCGAAGGTCAAATGTGACCTAGTGAAAATTCGATGGCTTGTATCACTAAAATGGTCACAGATGGAGCCTAGGTTTGTATTACTGACATCTAGGAAATCACATATGAACTTTCATTTTGTGACATTCAACTTGACTGTCAGTGACCTTTGAGGGTCAAACTCCACAGTGAAATTACAATGACCTGTATCACCAAAATGGTCACCGACTGAGCCAAGGTTTGTATAGAGACATTTAGAAAGTCATATACAGCTGCAAGAAAAAGTACGTGAACCCTTTGGAATTACCTTGATTTCTGCATAAATTGGTCATAAAATGTGATCTGATCTTCATCTAAGTCACAACAATAGACAGTCTTCTTAAGCTAATACCTCACAGACGATTTTATGTTTTCATGTTTTTATTGGATATAACATGTAAACACTCACAGTGCAGGGTGGAAAAAGTATGTGAACCCCTTGGCTAATGACTTCTCCAAGAGCTAATCGGAGTCAGGAGTCGCCCAACCTGGAGTTCAATCAATGTGAGGAGATTGGAGGTGTTGGTTAAAGTTGTTCTGCCCCATAAAAAACACACACCAGTTTTAAGTTTGCTATTCTTAAGAAGCATTGCCTGATGTGAACCATGCCTCACACAAAAGAGCTCTCAGAAGACCTACGATTAAGAATTGTTGACTTGCATGAAGCTGGAAAGTGTTACAAAAGTATCTCTAAAAGCCTTGATGTTCATCAGTCCACGGTAAGACAGATTGTCTATAAATGGAGACAGTTCAGCACTGTTGCTACTCTCCCTAGGAGTGGCCGTCCTGTAAAGATGACTGCAAGAGCACAGCGCAGAATGCTCAATGAGGTGAAGAAGAATCCCAGAGCGTCAGCTAAAGCCTTACAGAAATCTCTGGCACATGCTAACATCTCTGCTGGCAAACCTATGGTAAGTAAAACATTAAACAAGAATGGAGTTCATGGGAGGACACCACAGAGGAAGCCACTGCTGTCCAAAAAAAACCATTGCTGCACATTTGAAGTTTGCAAAAGAGCACCTGGATGTTCCACAGCACTACTGGCAAAATATTCTGTGGACACATGAAACCAAAGTTCAGTTGTTTGGAAGGAACACACAACGCACATCAACATCTAAACCTCATCCCAACTGTGAAGTATGGTGGAGGGGGCATCATGGTTTGGGGCTGCTTTGCCGCTTCAGGGCCTGGACGTATTGCTAACATCGACGGAAAAATTAAAATTCAAGTTTAACAAGACATTTTGCAGGAGAACTTAAGACCATCTGTCCGCCAACTGAAGCTCAACAGAGGATGGGTGGCAACAGGACAACGACCCAAAACACAGAAATAAATCAACAACAGAATGGCTTCAACAGAAGAAAATACGCCTTCTGGAGCGGCCCAGTCAGAGTCCTGACCTCAACCCGATTGAGATGCTGTGGCATGACCTCAGGCGAGCGATTCACACCAGACATCATAAGAATATTGCTGAACTGAGACAGATTTGTAAAGAGTGTTAAGACTGTTTTCTGTCGTGGAGTCAAGTTGGGACCGATGAAGTGACACACCAATGACCACTTTCCAATTGAAAAGGCTTTTATTACAATGCGCAAGGGAGGATTCTAGCGTCCGACATAGCATTCGCAGAGAATCCTAACACACTGTTCACATCTCGGGGTTTAAGTACAAGATCAGGGGTAGAGCAAGTGGTGGATGTAACACCTTCCCTTAAACATCCAGCCAAACTTACAGGATGTTGATATTACCTTTGATCATATACCTTCCTCAGTTGTTGGTTCCCGTTCATCTGCACCTGGGGAACAGACCCAGCAGTTCCTCCACTCTACCAAACCATCCATTCTGCAACTAAGATGTGCCTGCATTTATTTTTCTACTTAAAAAGTACGGAGGAATACAGCGAACTCTTAAAAAACAACCCACATTATTGCCACATTAAAACAGTGCTCTCATAGCTCAAGACAACACACATCACAGCTTCCTTGTTTTTCTCACTGCCCTTTTTATGACCGTTCCACCATTCATTCATAGCCTCAGCTAAAGTTTAATCTGCGTTTGCTTTCAAAGGAACCGGGAATTAGCTTTAATTGCTCTACTATATCTCGGTACAGTCGCTTCCAGAGCGGCTTTCTGAACCGCTTCGGCCAATGTCTCCCTCTCCATTCTTAGTTCAGACAGTTAAAACTCTTATTATCTATTATGGGTATCGACTACAGACGCTTATGTGTATTATTTATACTTGTCGGTAGCTACGTCCCCATGTGTAAGCACGTTTAAAGGGTAAACTATGTGCTTGTACTTTATCAGGTCGAAAGGGAATGGTAGGGCAGTGTGTATTTAAAATTTTAGTAATTATTAGGTTTATTTTATCATTACCCCTTATCTCGGGTTCATTGACTATGTAAAAGTCCCTTATTTCGGGCTCATGGACTATCAAGAGTATTTGGGCTCATGTACTGTTCATGGTCCTTATCCTATGGAACCGAACCTCGACAAGTTCATTATATTATGTACGCAAATTTATATCATTTTTTATCTACATACATATATACTGTATATCGCTAAAATGAACAATGCAGGGTGTATAATGTACTCGTATAACCCAGCCTAACACACAAACTTAGCATAACAATATAACAAATCCGCTGCAGACATTCACATGCTTCAGTGACTTTACACACAGTTATCAGACGAAATGAAAAACGGAATAGCAAAACAAACAACAATCAGTGCACTTTCACGCATTCAATGACATTGGCAAATAACCAAGGTTTCTACTTCAGCATTCCCGCTCGCCACACAGCCCAGTTTCACACAACTCAAAAGTTTACCAGAGCAAACTCCCTTTTTACGAAAATGGCAAAACGGTCCAAACAGTTCCTCGAACAACTCTATTTTCCTACAACTACTGCAGCGAGGCTCGTCAGCACTCGCTAACAGCAGGCTATACAAATGCCAATGGTAACGACAATGTCCTCTTATGGGGAGTCCAACCCAACTCCACTAGGGCCACTGACTAACGACACCAATGTGTCCTCTTACAGGGAGTACAACCCAACTCCACAAAATTTCAGTGGTAACGACAAAGTCCTATTGCGAGAGTCCAACCCGACTCCAAAACCCAATGGCAGTGACGCTTCCGCGTCCTATCAACAAATGCCCGGCTATCAATCAATATTCAATCTATCAATCTTTCAAGGTCTCCAGACCTCCAAATGCCTCAAAGGCAATGACATAACGCGTCCTCTTCACGAGAGTCCAACCCGACTCCACTAGGGCCACTGACTAATGACACCAATGTGTCCTCTTACAGGAGTACAACTCAACTCCATAAAATTCAGTGGTAACGACGCCAATATGCCTAAAGATCATCAGTGATTCAATCACAACACCATCCCATTCCACACGTTATTTTTATCAAAATAATAGGAGTCACTCTAATAATTGGCTCAAGGACAATCAACACCTAATGAGGATGGTAAAATAAAAAATACTCACCCTCAAGTTGATTATCGTTGGTCCAACCAGGAGATGTTTCCTATCCCATCCTCGCCGCCATCTGTTAAGACTGTTTTCTGTCGTGGAGTCAAGTTGGGACCGATGAAGTGACACACCAATGACCACTTTCCAATTGAAAAGGCTTTTATTACAATGCGCAAGGGAGGATTCTAGCGTCCGACATAGCATTCGAGAGAATCTAACACACTGTTCACATCTCGGGGTTTAAGTACAAGATCAGGGGTAGAGCAAGTGGTGGATGTAACACCTTCCCTTAAACATCCAGCCAAACTTACAGGATGTTGATATTACCTTTGATCATATACCTTCCTTCTGAGCACAATACACCAATTACCAAGTGTGACCAGGTGCCAGGCGCCCTCACTGTGGGAGGATATTGATGTGAGTGTGTATGTGTGTGTGTGGGGGGGGGGCTGGGGTAAGCAAGGGGAGGGGGCTGGGAATGGGTGCGTGTGTGTATCTGTGTGTGCTGAGAGAAAAACCTTATTCCAGTAGCTCAATCCTATCAAGAGGAATGGTCCAAAATTCCTCCTGACCGTTGCGCAGGTCTGATCTGCAACTACATGAAACGTTTGGTTGAGGTTATTGCTGCCAAAGGAGGGTCAACCAGTTATTAAATCCAAAGGTTCACATACTTTTTCCACCCTGCACTGTGAATGTTTACATGTTGTTTTCAATAAGAACATGAAAACATATCGAGGGCTGACTGCAATAAACAGTTATGTCCAATACATAACATCTGAACATAACTGTTTATTGCAGTCAGCCCTCGATATACAACCTCAATTCCGAAATAGTTGGGACAAAGTGTAAATTGTGAATAAAATCAAAACGCAAGGACTTTCAAATCACACCAGCCAGTATTTTATTCACAATAGAACAGAGATAACATAGCAAATGTTGAAACTGAGAAATTTTACAATTTTATCCACAAAATGAGCTCATTTCAAATTTGATGGCTGCCACTGGTCTCAAAAAAGTTGGGACGGGGGCCTGTTTACCATGGAGTAGCATCCTCTCCTCTTTTTAATGCAGAGTGGAGGCGTCTGGGCATTGAGGAGACAAGTTTTTTGAGTTTAGCCATTGGAATTTGATCCCACTCTTGTTTAATACAGGCTTCCAGCTGCTGGAGAGTTTTGGGTCTCCTTTGACGGACTTTTCGTTTAATTATGCACCAAATGTTCTCAATCGGTGAAAGATCAGGACTGCAGGCAGGCCAGTTCAGCACACGGACTCTTCTACTAGGAAGCCATGCTATTGTAATAGCTGCAGTATGTGGTTTTGCATTGTCCTGCTGAAATACACAAGGCCTTCCCTGGAATAGATGTCGTCTGGAGGGGAGCATATGTTGCTCTAAAACCTTTATATACCTTTCAGCATTCATGGTACTTTATAAAACATGCAAGTGTCCCACACCATATGCACTGATGCATCCCCATACCATCAGAGATGCTGGCTTTTGAACTGAATGCTGATAACAGGAGGGGTGGTCTATCTCCTCTTTAGCCCAGAGGACACGATATGAGGCCCATGATATCCAACAAGAATGTCAAGTTTGGACTTGTCTGACCACAGGACACTTTGCCACTGTCCTTTTTAAATGAGCCTTGGCCCACAGAACACGGCGGCGCTTCTGGGTCATGTTGAACAATGGCTTCCTTTTTGCATGATCGAGTTTCAGGTGGAATCTGTGGATGGCAAGGCGGGGTGTGTTTACAGATGGTGGTTTCTTGAAGTATTCCTGGGCCCATTTAGTAATGTCAATGACAGAATCATGCCGATGAGTGATGCAGTGGCGTCTGAGGGCCCGAATATCACGGACATCCAGTAAAGGTCTTTGGCCTTGTCCCTTACGCACAGAGATTTTTCCAGTTTCACTGAATCTTTTGATGATGTTATGCACTGTCGATGATGAGACCTTCAAAGCCTTTGCAATTTGATGTTGAGGAACATTGTTTTTAAAGTATTCCACAATTTTTTAATGCAAGCCTACACAGGTTGGAGAGCCTCTGGCCATCTTTACTTCTGAGAGACTCAGCCTCTCTAAGACATCCCTTTTACAGCCAGTCATGTTACAGACCTGATGCCAGTTAACATAATTACTTTCTAAATGTTCTTTCAGCTGATTCTCTTATATATGAATTACTTTTTCAGCCCTTTTTTGCCTGTGTCCCAAATTTTTTGAGACCTGCTGCAGCCAGAAAATTTTTATGAGCTCATTTTGTGGATAAAAATGTAAAATGTCTCTGTTTCAACACTTGAAATGTTATCTATGTTCTATTGTAAATAATACATTGGCCCATGTGATCTGAAAGTCATTGCATTTTGATTTTATTCACAATTTACACTTCGTCCCAACTATTTTGAAATTGGGGTTGTAATTGTTTGTGAGGTATTAGTTTAAGAAGACTGTGTTTGTCTATTGTTCTGACTTAGATGAAGATTAGATCACATTTTATGACCAATTTATGCAGAAATCAAGGTAATTCCAAAGGGTTTGCATGCTTTTTCTTGTAACTGTATGTAGTCCATTTGCTGAGCTCTGTGACCTTTAAAAATCACAATTGACATATTGAATTTTCAATGACATGTATCACCAAAACTGCTTCAGAGCTTTGGTCTTATAAATGTGTGTTAACTTTCATTTAGTGACCTTGACATTGACCTTGATTTGAAGGTCAAACTTTACATGAAATTTTCATAACTTGTATCATCACTATAAGATTGCTTTCCAGTAAGCTACAGGACGCTTGGTCCTATTTCTTATTTTTAAGGTTTGTTAAGTTTTGAAAATCCTTTGGTGTGCACCAAGCATAAACTTAGATCAAGCTAATGTAAGCTATACACAGTAGCTGGCCACTTTTTTTTTTTTTTTAACTTCCTGATAAAAGACGGACAGGGCGATTGTCCAATCAGTGACAATTGACGTCACCACAGGTACCTACCCTTTCTGTTTTCTTTTAGTTTGCATGTTTCCTTTTTGTTGTAGTGTTTTCTTCTTCTTTGTGTGTTCTCCTTTTTGTTTGCGTGTTTTGCACTTCAGGGCCACTGTAGAAAACAGGCAAAAGCACAAGATCTAAGTATGAGCAAGGGCTCATTTTTCAGATAAAATACGTGTAATATTCCATACTGCAGCTTTAATTAAACTCACCTTAGAACACCAAATAATATTGTTTTTAAAATAGTAGAAGGCAAATTGACTTTTTATCAGTTCTTTTTGACTTCATTTGCATTTTCCATGATGTGTCAAATTTTACGGCGTTGGGGTTGTACATTTTCATCAAATTCTACCCATTGTGATTTTACTTTTCAGGATGTCCTACCCTTTAATTACTTCTGCCAATTTTTTCAGTTTTTCTTTTGACATGATCTACTTGTATTATTTCCAGTTGAGTCAACCAGCCTCCAGATGTTCTCCCTGTCGCTAGTGTTCGCAATGTTTGCGGTCGTTTTGCAACCATTTGATGATAGTTGACGAAGTGATTAGCTTACTTACATTGTCTTGTTGTCTCCAACCATAATTGGATGTACGATGGCTGATTTAAAATATATCCAATACTTTTGGAAGAAAATTTACTTTTTATGGGAGGCCTGCTTCAAATATCACCTTTAGAATATCACTCATTCATTATACATGCGTACCAGAGAAAAAGAAATCAGTTTGCTGGCACTTGGAACAGCCAGTAAGGCTGGAGAAGAGTCTTAGGTTGAGTTGAAACAGCTAAAATAACTCATACTGCAAACTGGTGGCTTAAATAACTCATTATGTGCAAACCCACAGAAGGGGATGAAAGCGGGTGTCATGTCATGCTGCATTTTGAGTGTATCTGTGCTTGTGTCTCTCTCAGCAAATGGGAATGGGACATTCCATACATTCCATAAAAGCCTCCCCAATGAGGAATATTTTCAGGGAGAAAAACCAGTTTAGGTCCGATCAAATCATTTAAATGAACACTGCACATTGTAAATTTATGTTTGGTACGCTAAATCACGCAGCATCCTTGACAGTAGTCATTCTTATTGCTGCTTATTTGACCACATAACTTTATATTGCTAGCATTTCCAAGATTAAAATGCTGCTCACTCTTCAAGCCTTTGGTTCTCTATGTCTTCTGCATGATTTGATATATAATCATTCTTTTCAAGTGCCTGCCAACATACAAATACATTTCTGAATAAATTGGTTTGGAGGGTGCTTCTAACGGATGGCAGCGCTTGGGCCCACTGTGTCTTGAATGCGATGCGGTTCAGGTGGAATCGGCTTTGCACGTCAACATGAACTTGAGCTTAGCTGTTAGCTGTTATCTTAGCTGTTATAGTCATTTGTAATCACAGGAAATGGAATTGCTAATTTTACCTATGAGCAGTTGCATGTTTTCTGCCTGACCTTCTGTTCCCACTGTCCTTTTTTTAACATCTTTTCATCGTGTCTGTGGAGGCAGAGCTCCAATGTGTAATAACGTCCCCTACTATAAAGCTGGCATATGAGCATCATTCTCGTTTCACAAATTGTGTCCATTTCTCTAGGAGATCAAGATGAAATGAGGCAATAAAGAGGCATGACAATTGAGGCGATTCAGTGGCCTGTGGGCTTAGTTGCATGTTTCTTGCAACATCAGCCTCCATTATGGCGGAACTTCATGGAGGTAGTTCGACTGTACTACATCATTAATTCCAGGTTATCATGGCGGTAGTTCAGCTGGACCACTGCATGTCATTAATCCTAGCTTAAGTGGTTGGTTTACCTCAACAGTGCTGGTAAACTGTGTATTCAGCTTAGGCAACCACTCAGCTTCATGATTTGCTATCCTCTCATGACGAATCAACATGACTGTGGGTGACGCGGTGGCGCAGTGGTTCGCTCTGTCGCCCCACGGCAAGAAGGTTGAGGGTTCAAATCCAGATGTTCAGACGGCATCTACGGTCTGACACCAATGCGCAGATCCGCCAAGCTCTCCGCTGTCAGACGATCCAGGCGGACAAGCGACGCTGGGACGCCCAAGAGTACGACCCAGGGGAGCAGGTCTGGCTCTCGACCAAGGACCATCACCTCCACCTGCCCTGCCAGAACTTGAGCTTACAGGCCCCTTCAAAGTCCTCCAGAGGGTCAATGAGTCTGCGTATATGCTCCAGTTGCCACCTAATTATAAAATTTCTCCCACTTTCCATGTTTGCCTTGCTCAGACCAGTGATCGCAGGCTTGTTGGCAGACACAGTCCCCCCCCAAAGTTCCAGCCCCTGCCCTGGAAGGCCTACCAGGCACACTCCCTGCTGGACTCCAGACGCCGCAGAGGACAGATCAGGTACACTCCCTGCTGGACTCCAGACGCCGCAGAGGACAGATCAGGTACACTCCCTGCTGGACTCCAGACGCCACAGAGGACAGATCAGGCACACTCCCTGCTGGACTCCAGACGCTGCAGAGGACAGATCCAGTACCTGGTGGACTGGGAAGGGTAAAATCCACAGGAGAGGGCATCCTGGACCCACAACTCATCACCAAGCACCATCAAGCCCATCTGGACTGGCCTGCTCCCCACGCCGGGGTCGTCCACCTGGCTGCCGAAACAGCACGCCGGCAGTTGTGCCGCGGGGGGTGTCCAAGCCTTGCCCACAACGTTCTGGCTCGCTCCAGCTCCCACAGCACAACTACATTCACCTGTGTTCAATAGGAGCGATCTGATATACAATACAGCACATTGCAAGGCGGATATGCTTGCCGATAATGACGGCTCAACGGTCAAAATGTCGGCGAGTGAACTTCCGCTCATATCCGCGCATGGTCGAACGCCAGCTAATATAATGGCGATTTATAGCGTTTAGTTCCAGGACGTGAAATCCGGCTTTGACTCGAATGTAGCGTTTCTTTGAATTTTGCGGTATTTTCACATTCATATCTGCGTATCCACGATGGTATTCGACTGCGAAGCTGTGCAATGCTCATCGCATTTCGGCATTCATGCATTGACTTGGCGAAGCTGGTCTCATTACCGGAAGTGTGGACGTCGACAAAAAAATCCCCTTCCTTCATCTCATCTCCCGATTTACAACAGTTTTCCGCTATATCAGATCGCTCCTATTATCCTACAATCCAATTAAGCCTACATATACCGGGCAGAAGCCCAGTGACCTCATGGAGTCTTTGTAACCGCCTCTGTGTAGACTTAACACTGCATTTTTATTTATATTTTAGCAGACTTCCCGTCAATTACACCAGATGTGTGTTCAGTCCGTCTCTGCTCCACCCCAGCAGCGCAGCTGATAGGTTTCACTTTAGTCAATGTGTGCTTACACTGGATCCGCTGCGTTGCATTTCTCTTTCGTACCAACTTCTCTTCCAGTGTCCAGCAGCAGATACGCTAGGCTTCTATTTTTAACGGATGCCGGAGCACAAACGCAACTCTTTGTAAAATACTGCATTTACACTGTACTTGTCCATTTCAAATGAATATATTCCAGCTTAGTGAATGAAACCTCCATCTTTAAAATGAGGGCCTGAACCTAAAAGGCAGCTATCGGCATTTTCAAGTTTTGAAAATCAGATTATTTCCAACCAAATAAGTTAAAGAGTTTTTCAAGTTAACAAATGAAAGGTCATCACAACAATAACCAACTAAAAATCAGTCCCTCCAGGATTTCCCGTGCTTTTTTCGTGATTGTTGCGGTCTAAAATGCCTGATCTTGCTGTAGCTTTTTCAAAAAGTTGCAATGAACGTTGTGATGTTTTGAGGACAAAATTGCAAGGCCGCGCAAAATTTGCGTGTATTGGTTGAATTTGCGTTAGTAGTTGGATCGCGACGTTGCAACCTCCTGGAGGGACTGAAAAATACATACGGCAGAAGCAGGTGATCTAGCTTCAGCCACTGACTTATTGCAATAGCATCAAGTTACTGTGTCCTAACCTCATTCGAAGTAGGCTTACTCATGTACCGTGTAATGTACTTCATGTAGCTTAAATCTGGCATTTTTGAAGTGACCTGTTTATTAAAACTTGCCATCCCTGTCAGGTTCATGGCGGGGATCATGGTCTGAATCATCAACAACACTCCCTGAGTCTGTATCATCCTCATCACAAAGCAGTCTGCTTATAACTTCATCATCCCTGAGCCAGACCCTTCTCCTGGAGGCTGCCATCTTGAAATGTTCAAGAATGTGAGAGCCCTCTTTTGGAAGTCATTTTAACTAATATCAGTTACATGTGTCTTGCACAACAAAATTAGGACTGAATTGAATCTGACAACAGAATCAAAATAGATAAAAGCTAACTCAATTTTACCAGAAATTTCAGAAAGCTGCCTTTTGCGCTCAGCATCTCAAATAGCTTATTTCCAGAAACAATGTGGTGTTTTATCCTCAGAATAGTGTAGACACAATTTTTCTGTCTCTACGTTGTCTTACAATATAAGCCCTACATTGTAGAGGAAACCCTGATGCACCTGGTATTCATGGCAAGATATCTATTCAACCCCTTTGCGCAGAAGCCAAATCTGGCTATAAATATGTTACCTTATTTAAGGCTTTATAATCCAAGATTGAAGCTTCACAGAGAGGAAGGGAATGTCTCAACTGAGTCAAGGCAATTGAGGCATGTACAGCCCCAATCCTGAAACAGTTGGGACGGAGTATAAATTGTGAATAAAATCAAAATGCAATGACTTTCAGATCACGAGCCAATATGTTATTTACAGTAGAACATAGATAAAATTTCAAATGTTGAAAGTGAGACATTTTACATTTTTATCCACAAAGTGAGCTCATTTCAAATTTTCTGGCTGCAACAGGTTTCAAAAAAGTTCGGACACAGGCAAAAAAAGGGCTGAAAAAGCAATTAATGAATAAGAGAATCAGCTGAAAGAACATTTAGCAAGTAATTACATTAACTGGCATCAGGTGTGTAACATGACTGGCAATAAAAGGGATGTCTTAGAGAGGCTGAGTCTCTCAGAAGTAAAGATGGCCAGAGGCTCTCAAACCTATGAGGGTTTGCGTAAAAAAAATTGTGGAATACTTTAAAAACAATGTTCCTCAATGTCAAATTGCTCGACAGTGCAAAACATCATCAAAAGATTCAGAGAAACTGGAAGAATCTCTGTGCATAAGGGACAAGGCCGAAGACCTTTACTGGATGCCCTTGATCTTTGGGCCCTCAGACGCCACTGCATCACTCACTGGTATGATTCTGTCATTGACATCACTAAATGGGCCCAGGAATACTTCAAGAAATCACTGTCAGTAAACACAGTCTGCTGTGCCATCCACAGATGCCATCTAAAACTCTATCATGCAAAAAGGAAGCCATAGTTGAGCATGATCCAGAAGCGCTGCCGTGTTCTGTGGGCCAAGGCTGATTTAAAATGGACTGTAGCAAAGTGGCAAAGTGTCCTGTGGTCAGACGAGTCCAAATTTGACATTCTTGTTGGAAATCATGGGCGTTGTGTCCTCCGGGCTAAAGAGGAGAAAGACCACCCCTCCTGTTATCAGCGTTCAGTTCAAAAGCCAGCATCTCTGATGGTATGGGGATGCATTAGTGCATATGATGTGGGACACTTGCATGTTTTAAGAAGCACCATGAATGCTGAAAGGTATATAAAGGTTTTAGAGTAACATATGCTCCCCTGCAGACGACATCTATTCCAGGGAAGGCTTTGTGTTTTTCAGTAGGTCAATGCAAAACCACATACTGCAGCTATTACAACAGCATGGCTTCGTAGTAGAAGAGTCCGTGTGCTGAACTGGCCTGCCTGCAGTCCTGATCTTTCACCGATTGAGAACATTTGGCGCATAATTAAACGAAAAGTCCGTCAAAGGAGACCCAAAACTCTCCAGCAGCTGGAGCCTGTATTAAACAAGAGTGGGATCAAATTCCATTGGCTAAATGCTAGAAACTTGTCTCCTCAATGCCCAGACACCTCCACTCTGTGTTAAAAAGAAGACGGGATGCTACACCATGGTAAACACCCAGAGGAAAATTTTACTGCTCAAAGCTGGCTTTTCCACAGCTCCGGAGACAAAATTGTGATTCTCAGTTCTACCTCATCTTAATTTCATTTAAGATTCTACTTCGTCTAATATGTTTCTCCTAGAATTCACTAGGAGAAATAGCTGAGACAGGACACTGAGCAACAGGAGTCATGTTTGAGACTTAAAGGAGATACCTTGCTAAAGCTCAATTTAGTTTCATTTTTGATTTTATTTTGTCTCATATGTTTCTCCTAAAATTCACTAGGAGAAAAAGGTGAGACAGGACACTGAGCAACAGGAGTCATGTTTGAGACTTAAAGGAGATACCTTGCTAAAGCTCAATTTTGTCTCATATGTTTCTCCTAAAATTCACAAGGAGAAATAAGTTGAGCCAGAACAAAATGGTAAATGGACTGTATTTATATAGCTCTCTAGTCACATGACATGATCCCAAAGCACTTTACAACTATGCCTTATATTCACACTGATGGCAGGGGCTGCCATGCAAGGCGCCAACCTACACATCAGGAGTAGTGAGGGGTACAGTGTCTTGCTTAAGAACACTTTGACACATTCTCTGGAGAAGCCGGGGATCGAACCGGGAACCTTCTGCTTTCTAGGCCGCCCGCTCTACCTCCTGAGCCATGCCGCCCTTATAATAATATAGTGTAATATATGTTTTATGTATACATTATACATACACAGAAAATATATAAACACACACACAGTAATAACCAACAGTAATAACCAAAACAATAATCAAGTACACTTTTACCAATGTTGTAAGAAAAACCCTTTATTAGATTTTTCCGAATGCTTGGGCACTATATTTGAAACAATAGTCTCCTTTCTAGATGTTTACCTGCCAACCACATATAGGGCTGGACACGAAAATGAATCATTTGAATGCAAAGTTATAATTTACAATTTTTTTAGGAGGAATAATATCGCAATTGCAACATCTCATTACTTATGAGAAAATTTCCATGTGGATGTATCATTGAAGTCACCCCCAAAATGTTGATGAGATATCCAGTCAAAAATACTGTGATATTTGCTTGTCAGTGTTATGTAACCCTTCTGTTTCAGATGTCCTCGTTGTTTGTTTTTCGTTGTAGACTAGCATGTAATATCAATTAAAATGAGAAGTCTCTGCATATGTGTTCACATTTTCTTAGCAATGGTTTGAGGGAATATCTTAGTCATGCAGCTCCCTCTATCGATTTATTTACCACCAGATATTCATGAGTGCAGTTTAAAAAAAACAAAACATTAATGTCTGGATGAGAATTCATTGAGTGCTTGCAGAGAGCTCTTTATTTGCTCTGTCTGAGATCACCATGAGAGGCATGAACTGAGTAATTAACAAAGACTTATAAAGGCTAGGATGAGAATACAGGTGCTAAATGAGGTGCTAAAGTGGAGAAAATCTGAGACGGATTTTAGAGCTTGATGAGATCTCTTTTGAAACGTCAAAGGAGGCTAATTTGAGCTCTAAAATCTGAGACTGATTTTAGAGCTTGATGAGATCTCTTTGAAACGTCAAAGGAGGCTAATTTGAGTCTGTCTTTTTGCTCTGGAGAAAAAAGTGAGAAACAGGAGAAATAAGCTATAGTCTCACTCGGGTTTCACACAGATCTCATAGTTGTCTAGGAGAAATAAATGAAACATTTCTGAGAGCTCTTTTCTGATTTTCGTTTCCTCTGGGCAGGCCCCTGTCCCAACTTTTTTGAGACCTGTATCAGCCATCAAATTTGACATGAGCTCATTTTGTGGATAAAATTGTAAAATTTCTCAGTTTCAACATTTGCTATGTTATCTTTGTTCTACAGTGAATAAAATACTGGTTGGTGTGATTTGAAAGTCATTGGGTCTCATTCATGAAACGTTCGTAAATCTGCGAACAGATTTACACCTAAAAGCCTACTACACTAAAAACCTACTCTGGATTCAGGAACACGTGAAACTGTGTTCGGGAAACTCAGATCTGTTCGTAAACACGTGTGTAGATCATGAATGCCAAACGATCGTAAATTAGCAGTGCGCTCCCGGTAATCAGCTATTTGCATAAATCTCCGCCCATGAATTGGCAATGAGCACCATAACAGGAGGTGTAGATTGATGCGTCCGGCTTACCTGTCAGTCATGGCACAAGCAAAACGAGAGAGAGAACGAAAGAAGAACTTCTCTGAAGCAGAGATAGAGATTATTTTGAGTGAAGTTGAGTTAAAAAAACACATTTTATTTTCGTCAATTAGCAGTGGTGTGACAGGGACAGGCAAATCAAAAGCCTGGAAGGAGGTAACAGACGCAGTTAATGTGGTCTCTGCCGTCCCCCGAACCATGCCCGAGGTGAAAAGAAAGAGGTTTGATATAAAAATGGAGGCCAAAAAACGTATTTGTGCACACAGAAAAAATATATCTGCCACAGGAGGAGGAGGCTCACTGTCCAAAATGTCAAATACAGACGAGCGCATAGCAGGAATTATTGGGGAGAGCGCTTTGTCAGGAATCATCCCTGACGGAGACAGCGACATGCCTTCACTGGAGTCATCAAACCCAAATGGTAAGGTAATAAATGTTGTGTCACAATAGTCTACATTCTGAAAAATCACAGATACCTTAGTGATCAGTTTAATCTAGGTCGTACAGTCCCAAACAATTTGGGCGATTTTCTCTCCAGATTGAAGCAGAAATGTGAAACCAGCAATGTTATATTGTGCGTAATTGATATAGCCTAATCTAAATCTGCGATAGCTGTCGGAATGTAGAGCTATCTAACATTTTAAAAAATGATACTGATAACAGCCCACGGCAGTTTTGTATGCATAGTCTTAAAATTATTTGAATCCTAAAGCTACATTTTATACAGCTCCAAATAAGTCAGTCTGCAGCCAAATTAAACATTGTTCAAGTCAGCTTTATTACAAAAAGGTGTTCAAATTATAGAAGAGCCACACAAAAACCAAAATAAACTTTGTCTCAATTTTGTAGCTGGCGAGTGCTCCTCCTCTGATGTGGCTCCACCACCTGCACCCCCTGCTGCTCCTGCACCCCCTGCACACAGAGGCCGAAGGGGTGATTCAGCGGTCCTTACGGATGAGGTCCTGCGAAATCAGGAGGCGTTACTGCCAGCAGTGAACCAAATAAACGCATCCCTTCAAGAGATAAACAATACCTTAAAGGGAATCTGTGAGGCACTTTTGCGCCTTAAATAAAGTATTTCTTGCAAGTATTGTGTGATGTCTGGTTTCCTTGGAAAACACTTGAAAGAGTTGTATTTCTTTGATAATTAAACATAGCCGATACATTTTCAAGAGCATGATATTCAAATTAACTGATGTAGCCTACTGAAACAGGACGTATATGAAAAATACAAATGAATCTAACTTTTTGCAAAGCATGTCAGTTTAAAATGTGCATGATTTATTCAGTCCCTGTCTTAGTAACACTTACCTTAAAATCGCTCTATAAGTCTCTGCCATCTCTCTATGGCAGCCGCATTTCGAGGCCCAACAGCTGGTTCCGGAGGCAGACGTTCCACTGGATTAAGAACCTCAGGCAGGGGAAGGCCATGTTTAAGGGCGACAACAGGCCAGTATAATGCGGCACACCTTCTCGGGCGCATAGAGTAGGGTGCCACCTTTGCTGTCCAGGCACAGCCACCTTGCCTTCAACACCCGTTAAATGCGCTCTACAGCGGCACGAGTAGCAGCATCGCCTCATTGTATGCCAGCTCCTGTATGTCTGTGGGTTGGCCAGTGGGGTCATAAGCCACGGTGTTAGTGGGTAACCCCTATCCCCTATGGATGTAGAAGGGTAAGTGCATATATAAAACACATGCAATTGTATAGGCTGGCTATATTCTTACCAATGAGCCAGCCGTCTCTCACAGCTCCATCCTCCAAACGCCTGCCAACTGTGCTATTACGCAGGATGAAAGAGTCGTGCGTCCCACCAGGCCACCGTGCCACAACGTTTAATAGCACACACTTTGCATCGCTGATCAGTTGCACATTCACAGAATGAAAGTTTTTCCGATTTATGTACGCAAATGCATCACCAGATGGAGCCTTAATGCGCACGTGTGTGCAGTCTATGGCACCGATAACACCTGGCATGTTTGAAATAGAACTAAATCCCTGCATCACCTCTACTTGCCTTTGTACTTCATGAGGGAATTTAATGTACTGTGGCATTAATTTAATAATGCCGTTGAGCACAGCAGGAAGGATGCGGCTTATAGGTGGCTGAGAGATCCCGGACCTATCACCTATCTCCCGCTGGAAAGTCCCTGTGGCTAAAAATCCGATAACAGATAATACTTGCAGATGTGGAGGGATGGCATGGCTGCGTTTTGTTGGCCTCGTCAGATTTGGCTCCAAACTGTTGCATAAATGCAACAGAATTGGTCGTGGTAGTCTGAAACGACTAATTAACCAGTCATCACTCTCAGCCAACATATCTGCCTGATCCCTGAAATGCCGCTCTCTCCAAATAGCGCCTTGTGCCAAATCATGCAAAAGTGCGAGTTCTGCCATTTTTGCCATACTAATACTGAAACTGAAGGCATTTTATACTGTGTGGGGGGGGGTAATTATAATTGACACCACCTGAGTAAGCCACACATGGTAATGGTTTACATCATTTTTGTGATTTTATTATAGCCTATAGCCTATTTTTTTTTAATCATATTTCAACACGTAGGAAGAACATACGACTAATCTAGGTCTATTGCATCGATTTGAATAGATAATTCGCAATCATCAACCTAATCTGGATCTTAAACCTACCCATTGCCAATTAATTTAACTAACTAAATGTTTTATATTTCTAATCGTTTGTCATGTTTAGAATATGCGTATATCACGTTTTTCAAAGGCATCTGCCTATTATTTACATAACAGCGCAATATGAATTAAAATTGTCATTTACAATAGTGACAAGCATTATTTATATGTGTTAAATAAATTTACACAAAGCGCTACACGCGGTCGAAAAGCATGTGTAGATTTTGTTAGTAGCTACGAACAGATCTGAGCTACTAAAATGTTGATGAATGCGAGATTCACGTAAATTTACGTCTACGAACAGTTTACACACAAATTCGCTCTGCTCACGTTTCATGAATGAGACCCATTGTGTTTTGATTTTATTCACAATTTACACTTTGTCCCAACGATTTTAGAATTGGGGTTGTCATATTTAGGCCTACATCATATTTCAGTTTATTTTCCTGATTTTGGTAGAGAAAAAGGGCTGTAAACATAATTCTTCATGAAAATTCAGCATTGAACTTGTAAAAAAATAATACTGAAAACTGAAAAATGCCTGGGGGTTAAAATTTACATTTCTTGGATCATAAACTCCTTGCCCACAATTGTAGTTCATCTCAGCATTACATTCTAAATTACCTACTCTTTAGGAGCCAAATAAGACAGCTATCCAGGTGGCTCCCCGCACTCTAAGATCCCTCTAAATGCTGCACTGTCAAATCATAAAATAACCATATAGTTAACACAAATCAACTTGACGCATGAAATACAATATGAATTAATGATTTTCTGGTTGAATTTAGCATGAGTTTATCAATATAGGTGGAGTTGGAACTCAGTGGTCACCAGTAACCTCTACAAACACAGAACATGCCTTTTATCCTTGATAAAGTTCAGAATTTTGTCCATTTTTCTTCAGAGTCCCACAAGCCAGCACAGATACTCATTAATACTTTGACATTCAAGCATGTTTTAGGTAATGCCGCGATTTTATGCACCTCATTTTTGAAGCCCTGTAGCTCTGAAACCATAAGTCCAATTATCTTACAGTAATTGAAAAGTTTGTAGGGAATTGTCCATAGTATCATATGGTACCAATTATGTTGGTATGCTACCCACCGTTTTGGGGTAGAAAGCATGAAAATGTGCACAAACCACGCACTTTTTGCCAATATCTAAAAAAGATTTTTTAAAAACCAAAATAACATTTTTTTTCTGAAATAATTATAATGAGCATGAGGGAGCTGAACTGCGTTGTCTCTGCCACGCCTGTGTGCCCTGCCAACACCGCCTCTCATCCTTGGGGTACCACCCCTGGTCCTGACCCGACCTCTACCTTCAATACCCCCTCTGGTTCCAGCTCTCCCCCTTGCTGGGGCCTGAGCAATATCATCATTTTCAGAGGAAGATTGGCCAGAATCATTAGGCCCAGGTTCAGACTCTGAGTCACGTTCAGCAGCATGCCCATGCATTTGTGTAACAGGGACATAGTCAACATCAGAACCCTCCGACCGATCACCAGAATCACCGTTATTTTCACTGTCACTTGGTTGAGAGCCGAAATCTTCATCCCCTGAGTCCTCATTGGCAAATAATTTGTCAAGTACTTGGTCCTCTTTCATCCTGAATTCACAAAAAATTGGCACTTTTCAAGTGAAAATTGCGCGGTAAATTTCTATTGGAACACGATATGTATTTGGAACCAATCGATTGCTCTGAGCGCTATCTATCGTTACAGAAGCAAAGGACCACGGACTGGTCTGTGTTCCATGAAGATAACCCAAATGGAGCAGATAGTGTGGCTGACTGTTTTACGCAATATGTAAAATTTTGCACTGAAATGATCATCCCTTGTAAAACTATCAAACTGTTTTCAAACAATAAACCATGGGTCACGAGAGATATAAAGGATGCTATTAATGACAAGAAAACTGCCTTTATGAGTAAAGATAGGGACAGAGTAAAGATGGCACAGAAAAAGCTTAAGGCTGCCATTAGGCGGGGAAAGAACATCTATAAGGATAAGGTTGAGAATAAGCTACAGGAGTGTGATACCAAATGCTTGTGGAGGGGCTTAAAGTCAATAACAGGGTATGGTCCTGGCAGTAGCAGCTTGACTGAGGGAATATTTACTCCAGACGAGGCAAATCATTTCTATGCCAGGTTTGATCCCACAGTTAACTTACCTAATCATTTACCAACCCAACCCACCCTTTCCCGACATGAGCTTGGGAGCTGTTCTTCTCCATGTCCCCCTATTACTATTACTGTTGAAGAGGTTCGCTCGCAGCTCAAGAGGGTCATTATTAATACGGCCCCTGGTCCAGATGGAATTATACCAAGGGTCCTTAAAGTTTGTGCTGATCAGCTGTGTGAGATGCTCCATTACATGTTCACCCTGTCATTGTGTGTGTCTAAAATACCAGCTATATGGAAAACACCTTGCATAGTACCGGTCCCTAAGAGACCTAATGCCAAGGCCCTCAAAGACCTCAGGCCTATTGCTCTTACATCGCATGTGATGAATGTTTTGAGAGGATCGTGCTGGGGCATTTAAAGACACGGGTCAATGCTTTCCAGGATCCTCTTCAATTTGCTTACAGGGAGGGTGTTAGTACAGATGATGCTTATATACCTGCTGCATAGGGTGCTCAGTCACTTGGAGCAGTCAGCGGCATCTGTGAGAGTACTGTTTTTTGATTTTTCTAGCACTTTTAATACTGTTCGGCCTCACATTTTAGCCAGCAAGCTTTTCAGTTTTAACCTCAATCTATCAACCGTTACTTGGATAACAGATTACCTGATTGGTAGACCTCAATATGTGGGGCTTAACAACACCAATCTGCGACTATTTTCACAAACATTACGGCTCCACAGGGCACAGAGTTTTCACCATTTTTATTCACGTTATACACACCCGACTGCAGACACAGCAGTGCCTCTGGTCATTTGCAAAAGTTTTCAGACGACATAGCTCTAGTTGGCTATATTTCTAACAATGACATTTCCACCTACCAGTATGAGGTAGACAGATTTGTGAGTTGGTGTGATGAAGCCCATCTCATTCTTAATGTTGAGAAGACAAAAGAGCTCATCATTGATTTTAGGAGGAAAAACGCTGTGGCGGCCCCTATACTGATTAAGGGCCAGCCGGTCGAGATGGTTCACTCTTACAAATACCTGGGTGTGCTTGTTGACTCTAAACTGGACTGGAAGGAGAACAGTCATGTTGTTTTTAAGAAGGCTCAGTCTAGACTGTTTTTCCTAAGAAAACTGAGATCTTTTGATGTTAGCAGGCCTGCCCTTACTGTCTTTTACCATGGTATTCTGTCAAGTGTGCTGTTCTATGCTGTTGTGTGCTGGGGTGGCAGTCTGACTGTAGAAGACAGGAACAGAATTAACAAACTTGATAGGAAAGCAGGTTCCATTGGTACTAGCCCGAGCTCTTTGGATGAAATTCTGGAGCAGAGATCAATTAAGAAACTCAGAAATGTCTTGTCTAGGGATGATCAGCCCTCGCACAGTATGTTTTCTGTGAGTGGAAGAAGTGGAAGGCTACTTGCACTTAGATGTATGACAGAGAGGTTTAGGAGGTCATTCGTCCCTTCAGCCATCAGAGACTTTAATAAGAACTATTGACTGAGGCTGTTTTTTTATTTATTTGATTGGTAGTACTATTGTTTTTGGTGTTGTTGTTCTTACTTGAACAATTGATCCGTATTTTACTTGTGTTGCCTGAATGGCATAGATTGGTGCCGGCTCTGTACTGTATGTTGCAGTTTGCACATGTGTATTTCACAATTTTGCACTTTCCTAGACTTCTTTAATAATTTTTATTATTAGTAGTATGTTATTATTTTTTTTTTTACTTTTTTTTTACAAACTGGTATGATTATTGTGCTCTCTCAGTGTTATTCCTGGTGCAGATTATTTTTTATTTATTTTTGTATACAGTCTATTGTCTTGTGCCTTGTCACATGGTTACTGTCTTGGTGAATGTTTGGCCTGGTAGCAAATGAATTTCCCCCTTGGGGATTAATAAAGTGCATCCTATCTTAGAAGGCTTTGCATGCCACAGGCATAGAGAAATCGCGGAATTTCAATGCATTAGTATTGTCTTGACCCAGAGTTGAGACCGACCGTCTAAGGCAGGGGTCCCCAGTCTTTCCCAGAAAGGGCCGGTGTGGGTGCAGGCTTTCATTGCAACCAAGCAATTACACACCTGATACTACTAACTACCTGGACTACCTGATACTTCCTGGACTCTTTGCTAATAAGCTTGATTAGTAGCATCAGGCGTGTAGCTGCTTGGTTGCAATGAAAGCCTGCCCCCACACCAGCTCTTTCTGGGAAAGATTGGGGACCCCTGGTCTAAGGGTTAAAGGAACTGCTTATTTAATGATCAGAACATTCACCCTGCAATGTAAAGCCAGTAGTTCCCACAAGGAATGCAAGGAATGTTCAATTTCAGGAATTTCCCGCACATTTATATTTTCGTTCACAAAAATTGCTACGCCCCCTCCTCGCCTATTGCATCCATCCTTCCTAAAGAGCTTATAACCTTCTACATTATATTCATCTCCATCCTCTTCACTAAGCCATGTCTCTTTAATCCCAACTATGTCATAGCCCTCACTAATCATAACGGCCTCAAGTTCTGGAAATTTATTTTTTATGCTTCTTGCATTTAAATTAAAACATTTCAGGTTATTATGAATGCTCTTCCCCTTCGATTTCCCATGTGCCCGCTGCTCCAAGCCCCCCACTACGCTTTGTTGCTTTAAAAATATATCATCAATAGTGCATGTAACGCTGTCAGCTTCCATCAGGGCAGTCTGCATTTCCCTATGTATAACACTCTAAGCAGAAATCAAGTGAGTCAGCCATGGGCTTGCTCCATGAAAGAACTAGCCACACCTGCTGCATTTCGTGAGACAAATTTTTTTCCATGCTGTCATGAAAAATCAAAGCGAGCTAGTCCGTATTCAAAACTGCTTAGGTGCCAAAATGCAGTCAGAAGCCAAAGGACAAATGAAAGCAAATAATTTGTTGTATACAATTACTGTCGCAATTACAATGCAGTACATTGCTTGGTAGTTTACTGGAGTAGAATGGGGGCATAGGGAAGAAGCATGGCGGCATGCTCTGCCTTTTTTAAAATATGCAAAAATCCATGATGTACCCACTACTCGAAGTCTAACGCCCAGATACATCCCTTACAAAGTACATTTAAGAAAATACAGGTAGGGGTCTTTGGAGATACAGACACCATCAAACACTTCTAGTGGGTCTTAAGTGATGATTGAGAGGAATTATCTTTGAATGAATCGATATTTTTTTTTCCTGGAAAACCTACTCAGTATACCTTTAAATTAATTCTATACATTAACACTTTCTCTGAAATGTATTACTCCCTCTGGAGTGATGTTTTTCGATCATGTGTAAGCTTGAGTTATTCCAATGTGATCAATATCTCTGTTGATGAATTAATACTTTCTTATTGATCTGAGAACCTTAAACGGCTTTAATTTTGCAAAGCGGCAAGTTCAGTCCTCAAGGATGAATTTGCATGCAAAACAGAATTTCAAATAAAATATACATTTTGACTTGCACTGTTAGATTACTGAATAATAAATGACCAAACAGCTAATGTTGGCAAAAACTTAAGCTGTAAATGCAAGATAATTGACTTTTACACATGGATTTATGTTTATGCTGAGAAAATACGGCCACATAATGATATGCATGACTTCAAATTATAAATAGAGGCTGACTGCTTTCCTGCAGCTCCAGCCAGGTTTCAGGTCCAGAGTTAGCGATAAAAGTAGAACACAGGCCGAGGATCGCCAATATGCCCACACGTGCATGAAAAAAATCATTGGAGGGTTTAAAATTAATGTTCGTCTCAGAAAGAAGGACTTTGGATATTTAACGCTCTACGTTGCAAAACATAATAATGAGATTAAAGAAATCTGAGGTGATTTCTGTGCAAAAAGGGCAAAGGCACTAGCCTCAGCTGAATTCCCATGATCTCTGAGGGTCACTGTCACTTTAACTACATGGACTCAGGAGTACTTTGGCAAACTTCAATCAAGTGTTACAATACATAGTTACATATACAAATGCAAGTTGAAACTTTACTTTACAAATAGGACACCTTATGTTAAGGGTCCAGAAGCAGCACCAACCTCTGAGGTGTTGGAGGCGTCTGTGATGGGCCAGCCCCATGGTGGAAGCCTGTAAACTGTGGTGAGATGAATCAATATTTCAGTTCTTCTTGAGAATAAATGGAAGCCGTGAGCTCTGGGCCAACGGAGAAAAGGACCATCCAGACTGCTGCCAGCAACAAGCTCAAAAGCCAAGCTCTGTTACGCTACAGGGCTGTGTTAGTTCAGTTCAATTCAATTTTATTTGTATAGCGCTTTTCACAGGCAGGCTGTCACAAAGACGCTTTACAGAGAGAGAAGGGCAGAGCCCAGACAAATCCCTAATCCCCAGATAGCAGGCAAAAAAAAAAAACTCACTGTAGGGAGAAAAAAAGCCTCGAACTGTGGTGAGAAAAAACTCCTCAGTGAGAAGAAATCTCAGGAGGAACCTGGCTGTTGTGGGGAAGCCTATCCTCCGCTGGCTGGCTAATTAATTGATGATAGTAAATTAAAATCCAAAGTTCTTTAAACAATAAGGTGTCCAAGCAGTGACATCTGTAGCTCCAGGAAGTGGAGAGGCGGGGATGAGGGGATCAGGACAGCAGGAAGACAGCAGTCGATGACCATTAGGTAGTGACAGGGCTTAGGTGGTCCAAGGACTGAGTTCCGGGGGATGGCGTTCCTCGGAGAAAACACAAAAACAAAAGAGGGTTAGGTACTGGATAAACTAATACATACCACACAAAATGTTGTCCTGTGTCGGGTATCAAGTTACCTTAAAATACTACAACTCAATTCAAGTCAATTCTCCTTCATCCACTTATTGCAGCACAGAGGCCCTGAACTTCATCCGACTAATGCTGCGTAGTTTTTCAATTAGACACCACCAACACCATGTGGACCTACCCGGTGACTAAGGCCGTAGCAAGCCCCACCGGTGCCGTTTAAGTGCAATCTCAGTACCACCGGTTCCACATAGATTTATACAATATTAACAACCAAAACCTTGTCACAAGAAGTGGGCATACCCAGAGACTAGGCAATCTCCCTAAAAACAGGTAGTATAAATGCTCATAATGTGTTAAGTATAGGCTTGATTAAAGAGGTATGTTTTCAGCCAACTCTTGAATACAGAGAGTGTGTCTGAGGCCCGAATGTTTGTTGGGAGATTGTTCCACAAGATTGGGGCTTTGTAAGAGAATGCTCTGCCTCCCAATGTAACTCTGGATATATTTGGAATTTTCAAATATCCAGCACCTTCTTGACAAAGTAATCTTGGAGGGGAGTAAGGAATGAGAAGTGCACTAAGATATTCTGGGGCCAAATCATTTACGGCTTTGTAGGTAAGCAGTAGAATTTTATATTCAATTCTAAATTTGACAGGCAGCCAGTGAAGATTTTTGAGTACTGGGCTAATGTGGTCATATTTCTCTGTCCTGGTCAGAACCCTAGCAGCAGCATTCTGCACTATTTGAAGGCGATTTAAGGTAGAACTAGAGCAGCCTGACAGTAAAACGTTACAGTAATCCAGCCGAGAGGACACAAATGCATGAACCATTTTTTCAGCATCCTGAAGAGACAACATTTTTCTCAGTTTTGATATGTTTCTAAGATGGAAGAAAGCCATTTTTATAATGTTGTTAATATGACAGTGGAGAGAGAGTTCTGAATCAAGGGTGGCACCAAGGTTTTTGACGACAGCTTTGGCAGAAACCGGAGTCCATCAACGTTGAGAGAAAAATTGAGGAATGTGTCTCTGAGTGTATTGGGACCAATTACCAATATTTCAGTCTTATCTGGATTTAATGAGAGAAAATTCTGTCTCATCCATGCCTTAACAGCTTTAAGACACATCTCTAATCTAGTTAGTGGATCAATTACACCTGGTTTAAAAGATATATAAAGCTGTGTGTCGTCTGCATAACAGTCGTACTTCACATCATATTTACTTATGATGCTTCCAAGGGGAAGCATGTATAAAGAAAACAGCAAAGGGCCCAGAACAGATCCTTGAGGTATTCCAAAGTTTACCTTGGAATACTCGGATGAATTGCTATTTACCCTAACAAACTGACATCTGTCGGAAAGATAAGACTTAAACCATGAAAGGGCGAGTCCAGCAATACCAACCAGATTTTCTAGCCAGTAAAGAAGAATATGGTGGTCAATCGTATCGAAGGCAGCACTTAGATCAAGTAGGACAAGGATAGAGATTCGGCCACAGTCCATGGAAAGAAGTAGATCATTCATTTCTACAGTGAGAGCTGTTTCAGTGCTATGATGTTTTCTAAAGCCAGACTGAAACCTCTCATGTACCTTATTCATTTGCAAGAAGAAAGTAAGCTGTTGGGCAACACATTTCTCAAGGAACTTAGAAAAAAATGGAAGGTTTGAGATCGGCCTATAATTAGCCAAGACTGTGGGATCTAAATTTGGTTTTTTGCCATCAGCAAGGATACCTTTTTCACAATAATCACAGCCGACCACAGTTTACAAGGGAGAACCGTGCAGTTGTGAGGAGGCCAGCGAAGAGTGTGGACATAGAGCTTGTTTCTAACCATACTTATATTTTCTCTCATTTAAGATTCCGATATGGGTAGGGATTCGTGCAGAGACACGCTAAGCCTGCAGGAGGCGGTGACGCCATGGGAGAACCCCCAAAAGCATTTTTCCAGTCGGCACCGTGAAATCACGCAGCCCGACTCCCTAATTAGAAGCCTTCGCCGACTTTTGTGAAATCCATTTTGAATGCTTTAATGTGCACACTATTGTCGCGCCTTTTCATTTTATGTGAAAATTAATAAAATTACCACCCATTGGGCCGGTCTTGACCCAGTGTCCCGCCAGCCCCTTGTTGAGACACCTTGTGGTGTCTCGCTACAACAGGGGCGCGTTCAAAGTCACACCGGTGCACATCGTTTTGTTACGGTTTCCGGGTTGAACGACCTGTTTCCTCCAACCGGTGTGCAACGGTGCACAACGGCGTTTGAGGTATGTTTTCTCCTGTTTGGTGGGTGTGCCAGGGGTGTTATCCAATCAGCTGCAACATGTATATAAACCGCGCCATCTTATAAAGGCAGTGGCCTATGAATTCAGCGAGGGTAGTATATAAATGCATCTCTTGCACCTTGGTATTCACAATGGTTGATGACATCAAACGACATGTTTGTAGTAAGTAGAAGTTTAAAAACTTTAAAAATCAACACGAATTTGAACCTATTTCATCAAGCTCAG
The DNA here is from genome assembly GCA_029692085.1 of Gymnothorax javanicus. NCBI lineage: Eukaryota > Metazoa > Chordata > Actinopteri > Anguilliformes > Muraenidae > Gymnothorax > Gymnothorax javanicus. The sequence continues at coordinate 99,173,326 of CM056194.1, read as the reverse complement.
AGAATTCTTCCAAGAAAACGCATAGTATGGCCCTCTCGGCTGCCATAGTACTAACGCTTGCGTGGCACAACGGGGTGTTCAGCGCACTACTGTTAACATTTGAATATATGTTTTACTACGTGTCGCCGACTTTGAACCATAGATTGTATAAAAAGATGGACGCAGCGCTCTGAAGAAAGAAGCCCGTGCGGAAGTACCGTAAAATGGCATTCTATTTAATGGCCAGCAGATGGCGACGTCGGTGGTTGCAGAAAGAAGTTCAATGCTGTAGAAGTCTCTGAGAAAATGACCCTACTTTCCCACCTGATTTTTCATTTAAATAATGATTTTTCACATTATTTTATGGTAGCCATAGCAAGTTTCAAGTCTCCTTCGATATATCATGATGTTCATTTTTGTAAATTATGGTCCCAAGTACACTAGAATAAAGGATAAAGCCAGAATATGCTTTAGAGGCGTGGCTATCCTCTGGTCCTCGTCCGATACGGTCAGATCTCCCTCTCACGTCCCTCCCGGATCTTGATTCTCGCTCTCGTCAATAGAAATCACATCCGGTTTCAAAATGACAACATGGCGCAATTCAAATTGCCAAAATCGAGGCTTCCTGTATGGTATGCTGAAACCAATGGGTGACGTCACGGTTGCTTCGTCCATCTTTTTATACAGTCTATGCTTTGAACGCACCCCTGGTTTTGGTGCAACATTTACTGCCAATCACCTGCCTTTTTTAAGGGAGAGCCTCGCTCACTTCAAGAACACCACGCTTGTAGAAAAGGCCTGGCCCCTTAAGGGCATTTCCCGCGATAAGTTGTGTGTCGCGATACGATATGTGGTAAAACTCATGTGGTTCTTCTTGAGTTCTCTTTTTTTCCTGTGATTGCAGCTATGAGCGGACGTACCAGTTCAGTGCGCTCTGACAAATTATAGTTTAAGTTGGTTACCTGCCGCATTAAGCATCCAGTAATCTTTGGTCATATCCAGTTTCGATTCCGAGTGTTTTGAGTCATTGACGACAAGTAAGTTAACGTCGAAATACGATGTTTATGTCAAGTAAATCCACACGTGTTTGCAAGACCCTTTGCTGGTTTGTTGCTGCATTAGCAATCATTTCCTTGTATTGACAAAGTGTAAGTTTCTTCTAAGAGTTTCATGTGTTCCTCTACTTCATGTGTTTACATAAGGTTTACATTAAGAATTACCATCTGTTGTTTCGACTGCCATAATGCACTTCCCATATGGAAGGAAGACTGTATATCTGTCGCGCTGACGCCATTGCGCAGTACCGCTAGATGGTGACACAGACCATGTAATAAGTGTATTCGGGGACAATCACGTTTTCCGTAGTTAACCGAAGGGAATTAGTGTTGTGTGCCTTTCCCGTGTTTGATATCAGCTTAGTCATCATGCATATGATAATAAGAATACATTAATATTAAAAAAAAAAAAATTGTATGTAGATTTGGCTACTACCTGTAGATGGATTTAACTGTTAAAATAAAAAAATACAAAAAGGATCTAGTTTCTTATCTTTTCAGACTCAATCATTCAATCAATCTGTACACCCCTTTGTACAAACACTGAATATCAATACTGGAAAATAAAAGTTTCAAACCCATCTCTCCTTCTGGTCGATATCCCATCTTGTGTAGTGTAATTACCCTACCCGATCAAGCGCAACCCTACCACCTCCCTAACAACGCTAAACACCATACTCTGCACGTATTATAACAAAATGGCTCCATAGTTAAAGAGTCTGGGCGCTAAAGTGGTCTGCCTGTAGTCCAGACCTGTCACCCACTGACAATATTGGGCGCATTATGAAATGAAAAATATGACATAAGAGGCTGCAAAGTATTGAGCAGCTCAAATCCTACATAAAGCAAGATTGGGAAAACATTTTGCATTCAAAACTACAGCAGTTGGTCTCCTTAGTTCCCAAACGCTTACAGAGTGTTGATTGAAGAAGACGTGATGCAATACAGTGGTAAACATGGCCCGTGCCAACTTTTCCAAAAACAATAAAATATCTCAGTTTCAACATTTGAAATATTGTCTTTGTACCATTTCCAAATAAATATAGAGTTCAAATACTATGAAAATCTTGGCATTCCGTTTTAATTTACATTTTTACAGGGTGTCCCAACTTTTTTGGAAATGGGATTGTAAGTAAAACTGGAACTATTTTATTACAAAAGCTAGTTCATCTCAGGCACGATATTTTTCAATTCATCATCATGGGTAAAACTAAAAAGCAATTGATTCAAATGAGACAGATGACTGCTAGAGGCACTCTGAGAGTGCAAACCTCCGCCAAGGCAGCATAGTTGAAATCTTGCTGAGTGAACATGGCTCATAAAAAATTTAAGGTAACTTCAACGTAGGATTTCGAGATGGTTGCTGTGGTGGCCATATTGTTTGACCGATCACGGTCAAAATCAATAGTGTCCACCCCTGATGTAATAGTAACCCACCCACAAAATTTCAGAGATGTCAGTTTGTTACTCTCTGAGTTATCTTGCGCACAAACAGAGACCGATAAACCAACACTGGCAAAAACATAACCTCCTCACGGAGGTAATTAGCCTTCAAAAGCATGGTAACGCGTTCCAAAGAATGCATTAATGGTTAAAAACACCACTTGGCACAGTAAGGGCAATAACACAAAACTTAAAACACGAGAAGGAGATGTATTATGGTCAGAAAAAGCATGGAAATAATGCAAGTGCTGGCGAAGAGGACTATACAGATGGGGGTTCATTGAGCTAGTAGTGGGGCAACAGGAGCACTTGTCAAGATCAATGGTATTACACCAAGTACTCTGACATTTTGGCAAAAAAAATCTAGTTGTGTTGGCTAGAAGGCAGAAACTAGGTCACAGATGGACATTTTGCACGATGATGACCATAAAGGTACATCAAAATCCACACAGGAACAGTACAGAGACTCCGATAGCCAATGGAAATCATGGATGTTGTTTTCACTAAACCATCCCTTAAGCCCAACGCCCACTGGCAGCGAAACGCTGCGTCAAACTCCGACCATTTTTTTTAAACGCCCATTGGAAGCCTCAGAGGCATCAATATTGACGGATGACAACAGGACAGAAGCACGCCATTGGTGTCACTCTCAAAATATTCAACTTAACTTTGGAAACACCTACTAATGAAGTTTATTTTAAGTGATGGCAAAGTGCGATGTTCAGGTTACTGTGCACTGTACGTTTTATTTATATATATATATATATATATATATAGGCATAATTCTCCTCCTAAATTTCGCCGTCTAGTAAATTAAGATTATGATTTACTTTACTTCACCCAGCAGCGAGTTAGCTAGCTAACTTTGCAGTGTTGAGTTCTTACCAGTGTACCTTGAATTAGTACTGTCTAAATGTAGATCACACAATAACTTAAATGCTCGCAAAATAACTGATTTCCGTTCAAAATTGCAACTATGTTAAAAAGTGGTTTCAACAACTGCATGTGAGATTTCAGGTAAATGTGTGCCATCAACCATGACAAGGCGAAATTGTTAAATAACCTAAAAGACAAAAGCGTTTCTATTGTGACGCTCAAGAAATACAACCCCAATTCCAAAATAGTTGGGACAAAGTGTAAATTGTGAATAAAATCAAAATGCAATGACTTTCAAATCACACCAGCCAGTATTTTATTCACAATTGAACAGAGATAACATAGCAAATGTTGAAACTGAGAAATTTTACAATTTTATCCACAAAATGAGCTCATTTCAAATTTGATGGCTGCTACAGGTCTCAAAAAAGTTGGGACAGGGGCCTGTTTACCATGGGGTAGCATCCCCTCTTCTTTTTAACACAGAGTGGAGGCGTCTGGGCATTGAGGAGACAAGTTTCTTGAGTTTAGCTATTGGAATTTGATCCCACTCTGGTTTAATACAGGCTTCCAGCTGCTGGAGAGTTTTGGGTCTCCTTTGACGGACTTTTCGTTTAATTATGCGCCAAATGTTCTCAATCGGTGAAAGATCAGGACTGCAGGCAGGCCAGTTCAGCACACACGGACTCTTCTACTACGAAGCCATGCTGTTGTAATAGCTGCAGTATGTGGTTTTGCATTGTCCTGCTGAAATACACAAGGCCTTCCCTAGAGTAGATGTCATCTAGAGGGGAGCATATGTTGCTCTAAAACCTTTATATACCTTTCAGCATTCATGGTGCTTTTTAAAACATGCAAGTGTCCCACACCATATCCCCATACCATCAGAGATGCTGGCTTTTGAACTGAATGCTGATAACAGGAGGGGTGGTCTTTCTCCTCTTCAGCCTAGAGGACACGACGCCCATGATTTCCAACAAGAATGTCAAATTTGGACTCGTCTGACCACAGGACACTTTGCCACTTTGCTCCAGTCCATTTTAGATGAGCCTTGGCCCACAGAACACGGCGGCACTTCTGGATCATGCTCAACTATGGCTTCCTTTTTGCATGATAGAGTTTTAGGTGGCATCTGTGGATGGCATGGTGGACTGAAGTATTCCTGGGCCCACTTAGTAATGTCAATGACAGAATCATGCCGGTGAGTGATGCAGTGGCGTCTGAGGGCCCAAAGATCACGAGCATCCAGTAAATGTCTTCAGCCTTGTCCCTTACGCACAGAGATTTTTCTTTTGATGATGTCATGCACTGTCGATGATGAGACCTTCAAAGCCTTTGCAATTTGATGTTGAGGAACATTGTTTTTAAAGTATTCTACAATTTTTTTACGCAAGCCTTCACAGGTTGGAGAGCCTCTGGCCATCTTTACTTCTGAGAGACTCAGCCTCTCTAAGACATCCCTTTTATAAGCCAATCATGTTAACACCTGATGCCAGTTAACTTAATTACTTGCTAAATGTTCTTTCAGCTGATTCTCTTATATATCAATAGCTTTGTCAGCCCTTTTTTGCCTGTGTCCCAACTTTTTTGAGACCTGCTGCAGCCAGAAAATTTGAAATAAGCTCATTTTGTGGATAAAAATGTAAAATGTCTCAGTTTCAACATTTGAAATGTTATCTATGTTCTATTGTAAATAACATACTGGCTCATGTGATCTAAAAGTCATTGTATTTTGGTTTTATTCACAATTTACACTTCGTCCCAACTATTTTGGAAAACTGAAGGCACGTCACACACCGCTAGTGGGCGTTGGGCTTTAGTGGATTGTGATGTATCTTTTCGGTCACTGCCTGTGGATTGGACATGATTCTGGGGGCCCACGGGGGGGCGTCTCAGTAAAAGGGGAGATGAGAGAAACACATCCAGAGGGGCCCAGAGCTCTGACGGAAACAAAGGCCTCTGATTGGCTGGGTTGGCTCAGCTGTCATGATGCGGCACTTGCTGAGCGTTAAGGAAACGCAGGCCTCTGATTGGTTGGGCTGGCTCAGCTGTCATGATGCGGCACCTGCTGAGCGTAAAGGAAACACAGGCCTCTGATTGGCTGGGCTGGCTCAGCTGTCATGATCTTGGCACCTGCTGAGCGTAAAAAGGAAACACAGGCCTCTGATTGGTTGGGCTGGCTCAGCTGTCATGATGCGGCACCTGCTGAGCGTAAAGGAAACACAGGCCTCTGATTGGCTGGGCTGGCTCAGCTGTCATGATGCGGCACCTGCTGAGCGTAAAGGAAACACAGGCCTCTGATTGGTTGGGCTGGCTCAGCTGTCATGATGCGGCACCTGCTGAGCGTAAAGCTGCGATTCGCAGCTGTTAGACACACATTAAACAACAGCACAGGTTTGGATTCAAACTGAGTACAAACAAAACTGACACTTTAAATTCAACTCAAGCATTTTTATTTGCTTTGCTCCTTTCAAAGCAAAGGATGTTATATTACATACTTTGAAAATGAATGAAACGAGTGAATTTTAGTGTTCAGATGACAATCGGTAATACATTACAACTGCTTAGCAACAAAACTGCATAGCAACAAGAGTAAGAAATGGGACAGGCTTCTTCATGCATTCCATGAATGAAATAATAAATATCAGTTTACAATCCTTATTTACAAATGATACAGGAGCGTTAATTTGACGTATATACAAAACTTTCTCATTCCCTCTCTCTCAAGGAGAGAAAGTTTCATGTAGAGATATGGATAGACAGTGGCAAACATTTCAAGTAATGTGCATATTTATAATGGTTGTGGTCAACAGTAAAATGCGCTGAGTTTTTCTGCGGAGGCCATTATCGCACTTAAACAATCAGGCGAGGGATGAGATTTTGGCGATCTCTCCATCCCCATCTCTCTCCATCCGCATTTGCATTAACCACCACAGTGCTCACATCGCCCAGCTATTCTCCATCCGCATGACCGTAAAACATGAGCATTACGCCAACGCACAAGCAAAGCACAGACACACATTCAGCCTCTCATTTTTTCAATATCAAGCCACACAGTCACAACTATTCCCATCCCATTTTGGGCACTCTCTTTCATTCCTGAAAAAGCCCTGAAAATAAACAGCATGGACAAGAAAAACAGAACAATACTGTTGGCAGTACTGCACAAAATATGTCTTTTTTTATTAAAGGCACATTTCACAGCTTCAACACTTTATTTTGCCTATGAGAAGGGAAAAAAGCACATGCCACAAGTGGATCCAGCCAAAACAAGAAAAAAAATTCAAACACACTCGACACAACCCACGCTAAAGCTAGAGGGAGTCACTGTTTACGCTCGTATTGATTAAATCTCTACACACAGAAAAAGGAACTCGCGGGTGTGTTCGCGCCTGACACACCAGTTCTGCTCTGTTGGATCAACACTAACCGACAGTACTGACTGATCCAATTACAGAGCGGCAAAAACACAGTGCTGGGATTCAGGTGGAGTGCGCCAGCGCTGTAAGGGCTTGGAGCGCGGCGAACGCAAAGCCTGTGACATGCATACAGGCCTGAAGAGGACAGAGGTCGTGTTTTTTCTGGGAGAGAATAATGTAGCCCGAGTCAAAGCAAAGGGCCAACAGCGCCTCCTGTGGGAGGAGGCGGAAGGAGCCAGAAAACTCCTCCCTCTGATCTTCTGTAGAGCAATTTAATAGGTACATGAGTGATATGGGCCTTTTGATGATGTCAGCAGGTGGAGAGGTGGCACCAGACCTTGACGCTCCTCTTTGTAAGCAGAACTGCTCTCCCGCAGGTCATGACTGGGGCTAACAGTGATGGTCCCGTTACACGAGCTCAGGGTACATGGCACAGGTTTGTCCTGGAGCCAGTTGGCCAGGGCAGTGCTATGTGCCGGCACCAACAGCGTAGGTTTCCAGGTGAAAGCGAGACCTGAGAATCCGGTCGTATCTGGAACACAGAGTGAAGTAAAACAAACTATTCTGGGCTGAACCGAGTTCAGTTATCCAGCTGACTAACCAGTCCTGCTCGGTTCTGGGGTCCCCTCGTTCCCTCCATCAGGGCGATCGGTAAGGTGATTAGCAGCGCTCCTCTATTCGAGTTTTCTGCACGGAGGAACAAGTCAAACCAGATGAAGGCATAAAAATTCAGGGCATGCTCCCTACCTGGAGCTTATTCCTTGTGACTTGTCTTCATTATCCGAGCGGCTCTTTGATTCTGGAGCGTAATAACTCTGCGCTAAGACAAAAGCACGCCGTGGGCTTGGAAACATCAAAGGAGCGAGTGTGTGGGGGAGATTCGGCAGCGATGGTAATCACAGCACAGACTCTTCACGCATTAGAGAGACATCAGAGGGAATCGCACACGCGCAGCGCCCCGCTCTTACTAACGGCACTACGGAGGGTGTCTTTGATAGAGCCGGAAAACAACTCGCGTAACACAGCCCTCTCCTGCATGGGGTATTCGCCACACCGCCCATCTCACACACACACACACACACACACACTACACGGCCCTCAGCAACACACACACACACACACACACAGTTCACCAACACCCTTCTACACTATGGTGTCATGATTGAGCAGTGTGCCGATGCTTACCCGCAGTTACAAACGAGGGTAGCCCCGGTTTTCTGAGGTCACGGTGGAACAGAACCGCCGATGACCAAAGCAAAGTTACTGGTCCAGCACACTCGAGGTCAGAGAGGATGGGAGAGCGTCCTGTGTGCTAACGCCCACCCCACTCTCTGCCACAGTACTGCGTAATGCACCCCAGAAACACAACTCAGGACCCCAGTAACACAACTCAGGAGAGGTACGGGGGACTGAGGAGGGTCTGTAGAGTTCATATATGTTTATTTGATGGAGGAGTGGACGAAAGTGGATTCTCTGTGAAAAGGTCGGTGTGATCCCAGCATGCTGAGGGTGAGCATCAGGGCCAGGGTCCTGATTGGAGGGTGGCGAGCCGACGCTCGATGACCTGTTTACCTGTGGGGAGGGGAGGGGTTTAAAAGAGTGAGTCAAACCGTCAGCAGTCTGCAGCAGCACAATACACCTCACAGTAACTAAACTCACTCCACAGTGCTGTCCCGATGCCCAGGAGCGAGTCAGCATTTTTCAGTCATGAGGTCCCATGCTGCATTTACAATGCCATTTTGTGAGGGAATTTAGTCTTTCTGTCAAATATAAGGCCCGTGGTTAACAGTGCAACCATTCCACTCTCTCCACAAGTAAAATTACATTGCAAAATATGCCAAACGTGAACGGCAGTAATGTTTTTTGTACGAATTTATCATAAAATTGAAAGACTCACTGAATGCTCATGTTAACCAAAGACTTCCATTAGAATCATGCACGGGAGCGCATGGCAGAAGGAACCGCTAGGCGGGCCCACAGAAGTCCAGTTATCCGGAGTATACCGGACTGAACTGGACTGCTTGCTGGAAACCAGGCTTAAAAGGGACTGTCGACTAACGGAGCAAGGGCAGAGACTCCTGCAAATGGGATGAGTGTCTCCTCATTAGAGGTGTGGCCTGCGTGCCTTATCTCCTCCCACCCTCCACGTCTGATCCAGTAACATAAGTAAACAGGCTGGGGGGCTGTGACTGAGGGGGCGTGGCATCTGTACTCACACTTGGTGATGCTGAGGGCGTCGGCCTGGTCTGTGATGAGCAGCGACAGGCCGTCCATCAGGAGCAGGGCTTTGCGGTACTGAAGCAGAGAGGCGCCGCCCTGGTGGAACATTTCATCCAGTGCAGCCGACTGCACCTGGGGACAGAGAGCAGTGTGAGACTACACCCTCAGGACACTGTAACCTACACCCTGAACCTACACCTGTCACCACTGCACCTGGAGATAGAGAGCAGTGAGAGACTACACCCTCAGCACTCTGTAACCCACACCCTAAACCTACACCTGTCACCACTGCACCTGGAGACAGACAGCAGTGAGAGACTACACCCTCAGCACTCTGTAACCCACACCCTGAACCTACACCCATCACCACTGCACCTGGAGACAGAGAGCAGTGAGAGACTACACCCTCAGCACTCTGTAACCCACACCCTGAACCTACACCTGTCACCACTGCACCTGGAGACAGACAGCAGTGTGAGACTACACCCTCAGCACTCTGTAACCCACACCCTGAACCTACACCCATCACCACTGCACCTGGAGACAGAGAGCAGTGTGAGACTACACCCTCTGGGCTCTGTAACCTACACCCTGAACCTACACCTGTCACCACTGCACCTGGAGACAGAGAGCAGTGTGAGACTACACCCTCAGGGCTCTGCAGGACTCGAAATAGCGGGTGCATAGGTGCACGTTTGCACCCGGTTTTCGGCAGGTGCACCCAAAATGTAAAGTCGAGTGCACCTAGCAAAAATCTGCCCCCGAAATAATTCCTCTTTCTACAAATGCGCTCATCCTTACCTGGAATGATAAATTTTATTGGTAAGGGACGAGAATTAATGACAAAATCGATGGGACTACAAGACTGTGGAACACGTCTGGTCTGAGGCCGCGTATGTGTTATCATTGGCTGTTCGCGTAATGTATATTTCTCATCAGAGACCTTCCCTGATCCAGGATCAGGGAGTTTGTGGGACATCTGCCCTCCACGGCACCAGGGGGCCCCGCCAGCACAGACCACGACGCGAACCAATGGGACTGCGCCCTAATGGGAAAAATAAATGACGTTTTACACTGATTGGGTGGACACTTGAAATTATGCATGTGCATACTCGGGTAGACACTTGGGAAATTGTAATTGAGATTCATGTTTGAAGATTCTCGTTGGTTGATGAATGCACTTACTCGTTGGATGTAATTTAAGTGGCTGCTGGGTGATTAAAGGAGGACTATGCAGAACTACCCGTGTTGACTTAATCTTATACTCCAACATAATATCCACGGTCGATTTTTTTGTCCGTACATATCCCCTGTTCTTTTAAATAACCATTAATTAGCCGTAATTGTCCCCTAAGGCTGTTTCCAGGAGGCCGCCATTAACGCCACGCGTGGCATAAGAAATTGCGAGATCATGACGTTACTGCGGCTGCCACATGCATTCATGTGCATGGTGCATGCGATGTCAAAATGCCTGAATACATGGATATCTACATAATTTAGACTACCAACCAATTTAAAATTGTTCATTGAGCGAGTCAACTGTTTGATTGCAAATTGAGCAAAGTAAATGGAAAGGGGGTGAAAGCAATTGCCGAGTAGAGGAGGATGATTTTGAAGACCTTAACTTTGCGTAGTTCAGCACGCAATTTGCCTGAATGTGTTTGCTTGATTATTACATTTGGCCATTGTGTGCGAATCTTGTTCAATTATTCAATAAAAAATGTTTAAAATTTGCGGCACAGATTTGTCTGAACGTCCTTGCCCTGTCTTCGGTGCATTTGTCCATTGCTTGCAAGGGGAAAATAATTTCTCTCTCACATTCAGGTTTGATGTGCTTCACACAATGTTTTCTACTTAGCGTATATTTTTTGACGCTTAAAAACCAGGGCCATCTTAACATGATTTTATTTTTAAGAAATCTTTTTTAATAATACGTTAAAGTTTTCCGACGAGAGGTGGAATTCAGAGGTGTGCTATTTATTCAGATTACTGACATGATTTCAATCTAACACGGTAGCCTGGTTAGGTTTTTCTGCTCCTCATTATCTCTTCTAAATCATTATTGGCTAGATTTTGGTTTTGATTGCTCAGTTGGCTGAATAAATGGCTTGATTACAACTTAGGCAAAGTACATGGGAATTGATTTAAGGTGAGCTAATTATGCCAAGGTGACGGCATCTGTCCAGCCTCGCTGGTAATTAGCAGACTTCAAATCGCACTTTTCTTTCCGGAAGCATTTCAAATGGCCTCTGATGTTAGTTCACCTCTAAATTAAAGTTGTGTCGGATAGAAAAAGGTAATGATCAAGCTCGTCTGTCTGCCCCATAGAGGAAGCGGGAATATCTCGGTCATTCAACAATCACAATGCAGGACGGCAGGACAATGGACGTTCATGGCGCTGGCAGCCGCACGGACGTCACGATTAGGGGCGCCTCAAGCGGATATTTTCAAAATCGAGGCTGAATTTTCGTCTGCTGTGGTGATAATGGCGCGGTCCACTAGTTTTGTTCAATCGCTCATAAAAATAAAAGAAATCGCAAAATAAAGAAAAAAAATAAGTCGTAGGAGCTTTTTTTCATGATATATTGAAATAATACTACCCACTTTTCCCAGCTATGATAGTCCTCCTTTAATAAAATCTTACCAAAAAAAAAAAAAAAAAACTTCGAGAGTAAATATAATATAGGAGGAGAGGGTCTTAATTATGGAGTTATGAAAAATGTAAAAATATAAAACAGCAAAAAGCAGCACTGTTGCTGCTATTGAGGCCAGAAGTCCGATGATGGAGTTGTGGAAAATTACTGAAGTTTCTCAGCCAAGTCAAACAAAGTGAAATTAAATTATGGATTGAATATTGTCTGACTGTGATAAATAACAATAGTACACTCAGTTTTACCGATTTCTTCGAGTTTTTTTTTTTTTTTAAATACAGAATGATTTTCATAAAATCTTATCCCACCAATAATCCTAACCTGTTGCACCACAGCAAATTCACAGTAGTCGTATGGCATATCAAAGAATGAGTTTAAGAATATTTGTTTATTCATTTTGCGCTGCTGCAAAGCGGCTTTTTTTTTTATTGAATAAAGCAAGTTTTAGACTGTGCCCCTAAGCACGCACGAGTGCCCCCATTTTCAAAGTCTGGGCGCACCATGTGCCCCCAGTCAAAAAATCCTTATTCGAGCCCTGCTCTGAAACCCACACCCTGAACCTACACCCATCACCACTGCACCTGGAGACAGAGAGCAGTGTGGAACTACACCCTCAGGGCTCTGTAACCCACACCGTGAACCTACACCCCTCACCACTGCACCTGGAGACAGAGAGCAGTGTGGGACTACACCCTCAGGGCTCTGTAACCCACACCCTGAACCTACACCCCTCACCACTGCACTTGAAGACAGAGAGCAGTGTGGGACTACACCCTCAGGGCTCTGTAACCCACACGGTGAACCTACACCCATCACCACTGCACCTGGAGACAGAGAGCAGTGTGAGACTACACCCTCAGGGCTCTGTAACCCACACCGTGAACCTATACCCCTCACCACTGCACCTGGAGACAGAGAGCAGTGTGGCACTACACCCCTCAGGGCTCTGTAACCCACCCTCACCTGTACCCACCCCTCACCACTGCACCTGGAGACAGAGAGCAGTGTGGGAATACACCCTCAGGGCTCTGTAACCCACACCCTGAACCTACACCCATCACCACTGCACCTGGAGACAGAAAGCAGTGTGAAACTACACCCTCAGGGCTCTGTAACCCACACCGTGAACCTACACCCATCACCACTGCACCTGGAGACAGAGAGCAGTGTGAGACTACACCCTCAGAGCTCTGAAACCCACACCCTGAACCTACACCCATCACCACTGCACGTGGAGACAGAGAGCAGTGCGGGACTACACCCTCAGGGCTCTGTAAACCACACCGTGAACCTACACCCATCACCACTGCACCTGGAGACAGAGAGCAGTGTGGAACTACACCCTCAGGGCTCTGTAACTCACACCGTGAACCTACACCCATCACCACTGCACCTGGAGACAGAGAGCAGTGTGGAACTACACCCTCAGGGCTCTGTAACCCACACCCTGAACCTACACCCCTCACCACTGCACCTGGAGACAGAGAGCAGTGTGAGACTACACACTCAGGGCTCTGTAACCCACACCGTGAACCTACACCCATCACCACTGCACCTGGAGACAGAGAGCAGTGTGAGACTACACCCTCAGAGCTCTGCCATCCACACCCTGAACCTACACCCGTCACCACTGCACCTGTAGACAAAGAGCAGTGTGGGACTACACCCTCAGCACTCTGTAACCCATACCCTGAACCTACACCTGTCACCACTGCACCTGGAGACAGAGAGTAGTGTGAGACTCCACCCTCAGAGCTCTGTAACCCACAGCCTGAACCTACACCCATTGCCACTGCACCTGGAGACAGAGAGCAGTGTGGGACTACACCCTCAGGGCTCTGCAACCCACACCCTGAACCTGCACCCGTCACCACTGCACCTGGAGACAGAGAGCAGTGAGAGACTACACCCTCAGTACTCTGTAAGCCACACCCTGAACCTACACCCATCGCCACTGCACCTGGAGACAGAGAGCAGTGTGGGAATACACCCTCAGGGCTCTGTAACCCACACCGTGAACCTACACCCATCACCACTGCACCTGGAGACAGAGAGCAGTGTGAGACTACACCCTCAGGGCTCTGTAACCCACACCCTGAACCTACACCCCTCACCACTGCACCTGGAGACAGAGAGCAGTGTGGGAATACACCCTCAGGGCTCTGTAACCCACACCGTGAACCTACACCCATCACCACTGCACCTGGAGACAGAGAGCAGTGTTGGACTACACCCTCAGGGCTCTGGAACCCACACCCTGAACCTACACCCATCACCACTGCACCTGGAGACAGAGAGCAGTGTGAGACTACACCCTCAGGGCTCTGTAACCCACACCCTGAACCTACACCCCTCACCACTGCACCTGGAGACAGAGAGCAGTGGGCTCTGGAACCCCACCCTGAACCTACACCCCTCAGGGCTCTGTAACCCACACCCTGAACCCACACCCCTCACCACTGCACCTGGAGACAGAGAGCAGTGTGGGACTACACCCTCAGGGCTCTGTAACCCACACCCTGAACCTACACCCATCACCACTGCACCTGGAGACAGAGAGCAGTGTGAGACTACACCCTCAGGGCTCTGGAACCCACACCCTGAACCTACACCCATCACCACTGCACCTGGAGACAGAGAGCAGTGTGAGACTACACCCTCAGGGCTCTGGAACCCACACACCCTCACCACTGAACCTACACCCAGGGCTCACCACTGCACCTGGAGACAGAGAGCAGTGTGGGACTACACCCTCAGGGCTCTGTAACCCACACCCTGAACCTACACCCATCACCACTGCACCTGGAGACAGAGAGCAGTGTGGGAATACACCCTCAGGGCTCTGTAACCCACACCGTGAACCTACCCCATCACCACTGCACCTGGCAGAGAGCAGTGTGAGACTACACCCTCAGGGCTCTGGAACCCACACCCTGAACCTACACCCCTCACCACTGCACCTGGAGACAGAGAGCAGTGTGGGACTACACCCTCAGGGCTCTGTAACCCACACCCTGAACCTACACCCATCACCACTGCACCTGGAGACAGAGAGCAGTTTGAGACTACACCCTCAGGGCTCTGTAACCTACACCCTGAACCTACACCTGTCACCACTGCACCTGGAGACAGAGAGCAGTGTGGGACTACACCCCCAGGGCTTTGGAACCCACACCCTAAACCTACACCCGCCACCACTGCACCTGGAGACAGAGAGCAGTGTGAGACTACACCCTCAGGGCTCTGTAACTCACACCTTGAACCTACACCCATCACCACTGCACCTGGAGACAGAGAGCAGTGTGAGACTACATCCTCAGGGCTCTGGAACCCACACCCTGAACCTACACCCCATCACCACTGCACCTGGAGACAGAGAGCAGTGTTGAGACTACACCTCAGGGCTCTGGAACCCACACCCTGAACCTACACCCATCACCACTGCACCTGGAGACAGAGAGCAGTGTGGGAATCAGGGCTCTGGAACCCCACCCTGAACCTACACCCATCACCACTGCTCTGTAACCCTCACACCCACACCGTGAACCTACACCCATCACCACTGCACATGGAGACAGAGAGCAGTGTGAGACTACACCCTCAGGGCTCTGTAACCCACACCCTGAACCAACACCCCTCACCACTGCACCTGGAGACAGAGAGCAGTGTGGGAATACACCCTCAGGGCTCTGTAACCCACACCCTGAACCTACACCCATCACCACTGCACCTGGAGACAGAGAGCAGTTTGAAACTACACCCTCAGGGCTCTGTAACCCACACCGTGAACCTACACCCATCACCACTGCACCTGGAGACAGAGAGCAGTGTGAGACTACACCCTCAGAGCTCTGAAACCCACACCCTGAACCTACACCCATCACCACTGCACATGGAGAGAGAGCAGTGCGGGACTACACCCTCAGGGCTCTGTAACCCACACTGTGAACCTACACCCATCACCACTGCACCTGGAGACAGAGAGCAGTGTGGAACTACACCCTCAGGGCTCTGTAACCCACACCCTGAACCTACACCCCTCACCACTGCACCTGGAGACAGAGAGCAGTGTGGGAATACACCCTCAGGGCTCTGTAACCCACACCGTGAACCTACACCCATCACCACTGCACCTGGAGACAGAGAGCAGTGTGAGACTACACCCTCAGGACTTGGTACCCGAAAGACAGAGGAAACGCAGCGTAACCCCTGACCATCTTTATGGTGTGGTTGAAGATGACAGAGACAGAGGTGAAAAAGAGAGAGAGAGAGAGAGATGGGAAAGACAGAGGACACGCAGGATAACCCCTGATCATCTGTTTGGTCTGGTTGAAGAAGACAGAGAGAGGTGAGAGAGAGAGAGAGAGCAAGAGACAGAAGACACGCAGCATAGCCCCTGACCATCTGTATGGTGTGGTTGAAGATGAGCTTCTCCGCGGTGATGCTGTTGATCCGATCCATGAGCTGCTGCTTATGCTGGAAAAAGGGCTGGAGCTGGTCACCCAGGCAACGGCATGACCTCACACTCGCCTTGTACAGGTCATTCAGCCTCCTGACCACTGTGGGCGGGACAGGAGGAGGGGTTACAGACGCCACAGTCCAGACTCGAACAGAGCATAATATAATCACTTGAGTAAAGGGAGTGGTAAAGAGGCGGGTCACAGAGGACTTAAAGGAACAGTTATACCGAAAATGAAAATTCTGTCAGTTTCTTCTCACCTCCATGTCAGCTGGAACACAGGTGGGTGCATGCAATCATTAACTTTTTAAAAAAAATAATGGCTACAGTAAAAATTTATGCCAAGTAATGGTGTAATGCAAGTCTTTCCTCGTCACAATTAGATCGTTTGGCTTAAGAAGACTTGGGATTTTGCTGCAAAAGCTGTTTAGAGTAATTTCATGGTCACTGTTGGTTATTATTTGAAGACCACAATGGAAAATTCATCAGTCACATTTTCACGTTGTGGAGAAATGAGGAATTAAAAATTCAAAACGATCTTAGAAACAAAGCACTGAAAAAATATGCAAAATATATTATTATATATTATCTATAATATAATTGTGAAGTGGACTCTGCATGCATGCACGTCCGGCCAAAATGGCGTTATTTATATAACGTTACCATTATGATGTCATCACATGCACCATTATGATATCATCACATTGCTATGGTGTTTCCACAAAAACATCACGTGACCAGGCCAATTCATCCACAGGAGTCCTGAATCCCAAAAACTTTCATTCATTTGGAATTCATTGTTCACTTTGTTCACGTGTGCGGCCGTGCACACATACGGTCACGTGACAGCCACCTTAAAGCCGATGCTGAGTCTTCACTGGAGTGACTCGGTCACGTGACCGTGTGTGTGCACCATCATAATGGAGCACACAGAGTCCACTTCGCTCTATGTGCACCAAGTCCACTTCGCTTTTATATTATAGACAATGCACAATTATGATGTCATCACGTTGCTACGGTGTTTCCATGAAAACATCACGTGACCAAGCCGATTCATGCTAAGAGTATGCCGTACAGAAGAGATAATGAAGCGTCACCTGAAAGGATTATACGTAAAGCTGCTGAAGCCAATTCGTCCACAAG
This sequence comes from Gymnothorax javanicus, assembly GCA_029692085.1. Classification (NCBI taxonomy): domain Eukaryota; kingdom Metazoa; phylum Chordata; class Actinopteri; order Anguilliformes; family Muraenidae; genus Gymnothorax; species Gymnothorax javanicus. The sequence goes on along the minus strand of CM056194.1, from coordinate 99,156,081 downwards.
AGTCCTGACTCCCAAAAAATAGATGTCAGGCCGCAAGAGAATCAGTGGAAAACCGTGTGGAGCTGATATTTGCCATTTAGCATAATTATGTATTTTGGGTCAAGGAAGACCCTCGCGAAAACGGCAAGTTGATAGGACCAATAGTCCTATCAAATGCAAATGCGGTAGGAAATAAGCGCTAAGAGAGCCCGCGAGAGAAAGCGTCTCAGTCCATGACACATCCCCCGAAAGACTTCAGCGCCACACTGCAAATGCTGAAAGAGATAGAACCCGAAGAGCAATTGAAAGTACTTCTAGAACCCGTGGATCCCCACGGGCAATGCGCTAGTTATAAATGTTATAATAATATATAATATATAAAATATACAAAAATGCTAAATTTGGACTCTGATCGTTTTTTCTTTGTGGTCTTAATTTGGACTTTAAGGCATGCTAATGAATTGAATTGAATCCTTTATTTATACAGGAAGACACATTGAGACCTACGTCTCATTTGCAATGGTGCCCTGTTTACAATACAACACACATTACAGATCATTAAAAAAAGGAAAGATGAAAAAAAAATCATCAACATACAATAATACATTCAATATGTATAAATAAGAAAGTTAAGGCAACATTATTAAAAGCATAAGCAAACCACAACCTCCAGATCCTTCAAAACTTTTTTGAATTTCTCCAAGGAAATTAATTTATCCAGTTTTGAGGTTTCTTGGAACCTGTTCCAAGCCCTAAGAGCGCAGTAGCAAAAAGCAGTTTTTCCTGCTCAGTTTTTACTCGGGGATTTCAAGGACCAACCAGCTCTGAGACCTTGCCTGGAAAGGACTTGAACTTATCTTAGCTTTTTTATTAGTTCATCAAGGTGTATTTTAAAAGACAGCTTTTCATCAATAATTATTCCTAAGTACTTGTACCATGGCACTTGCTAAATTTCAGAACCATCCAAAGTGCAAATTTTAAGTCTACATTCCCTCAATGAACGAGATCAAGAGAAAAGCACATATTTTGTTTTTGCTACATTTAAAATTAGTTTAAGAGCTAGAAGAGAGTGCTGAAAGGAATCAAAGGCTTCCTGTAAGGCAGATAATGCCTTCATCTAATGAAGGAGCAGAAGTATACAGCACTGTATCATCAGCATAAAAGTGCACTTTACAGCCATTATCAAAAGTGACCACATTATTAATATACAAGGTAAAAAGCAGAGGTCCCAATATCGAGCCCTGCGGTACCCCTTTAGTGACCGGCAGAAGAGTTGATTGCGTAAAGTCTGCCACAATACGTTGTGTTCTATTTGAAAGATAACTTGAGAACCAATTGCAAGCATTCTGGTCTAGGCCTGCAGTGGCTAGTCTATCCACTAAGAGAACATGATCAACTGAATCAAAGGCCTTGGATAGATCAACAAATAGGGCAGCACAGTGTTACCCCCATCAAGGTCGCAAACAATATCATTTACAACAAGGGATGCTGCTGAAATAGTACTGTGACCAGCTCTAAAACCAGACTGAAAAGTACTTAAAATGCCATTTCTATTTAAAAACAAACATAGCTGGTGATTAACCAAGGATTCAAGAACCTTGGCTAAACAAGGCAGCTTGGAAATTGGGCGATAATTATTAAGATCACTAACATCACCGCCCTTATGCAGAGGAATCGCAAGTGCAGATTTCCAGATCTTAGGTACAATTCCCAGGCTAAGAGAAAGATTAAAAATATGTGTTAAAGGCCGAGCTATAACTGGAGCAGCTAACCTCAACAGTCCAGGGTCCAAAACATCAGCTCCAGCAGACTTTTTTGGGTCAATTTTTTGACGAGCATCAAAGATTTCCAATTTGGATATAATACTGAAAGAGAAACTACAATGTTTCAAATCATTCGGGAACACTGTTCTTGACTGGTAAATGTCATTTTGCTTATGCTAACCCATAATATTCATAGTATCCACCAGAATTGGATTCACTCGATCAAATTGATGACCCGCTCTAATGAAGTGGTCATTGAAGGCATTAAAGATTTCCTTCTTGCCACTTACGGGACCCGAGTCAGACCTTATCTGTGGAGGAAGTGCTGGGGTGCAGTTATTCTTCATTACTTTTATTGTTTTCCAAAATTTAGAGGGGTTTCCAGCACTCATATATGAAGAATTAAGATAAAAAGCTGATTTAGCTTTCCTTATCATAGTAGTGCATTTATTCCGCAACAGCCTGAACAGAGTCCAGTCAGAGGGAGTCTTGGTTTTTCTAGCTTTAGCCCACGCTACATTCCTTTTATTCAAAGTTTCAGGTAATTCATGGGAAAACCATACAGTACATCTGTCCTTAATCCGTAGGCTCCTAACAGGAGCATGTTTGTCAGCAATGGTATTAAAGGCATTGTAGAAATATGCCTGGGCCAGATCTGGATTATAAATACTGAACACCCTATTTAAGTCACACAAATTTAAATCATACAGAAATCCCTGATTATCAAAATTTCGAAAATTTCTCTTAAGAATGACACGCGGCTTCAACCTACGCAGTTTCACATTCCTTATGCAAGCAATGGGGCAGTGATCACTAAAATCTTTTTTTAATTTTTTCTGGACCCGCCACCACCCCCCCTCTTCTGTTGCTGTTGAATTTACAGCAACAAACAAGGAGCCAAATCACATCAAATTACTGTTAGCCATCAGTGATTGAGGGGTGATAGAGGCTGGACTATCGTGTGTGTGTGTGTGTGTGTGCGTGTGAGCGCGTGTATGAGTGCATGAGTGTGTGTGTCTGTGTGTGTGATGGGGGGGCTGCAGTTAAAAACTGCTAGTGAAAGGAGGAAAAAGAAAGGAACAGGACATTTGACACATACACAATGAGGGACACGTAACAGACAAGAGACAACACAAAGACACATAAACAGGCAGGCCTCTAACTGCTGTTAGCGCGCCCGCTCCACACGAACGAGCAGAGCCGCCACCCCCCGATGGAACAGCCGGGCAGCCACAGCCCTGCCCACCCACACCGAGCAAGCACGCCAACAACCACAAAGGAGGAGTGATCAAAAACTACTAATAATGATCATAAACTTTCTCGTGTGAGTGTGAGTGTGTGTGTGCGTGTGTGTGTATGTGTAGGGTCAAGCAAGATAGCTGAAGAAATTAGAAATACAGTAGATTATAATTGAGGAATTATAGGGGGGTTTGGTATCAGGTTTGTAAAAAAAAAAAAATATTAAATGGTGACCAGCTGGCGGGCAAATCTATTGCAGACTATTGGTTAGAAGGCGAGAAGTTTTCCAGTGAAATGTGTTCGATGACTGCATTTTTCCACTCGGCAAGAGTTATATTCTGTTTTGTTTTCCAATTCTTCAGGATTGTTCTCTTGGCGATAGTTAGTGCTGAGAGGAGAATTTTATTATGTGAAGCTGGTAAATTTGTAACTGATGTGTCGCCTGATAGACAGAGTAATGGGGATAAGGGAATGTGGCAGCCCAGAGCAACAGACAGTGAATGTGTGACATCCACCCAAAATTGTTGTATTGGTGTGCAATCCCATATAGCGTGAATATATGTATTCGGTATATTCTGAGTACAATTAGTGCAGGTGTCTGAGGTGAATCCCATTCTAAACATCTTATGCCCAGTGATGTGTGTTCTGTGCAGAACCTTGTATTGTGTTAATGGTAGATTTGTATTTTTTGACATTGTATAGATATTTCGGCAGATCTTGGGCCAAAAATCGGCATCAGGAGACATTGAAAGGTCTTCTTCCCATTTTATTATTGGGAGTGAAATAGATTTGTCAATATGTGATATGATTTTATATATCTTCGATAGAAGTTTCAATGGAGTTTTGATATTTAATAAATCTGTAATTGATGGGGGTAGGTCGAGATCAAAAGCTGTGATGTTATATTTAGCTGTAATTGAGGATTTGAGTCTTAAATATTCCAAATACTGTGGAATTTAGTGATCACTACAATCTTGAGGGAAAACACTGCTAGATGAATATCTCTGAGGCATATTAGTCAGAATAATGTCGATCAGAGAAGATTTGGAGCTATTTAATGCATTCAGGCGTGTAGGTTCAGTAATTAACTGCGTCGAATTCAGATTAGTACACAAGTCTTTGAAACAATCAGACACTGGTTTTTCCCAATCAAGATTAAAATCCCCCATAATTAGCAATTCTGTTGCTGCGTAAGTGGAAAATATGTTAGCTAGATTGTCATTAGCACAGGGAAGGGCTGAAGGAGGTCTATATGCCCCCAAAACCGTTACCTGATTGTTTACCCCAGGATTAACAGACAGAGCTAAACATTCACATTGTTTGGGGACAGATGATGACATCAGAACAGATGTAGGAAAACTTGTTTTAACATAAATGGCTACACCACCTGCTTTCCCTCTTCCATCTGCCCTGAAAATGTTATATCCCCCAAGATGTACATCAGAATCTAAAACACATTTTTGTTTTTTTAAATTTAAATTTTTAATTGAATAAGAGTTGGTACATGTTACACAATATAATCCGTCCACATCACGTTCCCATTCTTGATATCAGGAAAGATGAGAAATAAAATAAAAATAAGGGGAGGAAAAGTGGGTACAATACATGCATATTGATAGATGTTTATGCCAATTTAAGTTGTTTTTTTTTTTCAACAAAACCAGAAGAAAAAGATAACTTAATTCTACGCATATACACATACACTCTGCAAATTATGTGAAGTTATAAGACAGCAATTTGAGAACAGTTGAACAAAACACTTGAGTGGCTTAAAGATTAAAAAAAAGGGTGGATAGGGGGTAAATTTAATCCCTTTAAATTATTTAAAATCTAATTTAATTGTAGATGCGTATTTAATCCAGGGTTTCCAACAGATTTCAAATTTCCCATGTTCATGTCTTAAAACAAATGTCAGTTTCTCCATTAAATAGATACCATGAATCACATTGATCCAGTCCTGCACCGTGGGAATTTCAGTTACCATCCATTTTCTTGTTAAAGCTTTCTTACTTGCCACCAACAGAATACTAAACATATATTTCCTTTCAAAACCACTGATGGAATTCGGTCTCAAACCCAAGTACAATGTCTCAAAAGCCAATGGAACTACAACTTTCAGTACCTTCTCCATGATAGATTTAATAGTTTTCCAATTTCGCTTAAGCGGTGGGAAATTCCAGAATATATGATAATGATTTGCCCTTTTTTCCCCTCATAACCTCCAGCATGATACATTTTTACGTGAAAAACTCTGTTCAGGGGTTTTGAAAAATCTTAATAAGTTTTTCCTCCCGAATTCTCTCCATTACTGGACAGATGTGCTTTTCCATTGTTGTTCATTCAATTTTTCCCAAAACTTCCAATGATAATGTGAAGTTTCCCTCCTTTTCCCATTTTTCTTTTATATAAAATGTATCCTTGCCACTTAGTTCATTTCATGCATTATATAACTTTGAAATATTTTTATTACCCGGGTCTGATCCCATTGTATCCTATTCAAAAATTTTCAAAATGCCAAAATTTGTCCTTCCCAAGTCATCCTTTTCTATTATTTTTTCAGTATAATTTCTAACTTGCAGAAATCTGTAAAAGTCTAGTTTTGTTAAGTCATGCTTGCTTTAAAGCTCCTGAAAATTTCTCTATATTCCTTCTGCATAGAGATCATCATATTTTACCAAACCATTTTCCACCCATTTTTTGAATCCCGTATTGGTCTTGTTTGGTGTGAAGTCTGAATCGTACACTATCCACCTTATCAATCGATATGGTTCCTTAGTCCTATATTCTTAAACCACCTAGTACCAAATTTTGAGTGGTATCTTTATCCATGGATTAGCCTCCTTTAAAGCTGCAGTTGGTTAGTCTTATAAAAGTAACTTTTTGTCATTTTTGCTAAAACTGCCACTGTGTACAGACAGTATTACGTAAAACTAGTACTCTGTAATTTAAAAAAAGGGTCCTTTAAACCCACCTAATGCTCCTACTGAAATTTAAAAGAATCATTCGGTCCGACCAAAAAGAACCAATCCGAGCCAGAATGGTGTCTGACAGCCGTCAAACAGTGCACATGCACGCGCTGCGGACAGCCTCCTCCCCCTTCCTCCTCAGTTCACGCCAGTGCTCAGTCAAGCTCAAATCTCCGAGAGAGGGTTCAGGAGCTAGAGAAACTAATTGTGCAACAACAGCCATCAGTGAGGAAAAAAATACCGATGTCTCCGTTACCGACGACAGCACACACGGCTAAGACAAGTAAGAAGAGGAAGCCCGAAGAAAAAAAAAAGCACAAAAGAAAGAATTAGACAAAGCCGGGATAAAACCAAAGTGAACATCGGAGTGGCTTTTCAGAGGTGGAGGAACTCCGTGATCTGGAAGGATTAAAAACCGATGCAGAGTTGGCGACTTTTCTGCTTGACAGGTAAACCCCTGCTTTATTCGTTGGTTCATTTTTGCTCCGCAATGCTCTGCAAATAAGCGAGTTGGCGTCGCTCACATGCACAGCTGGTACTAACACCAGCCCTAACCGCATCAATTCATTTTTCGCTCTGCAAATAAGCGAGTGAACGTAAACTTACAAGCACAGTCGCTGTTCGAATAGCCAGCGTCTTGTAATTGTTACAGTACTCCGTAGTGCATGTGATGTTACTGTGATGTTGCAGTCGAGCTAACGTTAGCTTGTTTCCAATGCTAGGGCTAACGTTACTGGCGTCGTTTTATTAGAGTGTAGCAGAAATTATCTTTATGAAGTGACCTGGCAGTCTTTTCGGTTGTGTTGTTGTCCTCATAAATATGTGTAACTTTTCTGTGCTCTCACAGCTAAATGCTGTCATACATGATTTACTGGCCATTCAGCAGGATTCACGACAGTTTCTGTACTCAAAAAAAAACGGGTAACTTGCTGAAATAAGCGTGTGCTGGGTTTTTACTGAATACATACTGTTGTAGATTACTTTTCATGTCGACATGATTTATTTCTGCTCGTTTGTTGGCCAGCAATGTTGACTGTTCACAACAGTAATGTCCAGCCTCGGCAACTTGGCCGTTTTCATTATTTGAACTTACAAAATCTCTCCACAGTCGCATGCATAACAGCTCGCGTGCCTTCGCCTGCACGGCAGCCTTCTGTACCGAATCCTATGCTTCTTTCCTTGCAAAATAAAACGAGAGAGAATTTTATCTATTTCTTGAAATTTTTCGTTTGGAAGTTCGGCTGGTATGGATTGGAACAGATAAAAATCTTAGATATAAAAATCTTGGTAAAATTTTCATTTTAATTGCTTCCGCTCTTTGTGCTATACCTAAGTAGGGTATATGATTCCATTTAGACAGATCCGATTTAATCTTTGAAATTAAGGGCATGTAATTTATGTGCATAATTTTATCAAAATTTTTTAGGATGTTTATTCCGAGGTACCTCATCGAATCTGAGTCCCATTTTATTTTAAGTATGTCTCTAATAGATTGACTGGGGTTGCAGTTGAAAGTTAGTACTTGAGATTTGTGGGTATTTAATTTATAACCAGACAGTAAGACAGATTTTTTTAACCACGACTCAGTGATGACAAAAATATCAGGATCTGTCTATTGAATCAAAATATTGACACAGTCCATTTTGGAGGCCAAACTTCTAACATTCGGGTGCAGCAGTCCAAGCCCATCTCTAGATTTAAAAACAGATGGATAATCTAATATTGAAAGTGCAGTATCTGCAGATGTAACAGAGTTACCAGGAGCACATATATCAAGTTGCTAATGGATATCCCACGTGGCCTGTTACATGATCTAAGAATTCTCGGAAGGGAATCACATTTTATAATTGGCGAGGTATAAGCAACAGCATAGTTGCGAGCCGACACAAGCTTCGAATGATTAACAGAAAAGCAGCCTAAAGAACCGAATTGATTAGGCATAGTATTTGGCCACTGACATATCGCTGGCAATAAGGGCACTGATTACTTCCCGACACAAGAGGGAACTAGTAAATCTGTGTTATTAGGCCTGTTTCCACCAAAGAAGTTCCTGGTAGTATTTGGGGGGCAGGAACTAATACAGGAACGTCCTCTCACTCAGCCCTCTCAACTGCCGTGTCTCCACCGAGAGGGCGGAGTAGGAGAACTCCTTTTAAAAATGTGACCCCTCGTCGTCTGCTGAGTTTTAAAAATGCTGGCTATTTTGTCGCTTTCTGTTGACGTCACATCCCGCCCTGAGTAAATCCAATCAGCGCCAAGTAAACCCCAAGCCCCACCCAGGAGTTTTCTGGGGCCCTTCAGAGTACCTACTCCAAGGCAGGGACTTTTTTAGCCCCTGTAAAAGTTCCAGAACTCTGTCCTTCGGGGGTAATTCCGGCAGTGGAGACACGCAAGAACGGCCCCGGCCCCTTAAAATTACCCCAAAGTTCCTGCAGTGGAAACGGGCCTATTATTAAGTACAGATTGTGGTACCTGGTAGAAGTAGGCCGGAAATTGAGGACTGGAAATGACCTGTTTGGCTAACTGTAGGTTGTTTGGCTGTGCTGCCTGGGGTAGTCAGTGTGTAGGAGCATTAAAAACTGTATAAAATATGTTATGTGTCATAATATGTGCACCCAGCCTACTAGGATGGGTGCCATCCCTTAGATAAAAGGACAGACAATTCCAAAAAAGGTTAAAATTATCAATATAAACAGTGCCACTCACAACACAGGCAGATTGGAGCCATGTGTGAAGGCTGAGAAGTTGGCTAAATCGAGCAATGCCTCTGCCCAGTGAGCGGATGGGACCGGAGATAAAAATGCGTCTGCCACAGCCATTTAGCGAAACTAGGAGCCTGCTAAAGTCCCTTTTTAACACTTCCGAGGTGCGGTTTGAAACATCATTGCAACCGACGTGAATGATTATGTTCCGCTCCGAGGTGCGGTTTGAAACATCATTGCAACCGACGTGAATGATTATATTCCGCGCACCAGGATTTTTTTCCAGGAGACCGGGGATTTTGTCCTGCAGGTCTTGAACCTTAGCTCCCGGAAAACAGTGCGTTTGAGCTGCTCTTCTCCTGACGTACCTTATGATTGAGTCCCCGATCACGAGGGTAGTAGGAGAAGAAGGCGATTTTAAAGTCGACTGACCTCGGGAAAAAGGAGCTGTTGATGGAGGACAGGCAGCGGAGGGGGCAGGAGTAGCGTCTCGCGTTCAGGAGAGAACGGCGAGGCGTTGGGCGAGAGAGTCCCCCGGGTGTATGTTGAGGAGAGCAGCAGGGTTGCCGTGAGCCCATACAAGGCACTGGTGTTTGCTCGTTCCGGTTCAGGGAGGGAAAATCCTCCTTGTTGAGGATCTCATAACGATTCTGCAGCAAGATGTCACAAGTTTCGGGGGAACTTCACCGCAGTCGGCCTCTCTTCTCGCGAACGCCAGCTTTAACCCAGGGCTCCGGGTGTAATGGAGTGCAGTTTATCGGAGCTTTAGGTTTCGCCCCGAGCCGCAACCATGACTCCTTAGCAGCTGTCACTGGAGCAGGAACATCAGCGGTCGCTGACACGGTTTCAGCCGCTGAAACAGCGGCATTAGCCGGAGCTGTGCTGCCGTCAGCGGTGACATCCACCTCTGCCGTACTGGTGGACGTGGCCTGCGCCGCACCAAGAGTAAATGTGTCCGAATGCCGCTCAGCTTCCTGGATTTGGTATAGAGTGGAGATCCTCCGCTCAAACTCCACAATCTTCATGCTGAGGTTGGCGCAGCTTTCACAGCCGGATCGAGAGGTGAGTGAAGTCATTTCATTTATTTATTTATTTTTTTAAAGTTTAATAACTTGATTCGTTCCAGATAAAACTTGCTGTAATGCTTGCTGACTATGGGCAGCTCGAATACACGAGAAAATAAAACAAATTAAATGATAAAACAAGTCAAATAATAATTGTTAAAATAATAAAATGTCAAAAAGATAGAACGCTAAAATTCATATGTGAACAGCTCCGCTAGCTGCGATTCAGTCCCATGAAATTACCAATACCAAGCGCTTGCGTTAATTTTGGACTCTAAAGAAGTTCCCATTGACTTCAGTTGTTTTGGAGAAAGCTGCTACTGAGCTTTGCTTATGTTCTTAAAATTTGTTTTATTGAATAACTAATTTCACCCGAGTTTCCACTGGCATTGGGGTGTTTTTAGGTGAACTGTTCCTTTAAGCCTGGATAATCCAGGTCAAAATCTGCCCCTTCCCCACAACTAAGGAAGGAAATTAAATTACAGAAGGTGTCACTCAACTGACCAATCACATTTCCACCAGCCCAATGTCTGTGTTCAGGGGGCAGGATTATGGGTAACAGACCATAAATAAAATAACTCCCCGCCCACTGTGCATCAGAGAGTGGGTGAGTATAGGGACTTTCTGCTCAGTGAGAGGAAGGGAGTGATTATGGCAGGTGTGCAGGGCAGTGTAGAGTAAACAGGAAGTCAGAGACTCTGCCCCGCCCACTGCTGTGAGTGACAGGTCGTCTCCCAGGAGCCCACCTTGTTTGACGGTGGCGGATGGATACAGCAGGCCTTGTCTGATGCGCATCATGGCCGTATGCAGGGCAGACGACAGCAACTCCACCGTCTTCATGTACAAAACCAGCTGCTCCGCATAGCTGTGATAATACGCATACATAAGCACGCACGCACACACACACACACAAACGCATACATAAGTACATAAGCACACACGCACAAGCCAGATAAGTGCACATACTTCTCACCTCAGAGGAGGTGAAACCAGCAGAGGGGGACTGGAGCTCAGTGGGCATGAAATTAAGCCTCATTTCTTCAATGTCTCATTTTCTAAGCCGACAGCTAATTACACCGTCAGCGAATGGGATCGCTTAGATATCACGCTTTACGAATGAAGCAGAGCGTAAAGAGCATAAAAGTTTTACAAACCCCGTTCAATATGCACGTATGCACTGAAATATCTGCAGAGGATGTCGGAAACTCCGTGACAATCAGCCAGCCTTAATTAGAGCATGGGTGTTTAATCTGCACTGTAAGACCATTTCTTGCTTGGAGGGTTGAAACAAGGTAGTTTTTGCCATGAAGACTATCTCACTGCACCACTGATATCAACAGCATAAGCAGCAAATAAATTTCATCTGAAGTCAACACTTGTTACTGGTGAGGACTTGAGTAAATTCAAAGCAGCCCCAACGTACAGAGCCAGTCAAAAGTTTTAGTCCACACACAACTTTAGAGACGGAAAAAAGACATGCGAACACCTACTCAAAACGACTTCAACAACTTCTCTTAAATTCCTCAAAATATCCATTTTTTACTTAAACTGCTGAGTAGATTCATGGCATTTTTTTTGCTAAAATGGCATCCATGGCTCTGATGGTGCACACCCAACACTATTCTGGACGCGACAGAGGACACTCTACGCTAACAAGTAGCTTTTTCCTTGAAAATGCCAGTTTAAAGGAGCACTATGTAGTTTTCGCCAGATTCGCTCACAGTGTCCCCCTGCAGTTGATAAACGGTATTGTCTGTGACAACTGTCGTAAAATCTGTCTACACGTGCATTTGTTGACAAGCCAACGAGACCAGCGAACTTTCTGAAGCAGGACTTGTAATGTGCGATCCGAGTACCAAGTCTTCAGACCAGGTAAGGGAGACTTAAAAATCGGTCTAACTCACGTAGATGACGAAGTCCACACTACAACTATAACGACAATGATAATGGCAAACAACATCGTTGCGGTCACTTTCAGAGCGATTTTATGCACAAACTGACTGCCAATCGAAATCCATCGGAATTTACAGGGCTTCGTGTTCATTCAACACGGCAGATGACATCGCAGAGAAAAAAAGGGCTCTGACACAGCTGGAACGCACAACATCAATGTTTACACAACAATATCGTTAATCAGTGTTGATGCTCAAATTGTTATGGTTATCATTATAGTTATCTTTCTCAGTGTGGACGGCCCTTTTACAGCATTTTATGCATGAACTTTGCATGTCAGGAATGAAACCTAACACGAAAAAAAAAACATTTGAGAGCGTAAGGTAGCTAGCGTACTAGGTTAGTGTTTTAGTTTTTGCTAGTCTTGCTGTGATGGAATGCTACTCCAAAGGTAATCAGTTTTGTAGCCTAAATGTGAGGCGTCGCAGGTAAATCCGCATGGTTGAAAAAATTACATTTGACTGAAACACGTCTGCACAGTTTATCATTTGTAGGAATACAGCTGACAGAACCGATTAGCTTGTGCAATAAAACAAGAGGGCAGCAGGGAATTGGCAGAAAAATCCCTGAAACGACATGAGTACATGCCAAGCCAGATCATTACCTTATCCTTCCGAAATTAAACACAACAAATCTTCTACCTTTAGTATTCTATACGGGAGTGAAGTGCATGTTTATGATCAAACATTTCGACTGGCGACTAGTTTAGCAATGTTTGCCAGCTGGCGATTGCATGACAACTAGCTAGCATGTCAGATACATAGATTAATCGCTGTAGACGATTATTTGACTGCGCATAAACGGGATACTAGATGATTTCAATGACAGCCTGACACAAAGCAAGTTCAAACGCACTAGAACTAAATCTAGAATGAAGGATTAAGGTAGCTAACAATTTGTACTTACTTGTCCAACAGTAACAACGCCAGGTCGCCATCGGTCGGACATCCCTCCTCCTCTTTCAGCTCTCGCCAGCAAGTGAAAGCCGGTCCAGTGTTGACCCTAGTCCTGGCTCTTATTTTATCGCTTTCGCGTTTTCTTTTAAATGTCTCCTCCGATGTCTTTCCTCGCCACTTCAGCCGTTACAACTACTTCTGACTCTGCTTCATTCTACATTCACTCGCTGGTCTTGAGAGACGTGGAGGAGGGGAATGTGTGACGTATGCCGTAAAGCAGTAAGTAAGTTTTTTAGTTGTTTTTGGGCCTGGGTTCCTGCCCGAAACCCGAAGTTACATAGTGCCAGTGAAGGCGATGCAGGCGCGATCGAGCCATGACAAAGGTGTCATTCAACCTATTGTGAGTTGATGTATCACCAGAATGATCTTGGAAATATATATTTGATAGTGAAAAAAACTACATAGTGCTGCTTTAATTACTCAAGCATGGCTTTTTACTCTAAAATGTTGCCCATTTGTTCATTGAAATGACATCTTCTTGACATCCCAGACTTTCCATCTCACCTTGTGCCATTTAAGTTTTACATAAATTAAAAGTGTTTGTTTATATTTGATTAAAACATAAGCTATGTGCGTAAACATTTTTGACTGGAAGTGCATAGCATCTTCACCCACTGTTTGCATGATACTTCCATGAAGGTACACTCCTAAGCACATAAAAATTAGCTCAGCTAAAAATAGCAAAATACGCAACTTTCAGCGGTCTTAACAAAAAACATTTGACAGGAAATTAGCCATTAAACTAATGGATTAGGTAACATAGTTTCGTTTTGCTTTCACCTTTCAAATTTTTAGTGTTTAAACCTTGTGAGTGAACTTGCGAATATCTTTTTTTACAGAAAGTAGAGACCATTTTGCTCCAATCAGTGTTGATAGCTTCAGTTGATGAGACATTTAAAATTGTTTTTTGGTTCATCTGAAATTAGAGACCAAACATTTTCTATAGCATTCAAATTTGGACTGACCAGGCCAAATCATGAGCCTGCTTGAGTTGTTCTCATGCCATTTCTTGGTGGACTTCGCACTTTGGGCAGGAATATCACTTTGCTGTAAAATAACAGCATTCCCCTTTTGAGAATAATGAGAGATGAGCCTATCAGAAATACTCTCCTGTACTCCCAAGCAGCTGAAAAGGCTCCGCACACCAAGCTCCTCCTCCAGGCTTAACTGCGGTAAAGATGCATCTGACCATGTTTCTCACCAGATCTTTGAAGATGAGCATCACCATGGAACTCAGATCATGATTGATCACTCCCCACAACGCGAATGAACCACTCTGAGTTAAACTTTCCATATTCTACCGAAAACTGAAATCTTTTATGTTTTTCTGAGACAGCAATGGCTCTTTTTAAAAACATCTTCTCAACACAAAACCTGCATTCGATAGCCTTCTGGTGATTTTTCTTCTTGAAAGAGTTCTTATTTTCTGCAGTTTTTAATTCTGCTGACAGATTTTCTAAGCTTTTTCCTGTCTTTGACGCCTGTACATTTCCTGCCTCAGGAGGCTTTGCCCCTCCCATTTCCTGCCTGAGGAGGCTTTGCCCCTCCCATTTCCTGCTTGAGGAGGCTTTGCCCCTCCCATTTCCTTTCTTCCTGGTGACATCAGCTATTGTTTCCATGATTTATTCTCTTAATAGCCGTGAGAGAAACAGGGATTTTCTCTGCCTGTCTAGTAAATTTCAGAATAGCTACAGTTGGCCTGACAAAGACCAGCTATGTGGTTTCTGTCTGAAACCTCTGCACAATATTTAGCGGTTTCTGGGGCAGATTTTCTCACTCCTTCACCTGAGGACTCACAGCGCTGCATACTGTTAACTCTCTGCCTGCTCAATCACTCCTGGTTCCATCTATGCACAGTAGCCTTTGATGGCAGATCACCACGAAACTACTGATCATTTAGGAAAAAACGTACCAGAGGATGTTTCTGAAAAATGAGTCCACATAAGTTTGAATTCTATGTCAATCTTTTAAATCATCATTATTTTATCATGGCATTCACAAAGACTATGGGCCTAATTTTTTTTTTTTTTTTTTTTTATTTTTTTGGGAACTTTTTCTTTTATTTGACAGTTTTACAGTGTAGAGAGACAGGAAAGTTGGGGAGAAGAATGGGGGAAGACATGCAGCAAATGCCCTGAGCTGAAATCGAACTCAGGTCGCTGCGGGAAGGACACAGCCTTTATGGTACGCGCGCTTAGACTGATGAGCCACCGGGGCGCCCCACTATGGGCCTAATTTTGACACTGTCCGCAAACACAAGTGCGAAAGGTACTGCAGATCAAAACTGGGTGTGTGCAACTTCTTTACAGCAATTCCGTGACGGGAGGCGATTGTGTAACTGTGGTGCTGGCGTCAAAAGAGTTGGCCAAAGACAAAATAATAACCCTTGGATGTGGTTGGGGTTTGGTTGCATTAAGGCATGACAGGTTAGCCTCTGGCATTCCCTTTAAAACCAGTGTGTTAACACCACAGCGTACTTGGAATTTGTCAGGAGAAGAACAAGCACCAAACTTGCATTACTGCCGCCTCCTTCAGTCCTCGGAGAACTTCGATCCAATGTAGTAATGTGTGGACATGCTTTGGGGGTTAAAGGTCAATTCACCGCATACTGCATTTTGTATGGAAAGATTTGGGTGATTTAAACTGTATAAAGAACAGCACTGGAGGTATTGCACATTTCCCCCGCACACAAAAGAAAATATTCAGATGTACGGAAATATCTCTATGAACTCCCTCTTTCATTCCGCCTCATTGCCGTTTCGCAGGCATTATTTACGGGCTGCACCAACAAAACTAAGGCCTCGTCCAAACGGAGATACCTAAAACGACCTAAAACGCTGTAGTAAATATTCCAGGCCTGTGAGTGACGCTGTTTGGTGCTGTAGTGTTTCTACGGAAATGGACCATAAACGGAGAAGGAGGCAGCGAGCATGCGTATAAAGCTTGCGCTCTATGCACAAACAAGAGTTTTTAGCCGTTTTAGCTTGTTGTTTGGCGCGCTTGGGCTTATGGTTAGGTTGGGAGGGGGGCTATGATGGGGGCTATCACATCATCGTTTAAAAAAAAAAAAAAAAAAAACCGTTTTGGTTGTCCACACGAAAACGCTGGGGTGGCGTTTTCAGATTTTCTCACTCTGGAACCCATTTTCAAAAAAATGCTGTTTTCTGGCTGCGTTTTCGCCGTCTCCGTGGGGACGCAAGGCCGAAACAACAAAATATTTATGCATTTTCAAAAAAATTGTTCTCGTGTGGATGGGCCCTAAACTGAGAGTGGGAAGAATATGTGTTTATTTGCAAACAGCTGCAGTTCAGGGCAATAAAACTACCAAAGGGCGACAGCATTTGTGCTAAAAGGTGGTTTGAGTGGGTCAAAACGCAAACAAGGTCTGCAATGTGAAAACTGCATAGTGCCAACTTTATGCTTTGACAAATGCCCTTTTCACTCTGTGCAATCCTTTGAGGTGCAAAAGCTTTAATTTTAGACCAAGCGTTTCTGTTAGCAAAGGCAGGAAAACAGAGGGCTACAAAAGTGAATCTCCCTCCAGAAAGCTTTTCCCCAAACACTTCACTGCCACAAATATTAATGAGGAAATAGTGACACAGAAGGTCTCAGGAGTCCACTTGTTTATTCTTGCTCATTTTCTGGCCAATTATGTGTTTTTGAGACCACTAAAAGCTTAGCATTAGGCCATTTTGGGCGTGGCCCATTTTTTTTTTGCCCAGGAGTGAATGAGCATTAAATAGAAAAGCACACTTGACAATAACTAGTGTAAGGCATTCAGCACCTCCAGTGCAGTGAGTCAGTTTTGTATAGATGACACTTCTGGGGCAAAGCACATCGTATCTGCACCTTAAACTAGTGACAAAGGCTCAATAATCTGGCCTGGTCTCGGAGAAAAGTCTTCCAGCGTTAATGTGTAATTATGGGGGTCAACACAGCGTGTGATGGGGGCACAGTGCTCACGCAGGCGCACGGCTCTCACCTCCAGTCTCGGCTGAGGAGGCTGATTTGGTCGGCCACCAGGCTCTGAGGCTGGTGCAAGACAGGGGCAGGAGGAGGGCAGCCGGTCTCCGCCGAGCTCCCCTTACCGCCAGCGATCTCCGCAACACAATGGGCAAAGGCCAGTGTGAAACGCAGGCTGCGCAACACCTCCGACTGCTCGTGCTGTGGTCAGGAGAGGAGGCACTGGGTCAGCACTCAAACGGCTATCTTTACAGCACCTTTACTTTACAATGTAAATGTGAGCAGAACAAGAGCTTCTACTGGTGAACCAGGAGAGGAGCTCTTGGCATTCGAGATTATTAAAGGTGCATTCAGTAATTCTGAAATAAAAAATACATTTACAAATGTAAAAATTCATACTGCGGTTCTATATACATATTTATCACTAGTTCTCTGCTTACAGCATATGGTGTGAAGATTTTAATTAGCTTGCCCATCTTGAATAGGAGTTTATATAATAGCTCCTGCTTAAGCTGCCATTTTGAAACTACATGACCAGAAAAAGACACACTGAACGCAGAAGAAATGTGTATCGCTCCACGACTTGAAAGCCAGTGGGCATTACTTTTGTTCTGTAGAGTAAGCTTCGACCAGAGAGAAAGTATTGCTTTGATTTACAACTTTGGATCATTTGTGTAGTTTAGCAGAGTGGGCAGTACGAGCATCAGCAAAGGCAGTAAGACCAAAAGACCAAAACTCAGACGCAGGCAGACCGCTGAGGGATCAGAGCAGGACCGACACCATGGTAAATATCCACACTGACTCCCCTCACTGAAAGGCTCAGACGAAGAAGAAAGAATTTCACACTGATGCCAAAGCTGCCTGCTTTCTTCCACACAGATGAGTGAATAAACAGGGTGAGCATTACTGGGTTCGGAATCTTACTCTGCTAATTTTACTGCAAGTGGCAGAGATCTCCAGGTTGAGAATCAGCCAAGTTACAGACTCACTGCACGCTCAAAAACACCATCATTCTGGCTAAATTCACAAAATACTATGGTAATGTTAAAGGAGCTGCGTCACGATTTCTGCGCAAGCTCATAACTTTGAACGAAGTAAATCCGCTCAACTGCAAGTCAAAATCAAGAAGGTATTTTTCTTCCTCTATGATTATTGGCGATGGCAAACCAGCTCACATTCTTCATATCCCTTGGCTAAAGCTTAAAATATTGCTTTGAACCCTTTAATTTCCATAGAAAACTCCTTAATAGGCATAAATGCCAGAGAAACTAAAACATATAAATACAACACAAAGTAAAGAGGGATTGGCAGGGATGGAATCAGATAATGATTCACCATCTTGGGATGTACGCTCTGAGCACGCGCAGCAATCATGACACAGCTCCTTTTTATCTAAGTAGGTCAGCAAAGGTGAAAATACAGGCTACTGCAGAGTTTGAAAAAGTGTAACAACAGCTTGCCGCTGTACAACGCCCCACTCATAAATTGGCCTCATGAGGCAAACAATACTGCACCACTGACCCAAAAGCAGAGGAAACCACCTTTAAAACAGCCAAGCCCATGGGATTTATAAACAAACACATGCAAACATCCAAGAGACTAAATTAACATGACCAAAGAAAACGCATTACAGTAACACAAAAACAAAACCCAGACTGAGAGGCAGCAAGCGCAGCACAAGCCCCTCTCCGAACGCTGGGCCGGGTGCGCTCACAGCGACAGCGCGGAGATGGAGAGGGCCTGAGAGGAGAAGCACGAAACAGCACAGAAACCACACACAGCCATAACAGGCAACTTCTGCCATCTAAAACGCCGGTCTTCACCCAACAATACTCAGGTCACTTGTCACGTCACCACAGAAAGCATCAGCCCCTCCTGTTCTGGCGGTGGCAGCGGAGATCCATCTCCATTTGGCTGAGGTGAAACACGGCAGAAATCTGCACAGCATCACTGAGTGCACCTTTAAAAGACACCGTGTGTAATCTGTAGATGTTTTGGTACCCTGAAGTGTTAGCATTGTGAGAGCTGGTGAGTGCCAAAGGGTAAGTTGAAAACCATTGCTTTGTCCTTGGGCACACCTAATGAGAAATATTCAACAGCAGCTAAGTAGCTCTGGAATGTTCTGTTATTACACAGGTACCTCCTGAAGCAAGGTACCAGAGAAGAAGACAGGGCTGTTGCTGATGACTGTAATTGGGGATGCTTACAGGAGCAGAGTATGTGGTTGTTATTGACAGTTGTTGAGTAACCGTAACCCCAACCTCCATCAGTGTCTCCTCAGGCAGCTCGGGGACCTCAAATGTCACCGCTCCCTCCAGACTGCTGGCTGCAGGACCAGTGAAGCCACGCTGCAGACTGGAAGGACCGTCATAGCCGTCCAAGCACATGCCTGTGAGGGTGTGTCGGTTGGTAAGGGACCCAATGGAACTGGGCGAGCCGGAGGAACTGACTAGGGGGGAAGGAGAGCAGGAAAAAACCAGGAAACATAAAACAAAAACTCAACACCAATCACTGATCACTAAACACATAATGCACTACTAAAACCAAATGAAAGTCGCAGTACTCATAATGCCAATCAAAATCAGTAAACGTACAAATTACAACAATACTCTGTGCCAATCACGAAATATGGTACTCCCAAATACGATCAAACACTCCAGTAATCACTATATCCGCAATGCTAATCACTAAATATACTGCCCACTAATAGCATCAAACGCTCCAGTAATCACTATATCCACAATGCTAATCAATAAATGTTCTGCTCCCAAATACCATCAAACACTCCAGTAATCACTATATCCACAATGCTAATCACTAGACATACTGCTCCCTAATACCATTAAACACTCCAGTAATCACTATATCCGCAATACTAATGACTAAATATGCTGCTCCCAAATACCATCAAACACTCCAGTAATCACTATATCCACAATGCCAATCACTAAATATACTACTCAAAATTTGATAGGGATCATAGGAATTTTTTGTGAAATGACATGCAAATTTGGTAACTGCCACTGATGAACACTATATTGGATAAATGACATGCAGTCAGACACAAAACACATTTGCAAGTGCATTTAATGACATTAAATGAGCGTGCAGCCTCACACTTTTGGCTTTCACGAACACTTCATGGTTTCACCTCTGACATGTAAAGTGAAAACAGACAGTGTCCTTTTGATGTTTCATTACCACATTTAATGTCAATAACGGGTATGGCCTCCCCTAGCTTGAATGACGGCTTGACAACATCGGGTCATACTGTCAATCAGAACCCGAATGCTTGCAATTGGAATGTTGTTCCATTCTTCAACAAGGGCATTTCCGAGCTCTTCTAGAGTTGTGGGTTGTGCCCTACGACCGGAAATGGCGACCTGCAGCATGTTCCACACATGCTCGATAGGGTTTAGGTCCGCAACGCCTTGGGCCAGTCCATCGGACAATTGTCTCCTGCTCTAGGAATTGATTCACCACCCTAGCACGATGGGGACGGGCGTTATCATCCATCAAGATGAAATCAGGGCCAACAGCACCAGCGTATGGTCTTACGTACACATTGAGGATCTCATCCCTGTACCGTACCCCTGTCATCGTCCCTCTCCCCATGACATGCAGGTCCGTTCTGCCGTTCCTGCTTATTCCTCCCCACACCATAATTGATCCGCCACCATAACGATCGTGTTCGTTGATGTAGGCATCATTAAATCGCTCACGTTGTCTTCGCCACACCCGTTGCCTCCTGTCAGTAAAGTCCAAGCAATATCGGGACTCATCAGTAAAGAGAACTGGAGCCCAATCGTTGTGTGTCCATGTGACATGATCGTGAGCCCAATCCAAACGGTCATGCCTATGACGCACGGTCAGTGGGATCGAACACATGGCCTTCTTGAGTAAAGGCCAGCAGTATGAAGACGATTCCGTATCGTCTGAGTGGATACCCTGACCCCCGAGGCGTTATGAAGGTCATTTCGTAGGGTGGTGGCTGTCCAGAAAGGATGACGTCGTGCCTGAAGTGTGAGAAAGTGGTGTTGTCGTTGTGTAGTCGATCTCTGACGACCACCCCCATGACGGTCTTCTGCTGTACCAAACGTTTGATGCGGTTCCACGCTCTGTTCACAATGCTTTGGCTGAAGTTAAGTGCATTAGCAACGTGGCGTTGTGAAAGCCAGAGTCAAGCTTTCGATGCATCTTCCCAATTGCTCTGAAGTCAATCGACGTCTAAGACGTTGAGGAGACATTGTTATTGCTAAATGTAATGCAAAAAATTTGGGAACTTCCAAATTTTCACCAACAAGCAACAAACATGTCTGAGTTGAAATGGTGAAGTGTTAGTCAAAGCCAAAATGTGAGGCTGCACGCTCATTTAATGTCATGAAATGCACGTGCAAATGTGTTTTGTGTCTGACTGCATGTCATTTATCCAATATATTGTTCATCAGTGGCAGTTACCAAATTTGCATGGCATTTCACAAAAAAATTCCTATGATCCCAATCAAATTTTGAGCAGTATATACTGCTCCCTAATACCATTAAACACTCCAGTAATCACTATATCCACAATGCTAATCACTAAATATACTGCCAACTAATAGCATCAAACACTCCAGTAATCACTATATCCACAATGCTAATCACTAAATATACAGCTCCCTGAGACCATTAAACACTCCAGTAATCACAATATCCACAATGCTAATCACTAAATATATTGCTCACTAAAATCATCAAACACTCCAGTAATCACTATATCCACAATGCTAATCACTAAATATACTGCTCCCTAATACCATCAAACACTCCAGTAATCACTATAACCACAATGCCAATCACTAAATATACTGCTCCCTAATACATCAAACACTCCAGTAATCACTATAACCACAATGCCAATCACTAAATATACTGCTCCGTAATACCATCAAACACTCCAGTAATCACTATATCCACAATGCTAATCACTAAATATACTGCTCCCTAATACCATCAAACACTCCAGAAATCACGAAATCCACAATGCTAATCACTAAAATATACTGCTCACTAATACCATCAAACACTCCAGAAATCACAATATCGACAATGCTAATCACTAAATATACTACTTCGTAATACCATCAAACACTCCAGTAATCACAATTTCCACAATGCTAATCACCAAATATACTGCCCCTTAATACCATCAAACACTCCAGTAATCACTATATCCACAATGCTAATCACAAAATATAGTGCTCCCTAATACCATCAAACACTCCTGTAATCACAATATCCACAATGCTAATCACTAAATAGACTGATCCCTAATACCATCAAACACTCCAGTAATCACAATATCCAGAATGCTAATCACAAAATATACTGCCCCTTAATACCATCAAACACTCCAGTAATCACTATATCCACAATGCTAATCACTAAATATACTGCACCCCAATACCATAAACACACCTATAAACACTATAACCACATTGCTAATCACTAACTGTACTGCTCCCTAATACCATCAAACACTCCAGTAATCACTATATCCACAATGCTGATCACTAAATATACAGCTCCCAAAGACCATCAAACACTGCAGTAATCACTATATCCACAATGCTAATCACTAAATATACTGCTCCCTAATACCATCAAACACTCCAGTAATCACTATATCCACAATGCTAATCACTAAATATATTGATCACAAAAACCATAAAACATTCCAGTAATCACTATATCCACAATGGTAATCACTAAATAAACTGCTCCGTAATACCATCAAACACTCCAGTAATCACTATATCCACAATGCTAATAACTAAATATACTGCTCCCTAATACCATCAAACACTCCAGTAATCACTATATCCACAATTCTAATCACTAAATATAGTGCTCCCTAAGACCATCAAACACCCCAGTAATCACAATATCCACAATGCTAATCACTAAATAAATTGATCAGTAAAACCATCAAACACTCCAGTAATCACGATATCCATAATGCTAATCACTAAATTTACTGCTCCGTAATACCAGCAAACACTCCAGTAATCACAAAATCCAGAATGCTAATCACTAAATATACTGCTCGCTAATACCATCAAACACACCTATAATCACTCAATCCACAATGCTAATCACTAAATATACTGCTCCCTAATACCATCAAACACTCCAGTAATCACCATATCCACAAAATGCTAATCACTAAATATACTGCTCCCTAATACCATAAAACACACCTGTAATCACTATATCCACAAAATCACTAAATATATATCCAAAAATCAAATCACTATATCCAATGTAATCACTATATCCTTCAAAATCAATAAATCCCTCAATACCATCAAACACTCCAGTAATCACAATATCCACAATGCTAATCACTAAATATACTGCTCCCTAATACCATCAAACACTCCAGTAATCACAATATCCACAATGCTAATCACTAAATATACTGCTCCCTAATACCATGAAACACTCCAGTAATCACTATATCCACAATGCTAATCACTAAATATACTGCTCCTAATACCATCAAACACTCCAGTAATCACAATATCCACAATGCTAATCACTAAATATACTGCTCCCTAATACCATCAAACACTCCAGTAATCACTATATCCACAATGCTAATCACTAAATATACTGCTCCCTAATACCATCAAACACTCCAGTAATCACTATATCCACAATGCTAATCACTAAATATACTGCTCCCTAATACCATCAAACACTCCAGTAATCACTATATCCACAATGCTAATCACTAAATATACTGCTCCCTAATACCAAACACTCCAGTAATCAAATCACTAAATATACCAGTAATCACTATATCCACAATGCTAATCACGAACTGTACTGCTCCCTAATACCATCAAACACTCCAGTAATCACTATACCCACAAACCTAATCACTAAATATATTGCTCCCTAATACCATCAAACACTCCTGTAATCACTTTATCCACAATGCTAATCACTAAATATACTGCTCCCTAAAACCATCAAACACTCCAGTAATCACTATATCCACAATGCTAATCACTAAATATATATAATACCATCAAACACTCCAGTAATCACTATATCCAGAATGCTAATTACTAAATATACTGCTCCCTAATACCATTAAACACTCCAGTAACCACTATATCCACAATGCTAATCACTAAATATACCATCAAACACTCCAGAAATCACCCACAATGCTAATCACCTGCTCCCTAATCCATCAAACACTCCAGTAATCACTATATCCACAATGCTAATCACTAAATATATTGCTCCCCTGATACCATCAAACACCCAGTAAAACACAATCCTATAAACACTCCATATCCAACAATGCTAATCCATCTAAATGTAATCTGCTCCCACTAAATATACTGCAATCAAACAAACAATCATGTAATCACTATATCCAATCACTATATCCCTACAAAACACTCCAGTAATCACTATATCCAAATGCTAATCACTGCTATACCCCAAATACCAAAACACCCAGTAATCACTATATCCAAATGCTAATAACTAAATATACTGCAATACCATAAAACACACCTATAAACACGATATCCACAATGCTAATCACTAAATGTACTGCTCCCTAATAAAACACCCAGTAATCACTATATCCACAATGCTAATCACTAAATTTACTGCTCCCTAATACCATCAAACACTCCAGTAATCACAATATCCACAATGCTAATCACTAAATATACTGCTCCCAAATACCATGAAACACTTCAGGAATCACTATATCCACAATGCTATTCAATAATACCATCAAACACTCCAGTAATCCATCAAACATATCACTATGTCCACAATGCTAATCTAATCACCATCAAACACTCCAGTAAATATATCCACAATGCTAATCACTAAATATACTGCTCCCCTAATACCATCAAACACTCCAGTCAATATCCACAATGCTATATCCATATACTGCCCTAATCCATCAAACAAATATCACAATGCCTCAATGCTAATCACTAAATACCCCCAATCAAAAACACTCCACTGTCCCTAATAATCACAATATCCACAATGCTAATCACTAAATATCTGCTCCCTAATGCCATCAAACACTCACTAAATATCCACTAAATATACTGCCCCGAATCCACAAAATAAACACTCCAGCTAATCACTAAATATATGCTCACAATGAATCACTCACAATATCCACAATGCTAATCACTAAATATACTGCTCCCTAATACCATCAAACACTCCAGTAATCACTATATCCACAATGCAATCACTAATATACTAAATATATTCACTCCCAATGCTAATCATAAATATACTGCCATCAAACACTCCAGTAATCACTATATCCACAATGCTAATCACTAAATATACTGCTCCCTAATACCATCAAACATCAAACACTATATCCACAATGTAATCACTAAATATATCCCTAATGCTAAACACTAAACTATATACTGCTAATCACTAAATATACTGCTCCATCAAAATCACTCTAATCAGTAATCACTATATCCACAAATGCTAATCACAATGCTAATCACTAAATATACTGCTCCCTAATACCATCAAACACTCCACAGTAATCACTAATATCCAATCACTAAATAAACTGCAATGCTAATCACTAAATAAATCACTAAATCCAGTAATCACAATATCCACAATGCTAATCACTAAATATACTGCCCCTAATACCATCAAACACTCAGAAATCACTATATCCACAATGCTAATCACTAAATATACTGCTCCCCTAATAAACACCATCAAACTCCCAGTAATCACTATATCCACAATGCTAATCACTAAATATACTGCTCCCTAATACCATCAAACACTCCAGTAATCACTATATCCACAATGCTAATCACTAAATATACTGCTCCCTAATACCATCAAACACTCCAGTAATCACTATATCCACAATGCTAATCACTAAATATACTGCTCCCTAATACCATCAAACACTCCAGTAATCACTATATCCACAATGCTAATCACTAAATATACTGCCCCTTAATACCATCAAACACTCCAGTAATCACTATATCCACAATGCTATCACTAAAATACTAATCACCATAAATATACTCACTATATCCACAATGCCATCAAAATACTCCAGTAATCACTATATCCACAATGCTAATCACTAAATATACTGCTCCCCAATACCATCAAACACTCCTGTAATATCCACAATGCTAATCACTAAATATCCAATACCATCAAACAATCACTAAATCCATGCTAATCACTAAATATACTGCTCCCTAATACCATCAAACACTCCTGTAATCACATATCCATCCAAATATACTGCCCTTAATAATCAAACACTCCAGTAATCACTATATCCACAATGCTAATCACTAAATATACTGCTCCCTAATACCATCAAACACTCCAGTAATCACAATATCCACAATGCTAATCACTAAATATACTGCTCCCTAATACCATGAAACACTCCAGTAATCACTATATCCACAATGCTAATGACTAAATATACTGCTTCGTAATACCATCAAAACACAGCGGTAATCACAATATCCACAATGCTAATCACTAAATATACTGCTTTCAAATACCAACAAACACTCCTCTAATCACTATATCCACAAAGCTAATCACTAAATATACTGCTCCCTAATACCATCAAAGACCCCAATAATCACTAAATCCATAATGCTAATCACTAAATATACTGCTCCCTAAAACCATCAAACACTCCAGTAATCACAATATCCAGAATGCTAATCACTAAATATACTTCTCCCAAATACCAGCAAACACTCCAGTAATCACTATATCCACAATGCTAATCACTAAATATACAGCTCGCTAATACCATCAAACACTCCAGTCATCAGTAAATCCACAATGCTAATCACTAAATTTACTGCTCGCTAATACCATCAAACACTCCAGTAATCACCATATCCACAATGCTAATCACTGAATATACTGCTCCCTAACCCCATAAAACACACCTGTAATCACGATATCCACAATGCTAATCACTAACTATACTGCTCCCTAATACCATCAAACACTCCAGTAATCACTATATCCACAAAGCTAATCACTAAATATACTGCTCCCTAATACCATCAAACACTCCTGTATAGGCATGGGCAATACAAATGAATAAAATGACAACATTTCTTGAGTTGCTGAGAAAAAAGTTATTATTATTTTCTTATGATTTCTTGCAGGTAAGTACAGAAGACACAGACGAAGAGTTTGCCACAAGTCCAATGCCTTTACAGGAAAGGGCCTCAGAGCCACAGGGTCCCAAAAATGGCTGATTTCGGCATTTATCAACAAAACCCATTGTGAAAATTGGGGGGTGAAGCCTGAGGGCATTTTCGAAAATGCAGTCTACTCAGAAATAAACCTGGCCAAATTATCCATTAGGGTACCCTAACAGAAATAATTGATGCTAAAGTCATCAACCCCTTTTCTGAAGTACAGCAGCGCCCCCTAGGCCCTTTTTAATGGAAAATGCATTGAATTTCACCCAATTATGTTCAACAAACATTAGGTTTTGCATTGATATTAAAAAATGGTATGAATGGGTTGCCTGTGAAGTTTTTTTTGGATCAATGGCCTGCAAAATGTCAAAATTATCAGTGGGAGGGCAAACATTAACGCTACTAGCCCATTACTGTATAAAATGCAGTGAAGTCGCTGATGCCGGCAGTTGTTTGCCCTCCCACTGCTACGAAACGTTCCCCCTTCAATAACCCGTGGTGATTAAAAAAAAAAAAAAAACTTTACACTGTTTTTATAATGTCCATATACCCTCCTCCCATGACAGTTTCAATGAGCTACTGTGAATAATTCATAGTAAAACACAGTGACGTGCAGTCGGAGGTTAGTTTGGCGAGGCAGAAACCTCCCTTGCTTGATTAGCAATCAGACGATTAACTAGTTTAGTAAGACTATTCGCAGAATGACGGGCCAGTTTAGGTTTCATGGCGTTATTCCTCAGTATATCGAACCTGAAATGCTCACAGGACAGCAGATTTGTGCGTACTTGCTTCCAGGAAGCCGAAGCAATGTCATCAACAAATATTAAAAAGTTCGACTTATGCAGAGTTCAATGCTTAATCAATATACAATGTTATTCTCCTTTAAATATGCGCTATTACACCCAAACAAAAAGCGGGCGCTTATTTTCAGTCTTCTTTCATAATCCGATGAACAAAATGTTTAAACGATATACAGAATTACCGAGAGCCGAGAATTTTTCCTAATTGATTATTCAGATTTCCATCCTCCCAGTCTCGAATTGAAGGGTATAAGTGAGTGAATCTTGTGACCGGTGTTCGCGAGGTGGCATAGGTAGCAAAATTCGTCAGAACACTGGTAGGTTTTGAACGCCTGGCGCTGGTTTATTCCTTGGTATATTTTACTGAAACTTCACAAATAGTTGACAGAATATCCAGTGACCCTAACTATGTATGTTTGCAGTAAAAATACACTCACCTTTCTTGCTATTGTTGAGAAGAAGTCACGGCGAACTCTCGACGAACTTCAACAACTTCTGTCGAACTAATTTCACATCCCCTGGAGGTCTAGACTGGACGAACAGACTCGTAATTTCTCAAATTAGATGGCTGTAAGGCAATAAGGGCCGTAGCTGGGATATCACGTCAGCGGGCTATTTGAAATCTATCTCCAAAATGGATATTTTTTGCCCGCGCCGTTACTTGAAAGTTTGTAAACACGGCGCAAATTGAGGTCACGATTCATCCAACGGCGAATAATAGCTCTGTTCAAATCGCGTTATTGGCGTAATAGGCAGAGTTCATGTCTGAAATGCGGGTATCCTATTGAAAAGGTTGCTTTTAATCAAACCATGGTGTTCTTTTTGTATGAAAATGGTATTTACATCATTTTTTTATGTTTTCTGAGGCTTGTTTACCGCCCCAGTTCAGCTGTTACGCATTCCATTGGAGTTTATGCAGAGCGTTGACCATGCCTATCCTGTAATCACTATATCCACAATGCTAATCACTAAATATACTGCTCCCTAAAACCATCAAACACTCCAGTAATCACTATATCCACAATGCTAATCACTAAATATACTGCTCCTTAATACCATCAAACACTCCAGAAATCACAATATCCACAATGCTTATCACTAAATAAACTGCTCCCTAATACCATCAAACACTTCAGTAATAACAATATCCACAATGTTAATCACTAAATATACTGCCCCTTAATACCATCAAACACTCCAATAATCACTATATCCGCAATGCTAGTAACTAAATATACCGCTCGCTAATACCATCAAACACTCCAGTAATCACTATATCCACAATGATAATCACTAAATATACTGCTCCCTAATACCATCAAACACTTCAGTAATCACAATATCCAGAATGCTAATCACTCAATATACTGCCCCTTAATACCATCAAACACTCCAGAAATCACAATATCCACAATGCTAATCACTAAATTAACTGCTCCCTAATACCATCAAACACTCCAGTAATCACAATATCCACAATGCTAATCACTAAATATAATGCTTCCCAATACCATCAAACATTCCAGTAATCACTATATCCACAATGCTAATCACTAAATATACTGCTCCCTAATACCATCAAACACTCCAGTAATCACTATATCCACAATGCTAATCACTAAATATATTGCTCCCTGATACCATCAAACACTCCAGTAGTCACTATATCCACAATGCTAATCACGAAATATACTGCTCCCTAATACCATCAAACACTCCAGTAATCACAATATCCACAATGCTAATTACTAAATATACTGCTTCCTAATACCATCAAACACTCCAGTAATCACTATATTCACAATGCTAATCACTAAAATACTGCTCCCGAATACCATCAAACACTCCAGAAATCACAATATCCACAATGCTAACCACGAAATATACTGCTCCCTAATACCATCAAACACTCCAGTAATCACAATATCCACAATGCTAATTACTAAATATACTGCTTCCTAATACCATCAAACACTCCAGTAATCACTATATCCACAATGCTAATCACGAAATATAGTGCTCCCTAAAACCATCAAACACTCCAGTAATCACTATATCCACAATGTTAATGACTAAACATACTGCTCCGTAATACCATCAAACACTCCTGTAATCACAATATCCACAATGCTAATCACTAAATATGCTGATCCCAAATACCACCAAACACTCCTGTAATCACAATATACACAATACTAATCACTAAATATACTGCTCCCTAATACAATAAAACACTCCAGTAATCACAATATCCACAATGCTAATCACTAACAAGAAAAAAGCGAGCAAAGCTCACGTACCCCCGCTCCCCATTTGTCGCTCAATGAATGCCAATAGCAAATAACGATTCTATGGAAATGTAATATACATTCATATTCAAATCAAGTACCAAAAAGGTCCATTTAGTGTACAAACTTGTCTCCATTGATGCCTCCCAGTCGATTTTCGTACTAAGTTGAATTAAGATTCAAGGGCAATAACTCCGTAAAAAATACAGTTTCAGAACTTCGGTTTTCAAAACTGGCTTAAAGAGTATCGTCAGGAGTACCCACAAGCAAAATGTCATTGATCTAGGTGTAGTAATTTCCGAGTAAACTTGTTCCCATTGACGCGTCCCAGCCAATTTTCGCACTAAGTCGAATCAAAGATTCAAGGGCAATAACTCCGTAAAAAATAAAGTTTCGGAACTGGGTTTCAAACTCGTTCAAGAGTATCGTCAGGAGTACCTACAAACAAAATTTCATTCATCTAGGTGTAATAGTTTCCGAGAAAATTTGTCCCCATTGATGCATCCCGGCGGATTTTTGCACTAAGTCGAATCAAAGATTCAAGGGCAATAACTCCGTAAAAAATAAAGTTTCGGAACTGGGTTTTGAACTCGTGCAAGAGTATCGTCAGGAGTACCTACGAACAAAATTTCATTCATCTAGGTGTAATAGTTTCCGAGAAAATTTGTCCCCATTGATGCATCCCGGCGATTTTTTGCACTAAGTCGAATCAAAGATTCAAGGGCAATAACTCCGTAAAAAAAAGTTTCGAACTGGGTTTCGAACTCGTTCAAGAGGATCGTCAGGAGTACCTACAAACAAAATTTCATTCATCTAGGTGTAGTAGTTTCCGAGAAAACTTGTCCCCATTGTCCACTATAGAATAAAGTACAAAATGTGACGTTTCCAAACAAATGTCAGAAAATTGACATCGCAGAAAGCTGAAAATGACTGGATGCGAAGTTTGTGACATGGTTCATGATTGTACAAAGTTTGGTCGAAATATTTCCAACGGTTTTTGAGATATGACCCCGGACGGAAGGACGGACGGACGGACGGGCGGGCCGCTATATACCCGCTTACTTCGTAGCGGGGGTACAAATATACTGCTCCCAAATACCAGCAAACACTCCAGTAATCACTATATCCACAATGCTAATCACCTAACATACTGCTCAATAATACCATCAAACACTCCAGTAATCATGAAATACACAATGCTCATCACTAAATATACTAATCCCGAATACCATCAAACACTCCAGAAAACACAATATCGACAATGCTAATCACTAAATATACTGCTCCCTAAGACCATCAAACACTCCAGTAATCACTATATTCACAATGCTAATCACTAAAATACTGCTCCCTAATACCATCAAACACTCCAGTAATCACTATATCCACAATGCTAATCACTAAATATACTACCCCTAAATACCATCAAACACTCCAGTAATCACTATATCCGCAATGCTAATCACTAAATATAATGCTCCCTAATACCATCAAACACTCCAGTAATCACTATATCCACAAGGCTAATCACTAAATATAATGCTCCCAAATACCATCAAACACTCCAGTAATCACAATATCCACAATGCTAATCACGAAATATACTGCCCCTTAATACCATCGAACTCTCCAGTAATCACTATATCCACAATGCTAATCACTAAATATACTGCTCCCTAATACCATCAAACACTCCAGAAATCAATATATCCACAATGCTAATCACTAAATATACTGCTCCCTAAAACCATCAAACACCCCAGTAATCAGTAAATCCACAATGCTAATCACTAAATTTACTGCTTCCTAATACCATCAAACACTCCTGTAATCACAATATACACAAAGCTAATCACTAAATATACTGCTCCCCAATAACATAAAACACTCCAGTAATCACTATATCCACAACGCTAATCACTAAATATACTGCTCCCTAATACCATCAAACACTCCAGTAATCACTAAATCCACAATGCTAATCACTGAATATACTGCTCCCAAAAACCATCAAACAACCAAGTAATCACTAAATCCACAATGCTAATCACTAAATACACTGCTCCCGAACACCATCAAACACTCCTGCAATCACTATATCCACAATGCTAATCACTAAGTATACTGCTCCGTAATACCATCAAACACTCCAGTAATCACTAAATCCACATTGCTAATCACTAAATATACTGCTCCCTAATACCATCAAAAACTCCTGTAATCACTATATCCACAATGCTAATCACAAAATACACTGCTCCCTAAAACCATCAAATACTCCAGTAATCACTATATCCAGAATGCTAATCACTAAATATACTGCTCCCTAATACCATCAAACACTCCTGTAATCTCAATATCCACAATGCTAATCACTAAATATACTGCCCCTTGATACCATCAAACACTCCAGTAATCACTAAATTCACAATGCTAATCACTAAAATACTGCTCCCGAATACCATCAAACACTCCAGAAATAACAATATCCACAATGCTAATTACTAAATATACTGCTTCCTAATACCATCAAACACTCCAGTAATCACAATATCCACAATGCTAATCACTAGACCATCAAACACTCCAGTAATCACAATATCCACAATGCTAATCACTAAATATACTGCCCCTAATACCATCAAACACTCCAGTAATCACTATATCCACAATGCTAATCACTAAAATACTGCTCCCTAATACCATCAAACACTCCAGTAATCACTATATCCACAATGCTAATCACTAAATATAATGCTCCCTAATACCATCAAACACTCCAGTAATCACAATATCCACAATGCTAATCACGAAATATACTGCCCCTTAATACCATCGAACTCTCCAGTAATCACTATATCCACAAT
Organism: Gymnothorax javanicus; assembly: GCA_029692085.1. NCBI lineage: Eukaryota > Metazoa > Chordata > Actinopteri > Anguilliformes > Muraenidae > Gymnothorax > Gymnothorax javanicus. The sequence continues at coordinate 99,123,264 of CM056194.1, read as the reverse complement.
GCTAATCACTAAATATACTGCTCCCTAATACCATCAAACACTCCAGAAATCAATATATCCACAATGCTAATCACTAAATATACTGCTCCCTAAAACCATCAAACACCCCAGTAATCAGTAAATCCACAATGCTAATCACTAAATTTACTGCTTCCTAATACCATCAAACACTCCTGTAATCACAATATACACAAAGCTAATCACTAAATATACTGCTCCCCAATAACATAAAACACTCCAGTAATCACTATATCCACAATGCTAATCACTAAATATACTGCTCCCTAATACCATCAAACACTCCAGTAATCACTAAATCCACAATGCTAATCACTAAATATACTGCTCCCTAATACCATCAAACAACCAAGTAATCACTATATCCACAATGCTAATCACTAAATACACTGCTCCCTAACACCATCAAACACTCCTGTAATCACTATATCCACAATGCTAATCACCAAGTATACTGCTCCGTAATACCATCAAACACTCCAGTAATCACTAAATCCACATTGCTAATCACTAAATATACTGCTCCCTAATACCATCAAACACTCCTGTAATCACTATGTCCACAATGCTAATCACTAAATACACTGCTCCCTAAAACCATCAAATACTCCAGTAATCACTATATCCAGAATGCTAATCACTAAATATACTGCTCCCTAATACCATCAAACACTCCTGTAATCTCAATATCCACAATGCTAATCACTAAATATACTGCCCCTTAATACCATCAAACACTCCAGTAATCTCGATTTCCACAATGCTAATCACTAAATACACTGCTCCCTAATACCATCAAACACTCCAGTAATCACTATATTCACAATGCTAATCACTAAAATACTGCTCCCGAATACCATCAAACACTCCAGAAATAACAATATCCACAATGCTAATTACTAAATATACTGCTTCCTAATACCATCAAACACTCCAGTAATCACAATATCCACAATGCTAATCACTAAATATACTGCCCCTTACGACCATCAAACACTCCAGTAATTACTATATCCACAATGCAAATCACAAAATATAGTGCTTCCTAATACCATCAAACACTCCAGTAATCACAATATCCACAATGCTAATCAATAAATATTCTGCTCCCTAATACCATCAAACACTCCAGGAATCACTATATCCACAATGCTAATCACTAAATATACTGCTCACTAATACCATCAAACACCCCAGTAATCACTATATCCATAATGCTAATCACTAAATATACTGCTCCCTAAAACCATCAAATACTCCAGTAATCACTATATCCAGAATGCTAATCACTAAATATACTGCTCCCTAATACCATCAAACACTCCAGTAATCACAATATCCACAATGCTAATTACTAAATATACTGCTCCCTAATACCATCAAACACTCCAGTAATCACTATTTCCATAATGCTAATCACTAAATATACTGCTCCCTAATACCATCAAACACTCCAGTAATCACCATATCCACAATGCTAATAACTAAATATACTGCTCCCTAATACCATCAAACACTCCAGTAATCACAATGTCCACAATGCTAATCACTAAATATACTGCTCCCTATTGCCATCAAACACTCCAGCAATCACTATATCCACAATGCAAATCACAAAATATACTGCTCCCTAATACCATCAACCACTCCAGTAATCACAATAGCTACAATGCTAATCACCAAATATACTGCTCACTAATACCATCAAACACCCCAGTAATCACCATATCCACAATGCTAATGACTAAATATACTGCTCCCTAACACCATCAAACACTCCAGTAATCACAATTTCCACAATGGTAATCAATAAATATACTGCTCCCTGATACCATCAAACACTCCAGTAATCACTATATCCACAATGCTAATGACTAAATATACTGCTCACTAATACCATCAAACACCCCAGTAATCACTATATCCACAATGCTAATCACTAAATATAAGCTTGCTAATACCATCAAAAACTCCAGTAATCACTTAATCGACAATGCTAATCACTAAATATGCTGCTCTGTAATACCATTAAAGAGTCCAGTAATCACTATATCGACAATGCTAATCACTAAATATATTGATCCCTAATACCATCAAACACTCCACTAATCACTATGTCCACAAAGCTAATAACTAAATATAGTACTCCTAAATACCATCAAACACTCCAGTAATCAGTATAACAATTATGCTAATCACTAAATATCTTGTTCCCTAATACTATCAAACACTCCAGTAATCACTATAGCCACAATGCTAATCACTAAATATACTGCTCCCTAATACCATCAAACACTCCAGTAATCACAATATCCACAATGCTAATCAATAAATGTACTGCTCCCTAATACCATCAAACACTCCAGTAATCATTATATCCACAATGCTAATCACTAAATATACTGCTCACTAATACCATCAAACACCCCAGTAATCACCATATCCACAATGCTAATCACTAAATATACTGCTCACTCATACCATCAAACACTCCAGTAATCACAATATCCACAAAGCTAATCACTAAATATACTGCTTGCTAATACCATCAAACACTCCAGTAATCAGTATAACAATTATGCTAATCACTAAATATATTGTCCCCTAATACTATCAAACACTCCAGTAATCACTATAGCCACAATGCTAATCACTAAATATACTGCTCCCGAATACCATCAAACACTCCAGTAATCACAATATCCACAATGCTAATCAATAAATATACTGCTTCCTAATACCATCAAACACTCCAGTAATCACTATATCCACAATGCTAATCACTAAATATTCTGCTCCCTTATACCATCAAACACTCCAGTAATCACTATGTCCACAATGCTAATCAATAAATGTACTGCTCCCTAATACCATCAAACACTCCAGTAATCATTATATCCACAATGCTAATCACTAAATATACTGCTCACTAATACAATCAAACACCCCAGTAATCACAATATCCACAATGCTAACAACTAAATATACTGCTTGATAATACCATCAAACACTCCAGTAATCACTATCCACATGCTAACAACTAAATATACTAATCAAACACTGAATCACTATATCGACAATGCTAATTACTGAATATGCTGCTCCGAAATACCATTAAAGACTCCAGTAATCACTATATCGACAATACTAATCACTAAATATAGTAGTCCCTGATACCATCAAACACTCCAGTAATCACTATAGCCACAATGCTAATCAGTAAATATAGTGCTCCCTAATAAAATCAAATTCTCCAATAATCACTATATCCACAATGCTAATCACAAAATATACTGCTCCCTTATACCATCATACACTCCAGTAATCACAATATCCACAATGCTAATCAATAAATATACTGCTCCCTAATACCATCAAACACTCCAGTAATCATTAAATCCACAATGCTAATCACTAAATATACTGCTCGCTAATACCATCAAACACACCTGTAATCACTATATTCACAATGCTAATCACTTACTGTACTGCTCCCAAATACCATCAAACACTCCAGTAATCACTATATCCACAAAGCTAATCACTAAATATACTGCCCACTAATACCATCAAACACTCCTGTACTCACCATAACCACAATGCTAATCACTAAATATACTGCTCCTTAAAACCATCAAACACTCCAGTAATCACTATATCCACAATGCTAATCACAAAATATACTGCTCCCTAATACCATCAAACACTCCAGTAATCACAATATCCGCAATGCTAATCACTAAATATACTGCTCCCCAATAACATAAAACACTCCAGTAATCACTATATCAACAATGCTAATCACTAAATATACTGCTCCCTAATACCATCAAACACTCCAGTAATCATAATATCCACAATGCTAATCACTAAATATACTGCTCCCTCATACCATCAAACACTCCAGTAATCACTAAATACACATTGCTAATCACTAAATATACTGCTCCCTAATACCATCAAACAACCCAGTAATCACTATATCCACAATGCTAATCACTATATACACTGCTCCCTAACACCATCAAACACTCCTGTAATCACTATATCCACAATGCTAATCACTAAATATACTGCTCCCTTATACCTTCAAACACTCCAGTAATCACTATATTTACAATGCTAATCACAAAATATACTGCTCCCTAATACCATCAAACACTCCAGTAATCACAATATCCACAATGCTAATCAATAAATGTACTGCTCCCTAATACCATCAAACACTCCAGTAATTATATCCACAATCCTAATCACTAAAAATACTGCTCACTAATACCATCAAACACCCCAGTAATCACCATATCCACAATGCTAATCACTAAATACACTGCTCACTCATACCATCAAACACTCCAGTAATCACAATATCCACAATGCTAATCACTAAATATACTGCTTGCTAATACCATCAAACACTCCAGTAATCATTATAACAATTATGCCTATCACTAAATATCTTGTTCCCTAATACTATCAAACACTCCAGTAATCACTATAGCCACAATGCTAATCACTAAATATACTGCTCCCTAATACCATCAAACACTCCAGTAATCACAATATCCACAATGCTAATCAATAAATATACTGCTTCCTAATACCAACAAACACTCCAGTAATCACTATATCCACAATGCTAATCACTAAATATACTGCTCCCTTCTACCATCAAACACTCCAGTAATCACTATATCCACAATGCTAATCACAAAATATACTGTTCCCTAATACCATCAAACACTCCAGTAATCACAATATCCACAATGCTAATCACAATATCCATCAAACACCCCAGCTAATCAATAAATGTACTGCTCCCTAATACCATCAAACACCCCAGTGATCATTATATCCACAATGCTAATCACTAAATATACTGCTCACTCATACCATCAAACACTCCAGTAATCACAATATCCACAATGCTAATCATTAAATATACTGCTTGCTAATACCATCAAACACTCCAGTAATCACTATATCGACAATGCTAATCACTAAATATGCTGCTCCGTAATACCATTAAAGACTTCAGTAATCACTATATCGACAATGCTTATCACTAAATATAGTAGTCCCTAATACCATCAAACACTCCAGTAATCACTATAGCCACAATGCTAATCACTAAATATAGTGCTCCCTAATAAAATCAAATATTCCAGTTATCACTATATCCACAATGCTAATCACAAAATATACTGCTCCCTAATACCATCAAACACTCCAGTAATCACAATATCCACAATGCTAATCAATAAATATACTGCTCCCTAATACCATCAAACACTCCAGTAATCATTAAATCCACAATGCTAATCACGAAATATACTGCTCGCTAATACCATCAAACACACCTCTTATCACTATATCCACAATGCTAATCACTAACTGTTCTGCTCCCTCATACCATCAAACACTCCAGTAATCACTATATCCACAAAGCTAATCACTAAATATACTGCTCCTTAAAACCATCAAACACTCCAGTAACCACTATATCCACAATGCTAATCACTAAATATACTGCTCCCTAATACCATCAAACACTCCAGTAATCACAATAGCTAATCACAAATATACTGCTAATCATAAAACACTAAATCACTATATCCACAATGCTGAATCCCCTAATACCATCAAACACTCCAGTAATCACAATATCCGCAATGCTAATCACTAAATATACTGCTCCCCAATAACATAAAACACTCCAGTAATCACTATATCCACAATGCTGATCACTAAATATACTGCTCCCCAATAACATCAAACACTTCAGTAATCATAATATCCACAATGCTAATCACTAAATATACTGCTCCCTAATACCATCAAACACTCCAGTAATCACTAAATCCACATTGCTAATCACTAAATATACTGCTCCCTAATACCATCAAACAACCCAGTAATCACTATATCCACAATGCTAATCATTATATACACTGCTCCCTAACGCCATCAAACACTCCTGTAATCACTATATCCACAATGCTAATCACTAAATATACTGCTCCCTAATCCCATCAAACACTCCAGTAATCACTATATCCACAATGCTAATCACTAAATATACTGCTCCCTTATACCATCAAACACTCCAGTAATCACTATATCCACAATGCTAATCACAAAATATACTGCTCCCTAATACCATCAAACACTCCAGTAATCACAATATCCACAATGCTAATCAATAAATGTACTGCTCCCCAATACCATCAAACACTCCAGTTATCCATTATATCACTAAATAATGCTAATCCACAAACACACCAGTAAATATATCCACTGCTCACTAATACCATCAAACACCCCAGTAATCACCATATCCACAGTGCTAATCACTAAATACACTGCTTGCTAATACCATCAAACACTCCAGTAATCAGAATAACAATTATGCTAATCACTAAATATCTTGTTCCCTAATACTATCAAACACTCCCGTAATCACTATATCCACAATGCTAATCACTAAATATACTGCTCCCTAATACCATCAAACACTCCAGTAATCACAATATCCACAATGCTAATCAATAAATATACTGCTTCCTAATACCATCAAACACTCCAGTAATCACTATATCCACAATGCTAATCACTAAATATACTGCTCCCTAAAACCATCAAACACTCCAGTAATCACTATATCCACAATGCTAATCACTAAATATACTGCTCCCTAATACCATCAAACACTCCAATAATCACTATATCCACAATGCTAATCAAAAATATACTGCCCCTAATACCATCAAACACTCCAGTAATCACTATATCCACAATGCTAATCACTAAATATACTGCTCCCTAAAACCATCAAACACTCCAGTAATCACTATATCCAGAATGCTAATCACTAAATATACTGCTCCCTAATTCCATCAAACACTCCAGTAATCACTAATCACAATGCTAATCCTAAATATACTGCTAATCAATCAAACATAATCACTATATCCCTAATGCCAATCAAAATATACTGCTCCTTTAATCAAATACTATAATCACAATATCACAATGCTAATCAATAAATATACTGCTCCCTAATACCATCAAATAATCCCCAGTAATCACTAAATATCCACAAAATACCCCAGCTAATCAATAAATATACTGCTCCCTAATACCATCAAACACTCCTTTAATCACTATATCCACAATGCTAATCACTAAATATACTGCTCCCTAATACCATCAAATACCCCAGTAATCACAATATCCACAATGCTAATCAATAAATATACTGCTCCCTAATCACCATCAAACACTCCTTTAATCACTATATCCACAATGCTAATCACTAAATATACTGCTCCCTAATTCCATCAAATACCCCAGTAATCACAATATCCACAATGCTAATCAATAAATATACTGCTCCCTAATACCATCAAACACTCATTTAATCACAATATCCACAATGCTAATCACTAAATATACTGCTCCCTAATATCATCAAACACTCCAGTAATCACTATATCCACAATGCTAATCACTAAATATACTGCCCCTAACTACCATCAAATACTCCAGTAATCACTATATCCACAATGCAAATCACTAAATATAGTGCTTCCTAATACCCTCAAACACTCCAGTAATCCCTATATCCACAATGCTAATCACTAAATATACTGCTCCCTAATACCATCAAACACTCCAGTAATTACTATATCCATAATGCTAATCACTAAATATACTGCTCCCTAATACCATCAAACACTCCAGTAATTACTATATCCATAATGCTAATCACTAAATATACTGCTCCCTAATACCATCAAACACTCCAGTAATCACCATATCCACAATGCTAATAACTAAATATCCTGCTCCCTAATACCATCAAACACTCCAGTAATCACAATGTCCACAATGCTAATCACTAAATATATTGATCCCTATTACCATCAAACACTCCAGTAATCACTATATCCACAATCCTAATCACAAAATATACTGCTCCCTAATACCATCAACCACTCCAGTAATCACAATAGCCACAATGCTCATCACTAACTATACTAATCCCTAATACCATCAAACACTCCAGTAATTACAATATCCGCAATGCTAATCACTAAATATACTGCTCGCTAATACCATCAAACACTCCAATAATCACTATACCCACAATGCTAATCACTAAATATACTGCTCCCTAATACCCTTAAAGACTCCAGTAATCACTATATCCACAATGCTAATCACTAAATATATTGATCCCTAATACCATCAAACACTCTAGTAATCACTATATCCACAATGCTAATCACTAAATATATTGCTCCCTAATACCATCAAACACTACACTAATCACTATGTCCACAAAGCTAATCACTAAATATAGTACTCCCTAATACCATCAAACACTCCAGTAATCAGTATAACCACTATGCTAATCACTAAATATCTTGTTCCCTAATACCATCAAACACTCCAGTAATCACTATAGCCACAATGCTAATCACTAAATATACTGCTCCCTAATACCATCAAACACTCCAGCAATCACTATATCCACAATGCTAATCACTAAATATACTGCTCCCTAATACCATCAAACACTCCAGTAATCACTATATCAACAATGCTAATCACTAAATATACTGCTCCCTAATACCATCAAACACTCCAGTAATCACTATATCCACAATGGTAATCACTAAATATACTGCTCCCTAATACCATCAAACACGCCAGTAATCACTATATCCACAATGCTATTCACTAACAACTAATCACAACAAGCCTTAAATACAACTCTATTCACAAATATCCCAATCATCAAATAATTTATCACAATAATTATAATGCTAACCATGCCTTAAATTACATCACTAATCACAGTTCTAACCAGAACATAAACAACAGTTCTTTTTGTAGATGATCAACACAATGATGATAAAAAAATATTATTGTTATTTGTTATTATGACAATAATTACAACTGATATTAAAATCAACGCAAATTAAAATGATCAAAATTCAGGGGTGAATTCTGAGAACAGGATGTGTGAACTCTGAACTCTGAGACAGACAGAGGAGAGATTCAGCATGGCAGCACCCAGCTGCTAGACGCCAATAAATAAATTTTTTAAGTAAATAAATAAATAAAATTATCAAAATTCAAAGGATGCCAGAATCATAACACTATTTTGAATTCCAAACACAGCACTGACCTCAGTGCTCATTAGATTGATGCGGTCTAAATCACAAATCTAACCAGCGTGCGTTACATCAATCACGAAAAACATTCATCAGATTAATCACTATTCTGTGTCACAAACCAACACACTTATCGCAACTCTATATCTAACACAAATCACAGTTCTGCTCATGTCCATCAACAGAGCTCACTAACAAAACTGAACCTCATTGGTATGCAGAACACCTCCTACATCAGCACGCAATAAGTATTCATTCATTTTTGCATCATCGCTGGACTCCTCACCACAGAACATCCTGGGCTGTACAGTCTGTGGCGGAGTGCTTCCATGAGGAGGGGATCCAACCGTAAATACTGCACGAACAGGGCTTCCTGAGCCGGTCACTGCACCTCCGTCACTGCTGCTACCACCAGGGGATGCTGTGGAGCAAAACACATTTCCTCTGTTCTGAAGAATATGGCAGCAGCACAAACCAAGAAAAATTCCCTTCAGCACAGCTCCACAGACCTTAAAAACAAGGTGTTGTGTTAATGAATTTGCAGAAACAGAGTATTTATTCACAGGGCACAATTATTTGAAAAAACAAATCCTATTAGGGTCGAGGTCCCTGTGCCAAGGTTCAGGTAAAATTCTCACTATCCCGCACCTTTCATTTGAGATTAAAATCACATCTCTAATGTTAACAGTTTCTAAGAGATGCTCCAGAAACAAATTTTTAGGTTTAACCCATTTAAACCGGGACAGCATGTGCGCATTTTAAGAACGTGTCGTTCCCGACACAGATATGCGCGTAATTTTGAAAGTACCGTAATTACTGTAAGTTTTGCGCAATAGAAAAAAAAATCCAAGTGTTCCTCAAAGCTGAGAAGCTGTGCTTCAGCCCAAATACAGGTTACTATGGTAAACATGGCAGCATGATTCTCTGCTGGGATTTTTGCATTAGGCCTCAAAAGGTTAAAGAAAATCTCTGTTGTTTAATTTCTTCTTTCACCGTTGATTCGAACATTCCAAAACAGGCTGTTTAATTTGCGATAAATCCGGGATGGAAAAAACTTGAAGATTAAGCCAGTGGTAATGATGAGACACGTGAAGCACTTTATTACCAGATCTGCTGCGATGGAGAAACAGTCGTCCTTACGGGAGAGGTCAGCATCACACACAGGACAAAGACACGCAGTATATAAGTTACGTGCTACGTGTGTTTGTCTGACTTCCTTGCCTTCATCTGCCACCATCTTCATTTGCTGTGCTGCCTGTCAATCTTCATCTACCAAGTCCCGCCTCCACCAACCACTGCCTTCTCAGTTCCACTTCCACCAATCCAAAGCTTCTGCGTCATTCACCAGTCAACCAATCCGGATCCACCATATTGTTTAAAATCCTGGATTGTTTGCTATTCTGGAGCTTTGCCTAGTTTTGATTTTGTGTTAGTGCGAACTGCCTGTGTCTTAATTTTGTCTTCGTTATCCCTTATTCATTTGACTGTGTATTACGTTTGCTTTGTGTTCACTTGCAGGGCTTGGAACAGGTAAGACTGGGGGCTCCTGTACATATGCCCGTAGGATTTGCGATGTATAGACCCACGAGCCTTTAGGGGTGTTTGCCAACCACTGTATTTTTCGTGCTAGTCAGAGTAGATAGGCTTTAGTTTTGTGTACGTGATACACTAGGTTAGATTGCTCTCTATTAGCTAGTTTGTTTTTGCTGTTCTTTTGGCAACATCCAGCATCCCTTGACCTTGGTTGTGAGAGTCTGTATTGTCTTGTTAGCTCCTGTTTTCTTTATTCTATGTTTTGCACCACAGGAAACCTTTGTGCACTGAGTTGCAACTTTGTCCCCTTGCATTATTATCTGTACTTAATCACATTACAGCTTAAAACATATCCTGGTTCTTACCTATTTAAACGTAACTACCCCCTGCACCCCTAGGCCTGTGGGGGTTGTAACAATATATGATGTGAGGTAGTGAGAAATGACACCTAGTCAGACAGTCACCCCACCTGGGCCGTCCCAAGGAGATGGCTCTCTATTCACAGTATTCATAGGTAAGCCTGGTCTAAACGCTTCCCGAGCGGGATGTCCAGACCCCTCACCCTTATTTAGCAAGACAATGGTGACTGTCCTCAGGTGCCCAATTGATTTGCTTGTTTTCCCGGGGAAAGCCATGAGAAGGCAATCAACATATTGGGGGAAACCAACGGTCTTCATCAAGGCTCACCCATGTGTGGTCAGAAAAACAGCCTATGGAATCATATTAGAAAAGTTGAAGAAATACTATGAAAATCCCAAAATCTTACAGGTTAAAGTCCTTGCTGCAAGGTTAAAGGTCGAATCTGGCAGAAGTATCATTAAAATCAGCTCTATGACCACCCAGGAGTAAGTTTCTTCCCTGAAATGACGCACCCAAGCCAGATACACAAGACAGAAAATTTGCCAAAAAGATCCTTTAATTTCAAGGTCACTGTCCCCCGGTAAAAGTTCATAATTCTTGATGACCCTTAAAAGGCACACCAATAGAATGAATGATTTCATTTGAGCCGAATATCAAGGCTCTGGTGTAAACAGTTCCTGACATACGCCCCAGAAACAAATTTCAAGGTCAAGGTCACTGTCTCCAGGTCAAGGGTCTAATCAGCTTTAAAAATCAATGGGAAAAGTTCCCCCCAGCTCAGGTATACAAACCCCAATTCTAATTAAGTTGGAACTTTGTGTAAAACATGAATAAAAACAGAAAACAATGATTTGCAAATCCTGTTTGACCTATATTCAATTGAGTGCACTACAAAGACAAGATATTTATTGTTCACAATATTGTTTTTTGGAAATATTCACTCATTTTGAATTTGATGCCTGCAACACATTCCAAAAAAGCTGGGACAGGGGCATGTTTCCCACTGTGTTACATCACCTTTTCTTTTAACAACATGCAATAAGCGTTTGGGAACTGAGGACACTAATTGTAGAAGCTTTGTAGGTGGAACTCTTTCCTATTCTTGCTTGATGTACGATTTCAGTTGCTCAACAATCCAGGGTCTCCGTTGTCATATTTTGCGCCTCATAATGTGCCACACATTTTCAGTGGGAGACAGGTCTGGACTGCAGGCAGGCCAGTCTATTACTCTCTGCACTCTTTCACTATGAAGACACGCTGTTGTATAGAGGGATAGATAGTCTACGTCACTACACAAGTCGCCGTGCTCTACTGCGCATGTCGACTGCAGAAAGAGAGCAGGAAGAGCCGCGACCATGTCTTAAATGCGCAAGTTTTACAGACTTTGAGCATCAGTGCTGCAGCATGCCTACAGCATGACCCCAAGCCGAGAGAAAAAAGAACACTGGTATTCATTTCGAGCAATATAATATGTTCGACTCTAGTTTGAATGGTGATAAAGCTAGATATGCCCGCAGGCACAGCTGTATTATTGCAGCAAATGAGTTGTGAAATGTTTACTACAATAACGACAGTGACTGAAGACGAGGTTACATAGCAATGGAAAGATAAGATAAACTTTTATTGATCCCACAGTGGGGAAATTTCATCGTTACAGCAGCTCATAAAGATAGTGATATGAGAGGGGGGAAAAAAGCAAATGTGTACAACAAGTACAAAGCAAGCTAAGATTAATTTGTAACGTTATATTATTCTAAATTACACACCCAGCCATGCAGCTGCAGTTCGCGGTCAGGATGCAGCTGTTTTTCTTGTTCACAATGACCCAGACTTTATACATATTTATATTGTTTCAGAACTCTTTTGCGAATGAAGGTAATTTCAGCGACAAGTACTTATACCTGTTTTTGCAGCACGGTCACGCAACTTGCTGTAAAAAATAGCTGTCCGACTGGAAAATGTAAACTGAGGAAACCACGTATACTTGTCACCAGAATTACCTTCATTCGCTGAAGAGTTCTGAAATGCCGCTCTCGCTGGAAAAAAAAAAAATTTACATTGCTGAGTGCCAGTGCATAGACCTAATTATAATGAAATTATTTTTCTGTACTGACAGTAGCCCATTATTTGCTGTTAGATCGCATGGGGGAGAGAAGCCGTGTCTTCAATTGCCACTTGATTATTCTTGAATTGGAAAACGTGTTAATATAGGAAAACCATCTAGAATTAGCCAGGACTAATTGTTGTCAATCAAGTGATGGATAATTGCCCCCGAATTTTCAGGTCTAGCGCTGGCCCTGACCCACCATTACGTGTTCTCGTAGTTGGCAGTCAAGGTGTTAAGACGTATCTCATTCACTAATGTTAATTAAGCAGCATAACTTGTTTTATCACTCGGTGATAAACTATTGTAGTAGCCTAAGCTGACAACATCACTAGCTAGCTAAAAACGCAACTGCAAGATAACCATGACAACCTGTCAAAACAGTTTAAAGGGGCCGCTCTTTTTGCAGTCAAGTTGCGCGAGCATCCGCCATGTTGATAAACAAATAATCCCTCTATACGAAGACACGCTGTTGTAAAACATGCAGAATGTGGCTTAGCATTGTCTTGCTGAAATAAGCAGGGACGTGCCTAAAAAAGATGTTGCTTGGATGGCAGCATATGTTGCTCCAAAACCTGTATGTACCTTTCAGCATTAATGGTGCCTTCACTGATGTGCAAGTTACCCATGCCATGGGCACTAACACATCCCCATACCATCACAGATGCTGGCTTTTGAACGTTGCACTGATAACAATCTGGATGGTCCTTTTCCACTTTAGCCCGGAGGACACAACGTCCATGATTTCCTAAAACAATTTGAAAAGTGGACTCGTCAGACCACAGCACACTTTTCCACTTTGCGTCAGTCCATCTCAGATGAGCTCGGGCCCAGAGAAGCCGGCGGCGTTTCTGGGCGTTGTTGATATATGGCTTTCGCTTTGCATGGTAGAGTTTTAACTTGCACTTGTAGATGTAGCGACAAACTGTGTTTACTGACAATGGTTTTCCGAAGTGTTCCTGAGCCCACATGGTAATATCCTTTACAGAATGATATCGGTTTTTAATGCAGTGCTGCCTGAGGGACCGACTGTCGTGGGCATTCAGTGTTTGTTTTTGGCCTTGCCTCCTATGTGTAGAGGTTTCTCCAGATTCTCTGAATCTTTTGATGATATTATGGACTGTAGATGATGAAATTCCTAAATTCCTTGCAACTGCCCGTTGAGAAACATTAGTCTTAAACTGTTGGACTATTTGCTCACGCAGGTGTTCACAAAGTGGTGAACCTCGCCCCATCCTTGCTTGTGAACGACTGAGCCTTTCGGGGATGCCCCTTTTGTACCTAATCATGACACTCACCTGTTTCCAATTAACCTGTTCACCTGTGGAATATTCCAGACAGGTGTTTTCTGAGCATTCCTCAACTTTCCCAGTCTTTTATTTGCCCCTGTCCCAGCTTTTTTGGAACATGTTGCAGGCATCAAATTCGAAATGAGTATTTCCCAAAAAACGATAAAGTTTATCAGTTTGAACATTAAATATCTTGTCTTTGTAGTGTACTCAATTGAATGTAGGTCGAAAAAGGATTTGCAAATCATTGTATTCAGTTTTGAATTCACGTTTTCCACAACGTCACAACTTCACTGGAATTGGGGTTTGTATATGTATCCAATATGAAATGATAGTATCAATATCTTTGGAGGCTAGCCCTGTGAAATAGTGACATCATCTCCCCCTGCCTCCCCCAGTTGGTTCAGGGGCTTAGAGCAGTCAACACGAACTGTCGATCTGCAAACTGAAAAAGTGATTTTTCCCATTACTGCTTCAATGGAATATTCACAGGAAAAATGACAGATGATGGATAGTGCTATCAAGCATGGTTATGCCCTTTGTTGGGTTTTAAAAAAAAAATCCCAGCTTGTTCTGCATTTCATCATCAGAAGTTACAGATTTTCAGCTCTCAGAGTTATGGGTGATCCTGCTTTGAAAGGATTTTAGGAAAGACATCACTGTTGGAGAAGCACATACCCACGGCATCCTGGGCCCGGTGAGGAGTGAAGGCCTCGCTCCTGTCCGTCTCCACCAGCGGCGGCCCAAAGGCAGCCTTCAGGAGCAGGTCGGAGAGACGACCCGTGCTCAGAGACCTGGGGGTGACAAACTGGAGCTCTCAAACTGTGGCTGTGGAACTACAAACAGAAAGACTTCCTTCAGCCCAGCACTTCTGACGGCAGCCAGGACAGTCCTATAAGGTCCAGTCAGCCAGTAACTATCCTTTCCATCGCACCACCCTCAGTGAGCAAAGCTATGACATTACATCTCTGCTCCCAGACTCTCACCTGCCAAACATCCCTTTACTCTCCTCCGCCAGCCTGCCGAAGCATGGGCCAGCCTGACCACCAGGGGGCAGCGAAGGTTCATTTCGGTTTGGGGTTGCTCTGTCGCAGGCTCTGTCCAGAACGAGGCCATGATGTGTCAGCAAAGTGACCAAATTCGATGAGCTGGGGGTTTTGGGGAATTCAAAGGGAGGCATAATCTGAGGGAACAGAAGGCAGGCAGGACAGGTTAGCAAACCCAAGAGCAATTATGCCAGTACAAGAGCACAGTACTTAAATAGAAAGACCGAACCATACCCACACACCATAAAACAAACCATGAAGTGAAAACTGACAACCCCATCATCAACCTTTACAGTCATAATAAACACAATGTGTTACACATCAGGGCAACACTTCGACAGCAGAGGAAGTTTAGCGACAGCAATACTTCGAAAAAATAATCCCATATCGAAGTATGCTGATTAATTATCTCTACCCTTCAGACAAGCTAACAGCCTGAGTGCTGATGTCTGAGTGAGCACACCGATGACTGATCTGAGCTCCCCGACCGCACAGCGGCCAGTGGAGGCTCTTATTTCGGAGGGGGACCCCAGAATAGTGGGAAGGGGGCCTAACCTTGGAGGAGGACCCCAGAATAGAGGGGAGGGGGCCTAACCTTGGAGGAGGACCCCAGAATAGAGGGGAGGGGGCCTAACCTTGGAGGGGGACCCCAGAATAGTGGGGAGGGGGCCTAACCTTGGAGGGGGACCCCAGAATAGTATGGAGGGGGCCTAACCTTGGGGAGGGACCCCAGAATAGTGGGGAGGGGGCCTTAATCCTTGGAGGGGGACCCCAGAATAGTGGGGAGGGGGCCTAACCTTGGAGGGGGACCCTAGAATAGTATGGTGGGGGCCCTAACCTTGGAGGGGGACCCCAGAATAGTGGGGAGGGGGCCTAACCTTGGAGGGGGACCCCAGAATAGTGGGGAGGGGGCCTTAATCCTTGGAGGGGGACCCCAGAATAGTGGGGAGGGGGCCTAACCTTGGAGGGGGACCCCAGAATAGTGGGGAGGGGGCCTAACCTTGGAGGGGGACCCCAGAATAGTATGGTGGGGGCCTAACCTTGGAGGGGGACCCCAGAATAGTGGGGAGGGGGCCTAACCTTGGAGGGGGACCCCAGAATAGTGGGGAGGGGGCCTAACCTTGGAAGGGGACCCCAGAATAGTATGGTGGGGGCCTAACCTTGGAGGGGGACCCCAGAATAGTGGGCAGGGGGCTCCGGTGCATGAGCTCATTCAGACGGGGCGAGGGAGGCAGGGGTCCGGCCTGTCCCGAGGGGTCAGAGTGCTGCTTCCGGATTTTGTGTCGGCAGTTGCTGCTGGCCTCCAGCAGACAGGGGGCGCTGTGGAGCCTCGAGCCTAGGCCCTGCTTTGAAGGAGACTCCTGCGCATCCCGGACCATCAGGCCTGAAACAAGAGGCCATAGTTCAGAGGTGTGAGCATCAGGAGACGATGCTCTGAGCCGTATACAGAAAGGGCCGGCGTGGATACAGGCTGAACAATTACCTACTGGATTCTACTCATCATACCCTAGAGCAGGGATCCTCAAATCTGGACCTCGAACCCAAATTCAGTCCAGGTTTTCTTTATCCCTGGTAAGTAAATGAAAACTTTGTCTCCTGGATTGGCCAGAATATCTGTGCACCTGACTCCCAGGTGACGGGAGGGTGGGACACCAGCAGTGCTCGGACCTCGAGGACCGTGATTTGAGGACCAGAGCCCGAGAGTCTTTGATGAAGACCATGATTAACGGTACCAGGGTGTAACTGATTGGCTGGAATGAAGGCCTGTACCCAAAATTCCCTCTTTCTGCATCAGGATGAGCACCACTACCCTACAAAATGGGTCACAATTATTCATGAATATTCAGAAGATGATTTAGGCTGATTTACTCATTGATGAACAAGAAGTTTCTGGATGACAATCTAGCATCTGCGAGACGCATTATCCTACTCCATGCATATGCACTGCCGCAGAGCTCCCTCCAAAAATGTTGAAATCTCCGGTAAACGTTCGCCAAAAAGTTTCATGAAAAAACCTGGTTATAGTGCCAATCATTTATTCAAAATGTGAAAACTCAAACCTTAAATTTAACAAAAATTATCGAAGGCAAAAATGTTCTTCAATCAATATAAATGCTTTTTTCATAGGCATCCCAAGAAAACTCGAGAATAAAAACTAATTGGAGTATATTCCTTTTGATATTTCTTTTCTTTTTATATTATCAAAACTGAACTGGTCACCCATGTCTTCCAGTTTCCCTCGGTATAAATATAAGGCCAATTTCCCCAGTCATTCATCACTATCCTCACAGAAAAAAAAAATACAGAAGTCGTGCGTGAAAAAAAGTTCTTGAGCTTCATAAATGGGGAAATGGCTCAAAGAAAGTTAAAAATACCCGTTTGAGTATTGGGGCATTAATTAAGAAGTTTCAGGAATCTGGAAAAGTTCACATCTGTTGGTTTTGAAGGCACGCAGTGCGTGGGAGATGGGTGAGGTGGGAAGTGTAACTCTAAGGATTACTGTTAGAGAGCGCAGGACATTAATTATGACTCACGGACAAAAAGTCAGACACCATCTGCAGAACTACATGGAGACTAGGCGGATTGCCAGATAGCCACAAGTTTCAAAAACAATGAAAGTTTTGATTTTATTAGCCTGAGCAGACCATTAATGCAAATGTGAACCTGAGTTGAGTTTACACGGCGGCATGAGCACGTCAAATCAACACTGCTTTAGGTACTTTTTAAACTCATTCTAAGACATTAAAAAGGGCTACCAGGTAAATACCAGACTTTATGTGTGTCAGTATGGCTTGTTAGATGGTTAATTTGCTTAGAATGGCAGATTCATGTTTTTAAAGACAAAGGTGATGATATGGGTGCTGGAGGTCACATGGTTGCATGTTAGCTGCTACATGGCTGACGCTTAGCAACCTATAATACCTCTAAATGGAAAGAATTGTTCACAAAACTGTCTCCGAGAGTTTATTCAATAAAAAACTTGACAAAATTGAGCCCAAATCGTGATTTAAGTGAAGTGCCCCTTTAACAAAATGGCTTCTTTTGTGCCTTTCAGTTAGTGCTGGTCGATGCGTCTCATGACAATAGCCCCCCAAAGTGCACCCCCAATGTTTCTCAAAAAATTGTTATTATTGTGGAAAAAGGAAAAATATCAGGCCTTCTGCGTAATCGACAAATCATCCGCCATTGTTCCAAGTCCTCATTTTGACTGGAAAAAATTGCTAGCAAAATCAATACAACTTCCATTCATGATGTTGATTGAGTTGTCCAAGGTTATAGGGGCCTGAAAATATTGGTAAGCTGTGATTGGACCATTAATGATGAGGGGGTGGTACTTATGAACAAGCAGGGCCAATCTCTGCTGGCCTCGAGCAGGCATTCATTCAGTCAGGAGCAGATAGAACAGTGCCTTGTGCAATATCCACACGTGTTTCCACATGGTGACACGTGTATCTTTCGCCATCGGCATTTGTGAATGCTGTTCGTAAAACTGTTAACAGACCTCAGAGTTTCATAATTGGCTTATTTAAGCCTTTTGTAAGTGTTGTAAGTGGGACCCCAGTGCAGGCATTTGTAAGTGCAGGCATTCTGGTTACGTGTGTCCCGATAGAAAGCGAGCAGCGTAGTTAGCCTTGCCCTCGTGCACCGGCTGCCCTGCTATTGTGGAATGACTTCAGCCGCTTCATGAATGTGCTTACAGAAAGCCAAAAAAGAACAAGGATCTCTGACTGCCGTTAAATTCCAAATTTGCCACAAATTCCACGTTTCGTTCTTCAACCCCAATTCCAAAATAGTTGGGACAAAGTGTAAATTGCGAATAAAATCAAAATGCAATGACTTTCAAATCACACCAGCCAGTATTTTATTCACAATAGGACAGAGATAAAATATCAAATGTTGAAACTGAGAAATGTTACAATTTTATCCATAAAATGAGCTCATTTTAAATTAGATGGCTGCTACAGGTCTCAAAAAAGTTGGGACAGGGGCCTGTTTACCATGGTGTAGCATCCCCTCTTCTTTTTAACACAGAGTGGAGGCATCTGGGCATTGAGGAGACAAGTTTCTTGAGTCCAGTCATTGGAATTTGATCCCACTCTTGTTTAATACAGGCTTCTAGCTGCTGGAGAGTTTTGGGTCTCCTTTGATGGACTTTTCATTTAATTATGCGCCAAATGTTCTCAATCGGTGAAAGATCAGGACTGCAGGCAGGCCAGGTCAGCACACGGACTCTTCTACTACAAAGCCATGCTGTTGTAATAGCTGCAGTATGTGGTTTTGCATTGTCCTGCTGAAATACACAAGGCCTTCCCTGGAATAGATATCATCTGGAGGGGAGCATATGTTGTTCTGAAACCTTTATATACCTTTCAGCATTCATGGTGCTTTTTAAAACATGCAAGTGTCCGACACCATATGCACTAATGCATCCCCATACCATCAGAGATGCTGGCTTTTGAACTAAACGCTGATAACAGGAGGGGTGGTCTTTCTCCTCTTTAGCCCGGAGGACACGACGCCCATGATTTCCAACAAGAATGTCAAATTTGGACTCGTCTGACCACAAGACACTTTGCCACTTTGCTACAGTCCATTTTAAATGACCATGGCCCACAGAACACGGCAGCGCTTCTGGATCATGCTCAACAATGGCTTCCTTTTTGCATGATAGAGTTTCAGGTGGCATCAGTGGATGGCACGGCGGACTGTGTTTACAGACAGTGGTTTCTTGAATTATTCCTGGGCCCATTTAGTAATGTCAATTACAGAATCATGCCGATGAGTGATGCAGTGGCGTCTGAGGGCCCGAATATCACGGGCATCCAGTAAAGGTCTTCGGCCTTGTCCCTTATGCACAGATTTTTCCAGTTTCTCCGAATCTTTTGATGATATTATGCACTGTCGATGAGGAGACCTTCAAAGCCTTTGCAATTCGATGCTGAGAAACATTGTTTTTAAAGTATTCCACTATTTTTTTACGCAAGTCACAGGTTGGAGAGCCTCTGGCCATCTTTACTTCTGAGAGACTCAGCCTCTCTAAGACATCCCTTTTATAGCCAATCATGTTACACACCTGATGCCAGTTAACTTAATTACTTGCTAAATGTTTTTTCAGCTGATTCTCTTATATACTATTCAAAAAAAGTAGGGGATATTTTATTTTGAGATCAAAATTTTCACATATACAAAGGGATACGAAACCATGTTGTATAGTTCCTTACTGAGGAAGCATTTCCAAAGAAATTCATCACCCAAACACATCAATGACACTCTCACGATCTGCACGGGATGCTATTGATGATCAAGGGGTTGTGCCACAAATTTGCATGACTCTGAATTGGAAGGTTAGAGCCACTGTAAAGGAAGATTTTGAAGAGAAAGCATCAGATTATCAGTGGTTGAAGTCGTTAATTAAACAGAGACCATCGCCGCCTAACACAGGAGGAGAGGTTACGTGCCCTTGGCATGCTACAGGTTGGCACAAGACAGGTCGTTGTGGCAAGGGCAATGAATGTTTCCCAGTCTGTCATCAGCAGATTATGGTCCAGACATCGAGCTACAGGGTCTGTTCAGGATAGACCACGATCCGGTCGACCAAGGGCAACAACTCAGGCTCAGGACAGATTCATCCGCACTATTGTCTTGAGAAATCGTGATGGTAACAGCAAATCAGATAAGGTCTCAACTTCAAAGGGATACTGGCTTGGTAGTGAGTGGCCAGACCATCAGGAATCGTCTGCACAGATTTCACTTACACGCCCGACGCCCTCGTGTCATTCCCTGTTTGAGGGATCGTCACATTTGGGCCAGACTCCAATGGTGTCGCCATCATCAACGCTGGGATAATCGCCCGATGGAACAACGTAATGTTCTCAGATGAGTCGAGGTTCACTGTTGACTTCCTTGACAGACGCAGGAGGGTTTGGCGCCGACGTAATGAACGTTTCCATGACGTTAACGTCATTATACATGATCCGTATGGGGGTGGATCTGTAATGGTGTGGGGAGGCATCACTGCTGCCGGCAGAACAGACTTGCATGTTGTTGCTGGACGTGTCACAGGGCAGTACTACCGGGACAACATCTTGGCACCCCATGTTTTGCC
Organism: Gymnothorax javanicus; assembly: GCA_029692085.1. Taxonomy (NCBI): domain Eukaryota; kingdom Metazoa; phylum Chordata; class Actinopteri; order Anguilliformes; family Muraenidae; genus Gymnothorax; species Gymnothorax javanicus. The sequence goes on along the minus strand of CM056194.1, from coordinate 99,101,626 downwards.
GTTTGCACGCCGTTATAGGCCGCTTTCATTTTCCAAGATGACAATGCCAGATGTCATAGGGCCAGGATCGTTACAGATTACCTCCAGCAGCAGAATATCACCACATTACCATGGCCAGCACTCAGTCTGGACCTTTCCCCCCATCGAGCATGTCTGGGACATGCTTGGACAGCGGCACGCCTAACGCCAACAACCTCCTGCCAATGTCCAAGAACTTGCTGCAGCATTGCAACAGGAATGGAATAACATTCCCCAAAATGACCTGGGGCGTCTCGTTAGGAGTATGCCACGCCCAATTCGAGCTTGTCTAGCCAACCAAGGGGTTTTACCCGCTACTGACTCTGTTTCACAATGGTGGTAAATTTGCTGTGTGACCCTGTGTTTGTGTCGACCCTTATTCTGGAGAATCTGTCCTTTACTGACTGTACATAGGGTTTCGAATAAATTGACAAATGTTTCCTCAATGTTTTTATGTCATTTGTTTCCTTCCTGACCTCATGATCTGCATTTCATGGTACTTGTAAATCCAATATCCCCTACTTTTTTTGAATAGTATATATCAATTGCTTTTTCAGCCCTTTATTGCCTGTGTCCCAACTTTTTTGAGACCTTTTGCAGCCAGAAAATTTGAAATAAGCTCATTTTGTGGATAAAAATGTAAAATGTCTGAGTTTAAACATTTGAAATGTTATCTATGTTCTATTGTAAATAACATATTGGCTCATGTGATCTGAAAGTCAATGCATTTTGATTTTATTCACAATTTACACTTCGTCCCAACTATTTCGGAATTGGGGTTGTAGAACGAGGACCCAAGTGACGCCCAGACAGTACAGAATGCCGCACTATTTGATGACGTTTACTCCTGAGACAGGACAACTGACATTTACACCAAGAGTCAACTTGTATTATTTACTACTGTATTTGACAGGGACATTGCTTAGTAAATATATTATGCCACATTAAAGCAAAATTATCATTCATCTGTGGTCAGTGGGCAGAACGACAACACTAATTGCTGTTATCTATTAGCTACAATATTATTGTCACTCGGGAACTGGCAGTAATATAATAAAGCAAAACGTACTCCATGTCGTATGTCCCTGTAGTGTTTTATTTTTTGCTTAAGTGAACAGATTTGACTGAAGATCATAAAGTTGCCTGTTATGAACAGATCCTTCATCTCCGACAGACTGTTTTTGATCTCACATGCTAAGATCATTTATCGCCAAGTTTTGGATGCAAAACAGGCTTCGCATTTAGAGTTGCCCGGGGATATTTTGTTGGATTAATTTATGTTCCTTGTCAGTTGGGGCTACTGATGAACCACCATGTGTTGGGCGGGAGTGTTTCAGGGGCTGTTGCCCTGGGTTACTAAAGAGGCGTAATCCAGTCCTGGTGGTGCAGGGTTCAAGCTTTCTGGAACAGACTGGATACCTCAACGGTCAGATCCATTTTATAAACACTGCAGTGAAGCGGAGATATAGACACAGTGTTAATCGTAAGGAACGTTAAGGAATCAGACATAACAGAAGATGCCATCGGTGGCAAAAAGCATTCTGTGCAGGCGCAGGCCTCTTCATGAATATTCAAAGAAAATCAACCAATTTGACTCTTTTGAGAAATTATAGATGGATATTATTAGGGGATCCACTGAGGGCAGATGCCCCATGGAAACAGAAGCATGATTCACTCATTGCAGTGACATTACATCATACGCGGCTGTTTTCTAGAGTTACGCCTGTTCTTCCAAAATCAACAACTTTATTCAACACCGCTGGGGAAAATTCCCTGTGGCACCTCTCCCACACAAAACATTAAATTAAATATCAGTTCAGGAGAAAATACTGAACAAAATAAACATACTTTTTCCCCAGTAACGGCATGTTCAGCATACACTGAAATATCGTGAACATTCTTGTAAAGTACAAATACAATAATAAAAACAGTCTACACTTCTCTCTCGCTGAAGAGCAGGTCCTGGATGGATTTATCACTAGGGAACAAACTGAAAGCACTGTGGAAACCCCCTAAGTACACAGGAGTATGAGAAACTGACTTAGACGCGACGTTTGAGAAGCGGAGCCCAACAGTCAGAGACATTCATCCTGCTCGACCGACAGAGATACGGAGAGACCCACGCTGATCATCGAAAGGCCAAATGCTCGCATGGCAGAACTGTGAGGTATAGTTCTCACTCCATTCATTAATCAAAGGGCTGATATGATGTCATACTTAAATGAAAAGGGGCTCCTATCGATAAAAGGTCTGTGAGTGAGCCAGCCAATCAGTAGCCAGCCTCCTGGCACAGAGCCCGACCAATGAGCAGCCACCTGCGGCACCATCTGTCTCCAGACTTCGAGCATTTTATTTCCTGCCATGAACCTCCGTAAATCAGCCCACCAGCACAGACCGCGCCTCGCCAGCCGGGTTTATCCCGCTGTAAAAGGTGCTCTGATCCGCTCCAAACCCATTACCATTTCACGACTTCCTGTAAAACCTTCCCTGCATTTTAATGCTTTTTTTTTTGCTCCAGATAAACTGATCAGGGATCAGCTGGGCTCTCTGTCAGCCACATACAGAGCTGAGTGAGCATCAGTGTTCGATGGCTCCAGGTAAACTGATCAGGGATCAGCTGGGCTTTCTGTCAGTGGTCAGTTTTGACGATAAGGAGGTCACAGCCCCGCAAATTTAACAAATCAAAACAGAAAAGGGGTCAGTAAACACCATTTTCAAAGAAATGTTCACTTTCTGAAGCCAACCAGAGAAGCCTAATCAGACATATTTTAACTTCTCATTGCAATATCTGGTGCTGTTTCCGACAGTCACATCAGAACTGTAATCAGTGCGGCAGAGTGAGTGGGCGTTACCCTGAGGGGAAGATGGGCGGGGCCTGGGGGCTCCGACTGACAGCCGACGGGAACTGCAGACAGCCACCTGGACCCCCGGATAGGGGGGTGAAGCCCCGGTCTTCCCAAAACACAGCAAGTCCCGCCCAGAGCTGCACCTGTAGATGGGTGGGGCCACCCTGAGGGAGGTATGGGTAAGTGTTACAGTCAGAGGGAGAGAAACACACACCACCAGTGTGAGGAGCTCTCCGTACTCAGCGTAAATACACTGTGTGCCACATCACAAGGGCCTGTCTGATGGTTACGTGTGTGTGTGCGTGTGTGTGTGTGTGTGTGTGTGTGTGTGTGTGTGTGTGTGAGTATCCTGGCACGTACTGACCTGGGGGAGTAAAGGTTGTGCATGAGTGAGTGTGTGTGTGTGTGTGTGTGTGAGTACACCGGCACGTACTGACCTGGGGGAGTAGAGGTTGTGCAGGAGTGTGTGTGTGTGTGTGTGTGTGTGTGTGTGTGTGTGCGTGTGAGTGAGTGTGTGTGTGTGTGTGTGTGTGTGTGTGTGAGTACTCTGGCACGTACTGACCTGGGGGAGTAGAGGTTGTGCATGAGTATGAGTGTGTGTGTGTGTGTGTGTGTGTGTGTGTGTGTGTGTGTGTGTGTGTGTGTGTGTGTGTGTGTGTGAGTACTCTGGCACGTACTGACCTGGGGGAGTAGAGGTTGTGCATGAGTGTGTGTGTGTGTGTGTGAGAGTACTCTGGCACGTACTGACCTGGGGGAGTAGAGGTTGTGCATGAGTGTGTGTGTGTGTGTGTGAGTACACTGGCACGTACCGACCTGGGGGAGTAGAGGTTGTGCATGAGTGTGTGTGTGAGTACTCTGGCACGTACTGACCTGGGGGAGTAGAGGTTGTGCTCCATGCGCTGGTAGTTGTGGATCTGTGTCGGCACAGGGATGGGCACCGACTGCCCACAGCTGCCATGGTTACAGCCGGAGAATTCAATGGGCCTGTTACTGAGTCAGCACATGAGAGAGAGAGAGAGAGAGAGAGAGAGAGAGAGAGAGAGAGAGAGAGGAGAGAGAGAGAGAGCCAAATTACTGTGCATCTGAAAAAGACAGAAACTAACTCCACCACACACACACAGTTCAGTAAGCTGTAAAATCTCCCAAAATCATACAGATGGGCCCAATACAGTAAAGAAGAGTTCCAGAAAGCAATCAGCACCCCAGAAATCCAATCATTAATAGACACCTTTCTGGAAAATATCAATTATATATCTGGAAAAACGGCACAAAAATCCCACCTGAAACAATCTAAACACAAACCAAAGAATCCAAAAGCTTAAAACTGGTTTGATACAGAATGTCAAAATTTAAGAAAAGAGCTGCAGGATAGCTGAGCAGCCGGATAGCTCACTCGGTTAAAGCACCGCATTGCGGAGCAGAAGTAACCATCACGGTGCGGGTTCGATCCCTGCCTCGTACCAACCGGCAGTGGTCGGCAGCTTTTTCAGAAGTAGCCCACAATTGGCTATTGCGCTACAGGGATGCAAATAGGGAAGGGACTGCCGGGAAGGGAAATATAAAATAGTTGCTTTGTTTGTTGCTCAAGCACCTCCTGTTGGCCAGACGGGCGCTCGTAAGGAAGATTCTAAGCTTGTTTATGTTCGGGTATCCTCCGCCCATAAAGACTAACGATTCTGAACTTGAGAGGATTCAACCAATGAGTGTAAAGAAGCAGTTTTGAGGGGACTCCATAAAGAACCATTCTCTCTCTGACATTAATTGAGAATGGTGAACCATCCACCCATTGGATTCTTCTGAGATTGAGAGCGTCAAATGAATTGGCAGAAAAAGGGTTCTGGGACTGAACTAACTGAGCCAAAAGTCTTCTGGGACTGACACTAGTTCCAAAAATGACCCATTGGGCATTCCAGATTAAAAGATTCTTGGGACAGACACTAATTGAAAGCATTTTAAAACAAATTCTGGGACTGACAAAACTGAGGAGTCCATAGAACTAACAGATTCTGGGACTGACACTAACTGAGGAGTCCAAAAGACTAACAGATTCAAAAATGCAGACTTTAAACACTGGGACTGACATTACTGAGGAGTCCATAAAAGACTAACAAAAACTGACACTAACTGAGGACAGAACCAAAAAACTGACTGAATCCACCCTAACAGATTCTGGGACTGACACTAACTGAGGAGTCCATAAAGACTAACAGACACTGGGACTGACACTAACTGAGGAGTCCATAAAGACTAACAGATTCTGGGACTGACACTAACTGAGGAGTCCATAAAGACTAACAGATTCTGGGACACACAACTGAGGAGTCCAAAAGACTGAGGGACTCCAACTGAGGAGTCCAAAAGACTAACAGATTCTGGGACTGACACTAACTGAGAGGAGTCCATAAACTAACAGATTCTGGGACTGACACTAACAGGATTGACACTAACTGAGGGACTAACAGATTCTGGGACTTCTGGGACTGACACTAACTGAGGACTCCATAAAGACTAACAGATTCTGGGACTGACACTAACTGAGGAGTCCATAAAGACTAACAGATTCTGGGACTGACACTAACTGAGCAGTCCATAAAGACTAACAGATTCTGGGACTGACACTAACTGAGGAGTCCATAAAGACTAACAGATTCTGGGACTGACACTAACTGAGGACTCCATAAAGACTAACAGATTCTGGGACTGACACTAACTGAGGACTCCATAAAGACTAACAGATTCTGGGACTGACACTAACTGAGGACTCCATAAAGACTAACAGATTCTGGGACTGACACTAATTGAGGACTCCATAAAGACTAACAGATTCTGGGACTGACACTAACTGAGGACTCCATAAAGACTAACAGATTCTGGGACTGACACTAACTGAGGACTCCATAAAGACTAACAGATTCTGGGACTGACACTAACTGAGGAGTCCATAAAGACTAACAGACACTGGGACTGACACTAACTGAGGAGTCCATAAAGACTAACAGATTCTGGGACTGACACCAACTGAGGAGTCCATAAAGACAGATTCTGGGAACAAACTGGAGATTCTGGGACTGACACTAACTGAGGACTCCATAAAGACTAACAGACACTGGGACTGACACTAACTGAGGAGTCCATAAAGACTAACAGATTCTGGGACTGACACTAACTGAGGAGTCCATAAAGACTAACAGATTCTGGGACTGACACTAACTGAGGAGTCCATAAAGACTAACAGATTCTGGGACTGACACTGGGACCATGACAACTTCTGGGAACTGAGGAGTCCATAAAGGGACTAACAGATTCCATAAAGACTGACAGATTCTGGGACTGACACTAACTGAGGACTCCATAAAGACTAACAGATTCTGGGACTGACACTAACAAACAGGAGTCCATAAAGACTAACAGATTCTGGGACTGACACTAAACTGAGGAGTCCATAAAGACAGATTCTGGGACTGAACAACTGATTCTGGGACTGACACTCACTGAGGAGTCCATAAAGACTAACAGATTCTGGGACTGACACTAACTGAGGAGTCCATAAAGACTAACAGATTTTGGGACTGACACTAAGTCCATAAAGAGGAGTCCACTAACACTAACTAACAGATTCTTCTGGGACTGACACTAACTGAGGAGTCCAAAAGACTAACAGATTCTGGGAGTCCACTAACTGAGGACCATAAAGACAACAGATTCTGGGACTGACACTAACTGAGGAGTCCATAAAGACTAGACAGATTGACACTCAACTGGGACCATGAAGACTCAACAGATTCTGGGACTGACACTAACTGAGTCCATAAAGACTAACAGATTCTGGGACTGACACTAACTGAGGACTCCATAAAGACTAACAGATTTTGGGAGCTGACACAGATTCTGGGAACTAACTGAGGACTCCATAAAGACCATAAAAACAACAGATTCTGGGACTGACACTAATCCATGACTAACAGTCCATAAAGACTCCAACAGATTCTGGGACTGACAATAACTGAGACTGACTCCAACTAAAGACCAACAGATTCTGGGACTGACACTAACTGAGGAGTCCATAAAGACTAACAGACACTGGGACCATGACAACAGAACTGAGGAGTCCATAAAGACTAACAAACACTGGGACCCATAAAAGATTTGGGACTCTGACACTAACTGAGGAGTCCATAAAGACTTCTGGGACTGACAGATTCTGGGGACTGACACCAACTGAGGAGTCCATAAAGACTAACAGATTCTGGGACTGACACTCCATAACTGAGGGACTGACTCCATAAAGACTAACAGATTCTGGGACACACTAACTGGGACTGACTAACAGATTCTGGGACTCTGGGGAGTCCATAACTGAGGGAGTCCATAAAGACTAACAAACACTGGGACTAACAGATTCTGGGACTGACACTAACTGAACTGACACTAACTGAGGAGTCCATAAAGACTAACAGATTCTGGGACTGACACTAACAGAGGAGTCCATAAAACAGATTCTGGGACTAACAGATTCAGGGACGGACATTAAGGAGTCCATAAAGCAGTGCATGCCACGAGGAGTCCATAAAGGCGCAGATCGGGACTGACGGCGCCCATAAACGCTGACTGAGTCCATCGTCCTCACAGGCGCGATTTAACACGCCCTTCAGCCACTATTTAATCCGACACTAACTTAGCCCGTTTGACCTACCCCACTAGACCATGACGATGACGACAATGTCATAATCAAAACTAGCAATCGCAACATTCTCTCAGATCAAGGCAACCAGTGCCAGCTGTGAGGAAGCATCTCATATTCAGTTCGGCATATCCGACCCATCATCATAGCCGTAACTAGCAATCTCCGACCTCGGTAAAAACTTGAGAGAAAAAAAAAATTCAATGTCTTTATCATTCAGGTTTTGTTCTTGGTATCTTAAATGCAACCCGTGTGAACATGCAATGTTACATTTCACCAAAAATCAATTTCTGTTTGCACATTATTATTCTTTTCCTCTTATCTATGCATGCATTGTTTTGGGGAGTTTTCTTTAGTTCAGTAGAATTTTTATATTAATGCTATGTGATCTTTGACATTTTGGCGACGTAACTTCCTCCAAATTCGCGGTATTCTCCTCAGTATTCAGCTCTGCATTGGTAAGATGAAACAAGTGCTCTTCAGTGGTTTTGTAAAACGCAGAAAACGCTAAACGGATGCGAAGCTTCTTTGTAGAGGTCAAAGAGTTTGTTCATTGTTGCTTCGATGGTTGCTTTGGAGTTCATACATTTTTATTTTATCGTGCACGGCACTTTTGTGAAGCATGCTAATTTACCTATCCTAAGTCCAGGCTAATGGAGCATGCGGGGGTTTCTCGCGCGGTTCGCTGTTTCTTCCATCTCGAATTTAAAGGAGAATGTTCCCGCCAGACCTATGTAAACATTAATATATTCCTTGATGCTGTAAGAAATCCACTGGTGTAACCTGAACTTCAAGTTACACCACTGGCCAAAAGACGCAAAAATTACGGTGGTCGTAATGTTCTGGCTGATCTGCGCTAACTGAGAACGGGCCGCTTTTGACGGGCGAAAGCCTACTCCCAGAAACGGGGCTCTGTGAAATCCGTGAATGAATTTTTCAAACAACTACACATTATTTATTAACAACGCGTGAAGATTTCACTTTTAAATCATTGGCAGGGTAGCGCGGGGTAAGACGCCCCTGAGGGTAAGATGCCCTTTGCTTATAATTCAATTTCAGCGGTGCCCAGTATGTGGCTCTTGACTTACATAAATGCACTGTCGCCTGGAGGGAAATGCTCAGCAACAGATGAGTCAACAGAGCAAGTGACCTGTGAGAACTCAAAGTGTTTGTGTTTTGACTGTCTTTCTTATAGAAAATGACCGAATGAATCATTTTGCCACAAGTATTTGAATGCTTCAGGAGTCTGCAGGACATGTCAGTGTAACTCTGAAGCCTTTTCTATGTATGAAAGGGGGTCCTGTGTGGTGATAATAGGAGAAATTGGGGTTAATGAGCCAAAACCAAGATGTAAGTGCTGGGGGTAAGATGCTCTTTTTGGTTTGGGGTAAGATGCCCCTAGGGAAGGAAGGCCTCTTACCCCATTTTGAGTCATATTCATTCTGTTTTATGAGTTTTTTCTAAAAAAAAATATGTTCTATTTATTGGAAATATATATCAGACATGACAATTTTTATAAAGAACTTGGGAATTGAAAGTTAAGTGTATCCATACATGTTAAAAGTAAGGCCATATAGCATTACACAATAATGAATCATATATACATCAATGAGGGCCTAAAAAGAAATATATTGGGTGAAATGCATTATGGTCACTCTTAGTTTTAAAGACTTTTCATGGATACTCATATACATTCTATACCGCTACATGTTTATCTAATGTGGTGCCTCATATTTTTTAGTATTCCACAAGATAAAACCATCTTTTCCTTGATGCATTTAATGCCAACAGTACCTTGCCATCACTTGTACATTAGTGTTTAGTCAGTTAATAAAAAGTTACATTTAGGAGAATGTACCTCTTTCATTCCCCATTTCTTTAGCAAGGAAATTTCCAAAAAGATGTTGATCTTTTGTACGATGTGTACTTGCCAATTAAGACAGCTATAATATGACAATTACTCATGTGAAATGCAGTAAAATCAGTATGTATTAGGCTTTACAAGTTATTCTAGATAAGGGGCATCTTACCCCATCCTGAAGGGCATCTTACCCCAGGGGTGGGGTAAGATGACCTTTTTTTAAAAAAAAGTAATTAAACATTAAAAAATATTTCTATAGTGAATATGTCATAAATCTTTTGAGATATGGTAGCCAACTTTACATACTATCCATTCAAGAAAAAAAATTATTAATTCATGTTATTTACCTTCAGTTATGAACATTCCTGCTTAAGGGGGGCATCTTACCCCGCTCTAGCCTACCATTATCCTCCAGTCAGAGACGTGCGGTCAACGAAGGCAGTGACTTCTCCTTTTTTATCGCTAGATTTTGTCAACGTGTTTCCACATACTATACCTGATTGTCAATCAATCAATTTAACCTATTTTCTAGTCAATTAAGCCTGAAATGATTAAGAGGTGATAGTGACAAAAAGATTAATTTACCTTTATGCTTTGATTCAAGACTGCAAGGATGTAAATCTTAATAATTAATTAAGAAAAAATCTCAACTCTCTCGGTAATTCCGTATATTGTTTTGATCTTTGCTTATCAGATTATGAAAGAAGACTGAAAATAAACTCCCTATTTTTTTAAAATGGCATTAAAAGTTGCTTGTTTAAGGACGAAAATATTATCATAAACATATTGACCACACATTGGACGCTGCATGAGAAAGGTTTTAATATTTGTTAATGGCATTGAATTAGCTTCCTCGAAGCAAATATGAACAAACTTGCTGTCTCGTCAGCATTTTAAGTTCGATGCACTGAGCAATAATGTCGTGGATGGAACTGGCATGCCATTCTGCCGTTTAGTCTTGTAAACTAGTTAATCAATCCTCAGTTTGCTAATCAAGCAAAGTAATAGTTATCGTTTGTTTAACGGTGAGGATTCTGCCTACCCTAACTGACCTCTGACGGCACGTCACTGCCTCAAGTGCGACAAAAAGTTGTGTTTTTATGCATGCTATGTGAACACTAATGGGACATTGCCTTAGAAGCGGTCTCGGCATGGTCCTCAGTGGTTATTAAACATGGTATTTGTGGTGCATTTGTGTGACCGAGAGTGGAGCTCTGCTTATCGCCCATCTGCTTAACTCAATTGCGTAAAATGAGCACCCGTGACGATATGAATATTTTAATGTGTTTAATTTATAAACAATAAGCTATGAATGTTGGTCGAGGCAATTAATGTAAAATCTACGGAAAAGAAGCGTTTTCTTTATTGAAAAACGAAGAGATTTCCTTGCTGCAATTAAAAATCCACAGAAAAGGGTCATCAAAAATTTGGGCCAGTGAAAAGTTGGTTCGAGCCAGTGGAAATGACCTATCACTGGCCCGAATGGGAAAGTGAAATTTTCAAAACTTGTCGAGCCCTGCTTACCCCTACACCTCGACCTCCACAGTACCCCAGTGATAACCTCCACGCTCATCCCAGCACGTCAACCGCCACAGTACCCCAGTGATAACCTCCACGCTCACCCCTGTACCTCGACCTCCACAGTACCCCAGTGATAACCTCCACGCTCATCCCAGCTCCTCAACCTCCGCAGTACCCCAGTGATAACCACCACACTCACCCCTGCACCTCGACCTCCACAGTACCCCAGTGATAACCTCCACACTCACTCCTGCACCTCGATCTCCGCAATACCCCAGTATAACCTCCACACTCACCCCTGCACCTCAACCTCCACAGTACCCCAGGGATAACCTCCACACTCACCCCTGCACCTCGACCTCCACAGTACACCAGTGATAACCTCCACAATCACCCCTGGACCTCGAACACACTAGGACCCCAGTGATAACCTCCACACTCAGCCCTGCACCTCGACCACAGCAGGACCCCAGTGATAACCTCCACAATCACGCCTGCACCTCGACCACAGCAGGACCCCAGTGATAACCTCCACACTCACCCCTGCACCTCAACCTCCACAGTACCCCAGGGATAACTTCCACACTCACCCCCGCACCTCGACCTCCACAGTACCCCAATGATAACCTCCACAAGCACCCCTGCACCTCGACCACAGCAGGACCCCAGTGATAACCTCCACAATCACCCCTGCACCTCGACCACAGCAGGACCCCAGTGATAACCTCCACACTCACCCCTGAACCTCGACCACAGCAGGACCCCAGTGATAACCTCAACACTCACCCTTGCACCGCGACCTCCACAGTACCTCAGTGATAACATCCATACTCACCCCTGCTCCTCGATCTCTGCAGTACCCCAGTGATAACATCCACAATCACCCCTGCACCTCGACCTCCGCAGTACCCCAGTGATAACCTCCACACTCACCCCTGCACCTCGACCTCCTCAGTAACCCAGTGACAACCTCCACACGCAGCCCTGCACCTCGACCTCCTCAGTGCCCCAGTGATAACCTCCACACTCACTCCTGCACCTCTACCACAGCAGTACCCCTGTGATAACCTCAACACTCACCCCTGCACCTCGAGCTCCAGAGTACCTCAGTGATAACCTCCACAATCACCCCTGCACCTCGACCACAGCAGGACCCCAGTGATAACCTCCACAATCAGCCCTGCACCTCGACCACAGCAGGACCCCAGTGATAACCTCCACACTCATCCCTGCACCTCAACCTCCACAGTACTCCAGGGATAACCTCCACACTAACCCCTGCACCTCGACCACATCAGGACCCCAGTGATAACCTCCACACTCACCCCTGTACCTCGACCACAGCAGGACCCCAGTGATAACCTACACAATCACCCCTGCACCTCGACCACAGCAGGACCCCAGTGATAACCTCCACACTCACCCCTGCACCGCAAACTCCACAGTACCCCAGGGATAACCTCCACACTCACCCCTGCACCTCGACCTCCACAGTACCCCAGTGATGACATCCACAATCACCCCTGCACCTCGACCACAGCAGGACCCAAGTGATAACCTCCACACTCACCCCTGCACCTCGACCACAGCAGGAACCCAGTGATAACCTCAACATTCAGCCCTGCACCTCGACCTCCACAGTACCTCAGTGATAACATCCATTCTCACCCCTGCACCTCGACCTCTGAAGTACCCCAGTGATAACATCCACAATCACCGCTGCACCTCGACCTCCGCAGTACCTCAGTGATAACCTCCACACTCACCCCTGCACCTCGACCACAGCAGTACCCCAGTGATAACCTCCACACTCAGCCCTGCACCTCGACCTCCACAGTACCCCAGGGATAACCTCCACACTCACCCCTGCACCTCAAACTCCACAGTACCCCAGGGATAACCTCCACACTCACCCCTGCACCTCGACCTCCACAGTTCCCCAGTGATGACATCCACAATCGCCCCTGCACCTCGACCACAGCAGGACCCCAGTGATAACCTCCACAATCACCCCTGCACCTCGACCACAGCAGGCCCCAAGTGATAACCTCCACAGTCACCCCTGCACCTCGACCACAGCAGGACCCCAGTGATAACCTCAACATTCAGCCCTGCACCTCGACCTCCACAGTACCTCAGTGATAACATCCATTCTCACCCCTGCACCTCGACCTCTGCAGTACCCCAGTGATAACATCCACAATCACCCCTGCACCTCGACCTCCGCAGTACCTCAGTGATAACCTCCACACTCACCCCTGCACCTCGACCACAGCAGTACCCCAGTGATAACCACCACACTCAGCCCTGCACCTCGACCTCCACAGTACCTCAGTGATAACCTCCACACTCACCCCAGCACCTCGACCTCCGCAGTACCCCAGTGATAACGTCCAGACTCACCCCTGCACGTCAACCTCCGCAGTACCCCAGTGATAAGCTCCACACTCACCCCTGCACCTCGACCTCCTCAGTGCCCCAGTGATAACCTCCACACTCACTCCTGCACCTCTACCACAGCAGGACCCCTGTGATAACCTCAACACTCACCCCTGCACCTCGACCTCAACAGTACCTCAGTGATAACCTCCACAATCACCCCTGCACCTCGACCACAGCAGGACCCCAGTGATAACCTCCACACGCAGCCCTGCACCTCGACCTCCACAGTACCTCAGAGATAACCTCCACACTCACCCTTGAACCTCGACCTCCGCAGTACCCCAGTGATAACCTCCACACTCACCCCTGCACCTCGACCTCCACAGTACCTCAGTGATAACCTCCACACTCACTCCTGCACTTCTACCACAGCAGGACCCCTGTGATAACCTAAACACTCACCCCTGCACCTCGACCTCCACAGTACCTCAGTGATAACCTCCACAATCACCCCTGCACCTCGACCACAGCAGTATCCCAGTGGTAACCTCCACACTCACCCCTACACATCGACTTCCACAGTATCCGAGTGATAACCTCCATACTCACCCCTGCACCTCAACCTCCACAGTACACCAGTGATAACCTCCACACTCATTCCTGCACCTTTACCTCCACAGTACCACATTGATAACCTCCACACTCACCCCTGCAAGTCTACTACAGCAGTACTCCAGTGATAATCACCACACTCACTCCTGGAGCTCGACCTCCTCAGTACCCCAGTGATAACCTCCACACTCACCCCTGCACCTCTGCCTCCACAGCAGCTCAGTGATAACCTCCACACTTACCCCTGTACCTAGACCTCCACATTACCTCAGAGATAGTCTCCACACTCACCCCTGCAACTCGACCTCCACAGTACCCCAGTGTTAATGTCCGCACTCACCCCTGCAACTCAACCTCCTCAGTACCCCAGTGATAACTTCCACACTCACCCCTGCACCTCGACCTCCGCAGTACCCCAGTAATAACCTCCACACCCACCACTGCACCTCAACCTCCACAGTACCCCAGTGATAACCTCCACGCTCACCCCTGCACCTCGACCACAGCATTAACCCAGTGGTAACCTCCACACTCACCCCTGCACCTTGACCTCCGCAGTACCCCAGTGATAACCTCCACACTTACCCCTGTACCTCGACCTCCACAGTACCTCATTGATAACCTCCACACTCACCCCTGCAGCTCGACACCCACAGTACCCCAGTAATAACTTCCCCACTCACCCCTGCACCTCGACCACAGCAGTATCTCAGTGATAACCTCGACACTCACCCCTGCAGCTCGACCTCCACAGTACACGAGAAATAACCTCCACAACCACCCCTGCACCTCAACCACCACAGTACCCCAGTGATAACCTCCACGCTCACCCCTGCACCTCGACCACAGCAGTACCCCAGTGATAACATCCAAACTCACCCCTGCTACTCGACCTCCTCAGTACCCCAGTGATAACCTCCACACTCACCCCTGCACCTCTACCTCCACAGTACCTCAGTGATAACCTCCACACTTACCCCTGTACCTCGACCTCCACAGTACCTCATTGATAACCTCCACACTCACCCCTGCAGCTCGACACCCACAGTACCCCAGTAATAACTTCCCCACTCACCCCTGCACCTCGACCACAGCAGTATCTCAGTGATAACCTCGACACTCACCCCTGCAGCTCGACCTCCACAGTACACGAGAAATAACCTCCACGCTCACCCCTGCACCTCTACCTCCGCAGTGCCCCAGTGATAACTTCCACATTCAACACTGCACCTCAACCTCCACAGTACCCCAGAATGATAACCTCCACGCTCACCCCTGCACCTCGACCACAGCAGTACCCCAGTGATAACCTCCACATCCACCCCTGCACCTCTACCTCCGCAGTGCCCCAGTGATAACTTCCGCATTCAACACTGCACCTCAACCTCCACAGTACCCCAGAATGATAACCTCCACGCTCACCCCTGCACCTCGACCACAGCAGTATCCCAGTGATAACCTCCACACTCACCCATGCACCTTGTCCTCGGCAGTACCACAGTGATAACCTCCAAACCCACCCCTGCACCTCGACCTCCACAGTACCCCAGTGATAACCTTCACACCCACCCCTGCACCTCAACCTTCGCAGTACCCCACTAATAACCTCCACACCCATCCCCTGCCGCTCGACCTCCACAGTACCCCAGTGATAACCTCCACACTGACCCCTGCACCTCAACCTCGACAGTAGCCTAGTGATACCCTCCACACTCACCCCTGCACCTCGACCTCCAAATTACCTCAGCGATAACCTCCACACTCACCCCTGCACCTCTACCTCCACAGTACCTCAGTGATACCCTCCACACTCCCCCCTGCAGTTCGACACCCACAGTACCCCAGTAAAAACTTCCCCACTCACCCCTGCACCTCAACCACAGCAGTATATCAGTGATAACCTCCACACTCACCCCTGCACCTCGACCTCTGCAGTACCACAGTGATAACCTCCACACTCACCCCTGCAGCTCGACCTCCATAGTACCCCAGTAATAACCTCCACACCCACCACTGCACCTCAACCTCCACAGTACCCCAGTGATAACCTCCACGCTCACCCCTGCACCTCGACCACAGCAGTATCCTAGTGATAACCTCCACACTCACCCCTGCACCTCGACCTCCACAGTACCCCAGTGATAACTTCCACACTCACCCCTGCACCTCCACCTCCACAGTTCCCCAGTGATAACCTCCACACCCACACCTGCACGTCAACCTCTGCAGTACCTCAGTAATAACCGCCACACCCACCCCTGCAACTCAACCTCCACAGTACCCCAGTGATAACCTCCACACCCACCCCTGCACCTCAAACTCCACAGTACCCCAGTGATAACCTCCACACCCACCCCCTGCACCTCGACCTCCACAGTACCCCAGTGATAACCTCCACACCCACCCCTGCAGCTCGACCTCCACAGTACCCCAGTGATAACCTCCACACTCACCCCTGCACCTCGACCTCCGCAGTACCCCAGTGATAACCTCCACACCCACCCCTGCACCTCGACCTCCACAGTACCCCAGTGATAATCTCCACACTCACCCCTGCACCTCCACCACAGCAGGACCCCAGTGATAAACTCCACACTCATCCCTGCACCTCATTCTCCACAGTACTCCAGGGATAACCTCCACACTCACCCCTGCACCTCAACCTCCACAGTACCCCAGTGATAACCTCCACACTCACCCCTGCACCTCGACCTCCACAGTACCCCAGTGATAACCTCCACAATCACCCCTGCACCTCGACCACAGCAGGACCCCAGTGATAACCTCCACATTCACCCCTGCACCTCGACCTCCACAGTACCTCAGTGATAACCTCCATTCTCACCCCTGCACCTCGACCTCTGCAGTACCCCAGTGATAACCTCCACAATCACCCCTGCACCTCGACCTCCAGCAGTACCTCAGTGATAACCTCCACATTCACCCCTGCACCTCGACCTCCACAGTACCCAGTGATAACCTCCACACTCACCCCAGCACCCCCTGCACCCCAGTGATAACCTCCACAGTCACCCCTGCAGTGATAACCTCCACACTCACACACCTACCCCCTGCACCTCCGCCTCCACAGTGCCCCAGTGATAACCTCCACACTCACCCCCTGCACCTCCCACCTCAGCAGTACCCCAGTGATAACCTCCACACTCACCCCTGCACCTCTACCTCCACAGTACCCCAGTGATAACCTCCCACACTCACCCCTGCACCTCTCCAGCAGGACCCCAGTGATAACCTCCACACACCCCCTGCACCTCCCTCCACAGTACCTCAGTGATAACCTCACAATCACCCCTGCACCTCCCTCCAGCAGTGATAGTGATAACCTCCCACACGCCCCTGCACCTCAACCTCCACAGGACAGTGATAACCTCCACACTGATAACTGCACCTCCACCTCCACAGTACCTCAGTGATAACCTCCACACTCACCCCTGCACCTCCACAGTACCTCAGTGATAACCTCCAACATCACCCCTGCACCCTGCACACTGCAGGACCTCAGTGATAACCTCCACACTCACCCCTGCAGTACCTCAGTCCACAATCACCCCTGCACCTCGACCTCCACAGTGCCTCAGTGATAACCTCCACACACCCTGCACCTCCCACAGCAGACCCCAGTGATAACCTCCACACTCACCCCTGCACCTCGACCTCCACAGTACCCCAGTGATAACCTCCACAATCACCCCTGCACCTCGACCTCCACAGTACCCCAGTGATAACCTCCACACTCACCCCTGCACCTCGACCTCCACAGTACCCCAGTGATAACCTCCACACCACCCCTGCACCTCGACCTCCACAGTACCCCAGTGATAACCTCCACACTCACCCCTGCACCTCTACCTCCACAGTACCCCAGTGATAACCTCCACACTCACCCTGCACCTCGACCTCCGCAGTACCCCAGTGATAACCTCCACACTCACCCCTGCACCTCCACCTCCACAGTACCCCAGTGATAACCTCCACACTCACCCCTGCACCTCGACCTCCACAGTACCCCAGTGATAACCTCCACACCCCAGCACCCCTCACCCCCTCCTGTGATAACCTCCCACACCCCTGCACCACCCCACCCCCAACCCCCACAACCCCACACCCCAGTGATAAACCCACCACCACCCTCAACCTCCACAGTACCCCAGTGATAACCTCCACACTCACCCTGCACCTCCCACCGCAGTACCCCAGTGATAACCTCCACACTCACCCCTGCACCTCGACCTCCACAGTACCCCAGTGATAACCCACCACACCCACCCCTGCAACCCCGACCTCCCACAGTACCCTCCAGTGATAACCTCCACACTCACCCCTGCCTCCACCTCCTCAGTACCCCAGTGATAACCTCCACACTCACCCCTGCACCTGAACCTCCACAGTACCCCAGTGATAACCTCCACACTCACCCCCTGCACCTCCCACCTCCACAGTACCCCAGTGATAACCTCCACACTCACCCCCCCTGCACCTCGACCTCCACAGTACCCCAGTGATAACCTCCACACCCACCCCTGCACCTCGACCCCAGTATCCCCAGTGATAACCTCCACACACCCCCCCTGCACCTCAACCTCCACAGTACCCCAGTCCCAGTGATAACCTCCACACCCACCCCTGCACCTCAACCTCCACAGTACCCCAGTGATAACCTCCACACCCACCCCTGCACCTCGACCACCACAGTACCCCAGTGATAACCTCCACACCCACCCCTGCACCTCGACCTCCACAGTACCCCAGTGATAACCCACACTCACCCCTGCACCTCAACCTCCACAGTACCCCAGTGATAACCTCCACACCCCCCTGCCCCCTGCACCCCAGTGATCTCGACCACAGCACCCCCAGTGATAACCTCCACACTCACCCCCTGCACCTCGTCCCTCCACAGTACCCCAGTGATAACCTCCACACCCGCCCCTGCACCTCGACCTCCACAGTACCCCAGTGATAACCTCCACACTCACCCCTGCACCTCCACCTCCACAGTTCCCCAGTGATAACCTCCACACCCACCCCTGCACCTCAACCTCCGCAGTACCCCACTAATAACCTCCACACCCACCCCTGCCGCTCAACCTCCACAGTACCCCAGTGATAACCTCCACACTCACCCCTGCACCTCAACCTCCACAGTAGCCCAGTGATAACCTCCACACTCACCCCTGCACCTCGACCTCCAAATTACCCCAGTGATAACCTCCACACTCACCCCTGCACCTCAACCTCCACAGTACCTCAGTGAAAACCTCCAAACTTACCCCTGTACCTCAACCTCCACAGTACCTCAGTGATACCCTCCACAATCATCCCTGCAGTTCGACACCCACAGTACCCCAGTAATAACTTCCCCACTCACCCCTGCACCTCGACCACAGCAGTATCTCAGTGATAACCTCCACACTCACCCCTGCACCTCAACCTCTGCAGTACCCCAGTGATAACCTCCACACCCACCACTGCACCTCAACCTCCACAGTACCCCAGTGATAACCTCCACGCTCACCCCTGCACCTCGACCACAGCAGTATCCCAGTAATAACCTCCTGACTCACCCCTGCACCTCGATCTCCGCAGTACCTCAGTGATAACCTCCACACCAATCCCTGCACCTCGACCTCCTCAGTACCCCAGTGATAACTTCCACACTCACCCCTGTACCTCGACCTCCATAGTACCCTGGTGATAATCTGCAAACTCACCCCTGCACCTCGACCTCCGCAGTACCCCAGTGATAACCTCCACACCAACCCCTGCACCTCCACCTCCACAGTACCCCAGTGATAACCTCCACACTCACCCCTGCACCTCCACCTCCACAGTTCCCCAGTGATAACCTCCACACCCACCCCTGCACCTCAACCTCCACAGTACCCCAGTGATAACCTCCACACCCACCCTGCACCTCGAACCTCCACAGTACCCCAGTGATAACCTCCACACTTACCCCTGCACCTCGACCTCCACAGTACCCCAGTGATAACCTCCACTCACCCCTGCACCTCGACCTCCACAGTACCCCAGTGATAACCTCCACACACCCCTGCACCTCAAACTCCATAGTACCCCAGTGATAACCTCCACACTCACCCCTGCACCTCAACCTCCACAGTACCCCAGTGATAACCTCCACACTCACCCCTGCACCTCGACCTCCACAGTACCCCAGTGATAACCTCCACACTCACCCCTGCACCTCGACCTCCACAGTACCCCAGTGATAACCTCCACACTCACCCCTGCACCTCGACCTCCACAGTACCCCAGTGATAACCTCCACACTCACCCCTGCACCTCAACCTCCACAGTACCCCAGTGATAACCTCCACACTCACCCCTGCACCTCACACCCCAGCACCTGATAACCTCCAGTCCCCACCCCTGCAGACTCCGCACAGTGCCTCAGTGATAACCTCCACAATCCCCTGCACCTCCCTCCTCAGTATCCCAGTCCATAACCTCCACACCACCCCTGCACCTCGACCTCCACAGTACCCCAGTGATAACCTCCACACTCACCCCTGCACCACCCACAGTACCCCAGTGATAACCTCCACACTCACCCCTGCACCTCGACCTCCACAGTACCCCAGTGATAACCTCCACACTCACCCCTGCACCACGACCTCCACAGTACCCCAGTAATAACCTCCACAACCACCCCTGCAGCTCAACCTCCACAGTACCCCAGTGATAACCTCCACACTCACCCCTGCACCTCGACCACAGCAGTATCCCAATGATAACCTCCACATTCACCCCTGCACCTCGATCTCCGCAGTAACCCAGTGATAACCTCACACCCACCCCTGCACCTCGACCTCCACAGTACCCCAGTGATAACCTCCACACCCACCCCTGCACCTCGACCTCCAACAGTACCCCAGTGATAACCTCCACACCCACCCCTGCACCTCAACCTCCACAGTACCCCAGTGATAACCTCCACACCCCCCTGCACCTCGACCTCCACAGTACCCCAGTGATAACCTCCACACCCACCCCTGCACCTCGAGTCCACCCCCAGTGATAACCTCCACACTCACCCCTGCACCCCTCCAGTACCCCAGTGATAACCACCACCATTCACCCCTGCCCTCGACCTCCACAGTACCCCCAGTGATAACCTCCACACTCACCCCTGCACCTCGACCTCCACAGTACCCCAGTGATAACCTCCACTCACCCCTGCACCTCCCCTGCCCCCAGTGATAACCTCCACACTCACCCCTGCCCTCAGTCCCCCCCAGGATAACCTCCACACCCCCTGCCCAAACCTCCACAGTACCCCAGTGATAACCTCCACACTCACCCCTGCACCTCAACCTCCACAGTACCCCAGTGATAACCTCCACACTCACCCCTGCACCCCACAGTACCCCAGTGATAACCTCCACTCACCCCTGCACTCTCACCTCCTCAGTGTGATAACCTCCACACTCACCCCTGCTGTGCCTCAACCTCCAGTACCCCAGTGATAACCTCCACACACTCACCCCTGCACTCACCCTCCCACAGTACCCCAGTGATAACCTCCACACTCACCCCTGCACCTCGACCTCCACAGTACCCCAGTGATAACCTCCACACACTCACCCCTGCACCTCGACCTCCACAGTACCCCAGTGATAACCTCCACACTCACCCCTGCACCTCGACCTCCACAGTACCCCAGTGATAACCTCCACACTCACCCCTGCACCTCTACCTCCAGCAGTACCCCAGTGATAACCTCCACACTCACCCCTGCACCTCGACCTCCACAGTACCCCAGTGATAACCTCCACACCCACCCCTGCACCTCAACCTCCACAGTACCCCAGTGATAACCTCCACACTCACCCCTGCACCTCGACCTCCACAGTACCCCAGTGATAACCTCCACACCCACCCCTGCACCTCGACCTCCAGAGCCCCCAGTGATAACCTCCACCCCACCCTGCTGATCCTCGACCTCCACAGTACCCCAGTGATAACCTCCACCCCACCCCTGCACCCACCCACCCCCCAGTGACCACCTCCACAGTACCCTCAGTGATAACCTCCACACCTGCCACAGCAGTACCCCAGTGATAACCTCCACACCCACCCCTGCACCTCGACCTCCACAGTACCCCAGTGATAACCTCCACACTCCACCCCTGCACCTCGACCTCCACAGTACCCCAGTGATAACCTCCACACTCACCCCTGCAGCTCGACCTCCACAGTACCCCAGTGATAACCTCCACACTCACCCCTGCACCTCGACCTCCACAGTACCCCAGTGATAACCTCCACACTCACCCCTGCACCTCGACCTCCACAGTTCCCCAGTGATAACCTCCACACTCACCCCTGCACCTCGAACCTTCACAGTACCCCAGTGATAACCTCCACACACCCCTGCACCCCTGCACCTCGACCTCCACAGTACCCCAGTGATAACCTCCACACACCCCTGCACCCCGACCACCACAGTACCCCAGTGATAACCTCCACACTCACCCCTGCACCTCAACCTCCAAAGTACCCCAGTGATAACCTCCACACTCACCCCTGCACCTCTACCTCCACAGTACCCCAGTGATAACCTCCACACTCACCCTGCACCTCGACCTCCTCAGTACCCCAGTGATAACCTCCACACTCACCCCTGCGCCTCAACCTCCACAGTACCCCAGTGATAACCTCCACACCCCTCACCCCTGCACCTCGACCTCCACAGTACCCCAGTGATAACCTCCACACTCACCCCTGCACCTCGACCTCCACAGTACCCCAGTGATAACCTCCACACCCACCCCTGCACCTCAACCTCCACAGTACCCCACCCCTGATAACCTCCACACACACCCCCACACCCACCCCTGTGCCTCAAACTCCATAGTACCCCAGTGATAACCTCCACACTCACCCCTGCACCTCAACCTCCACAGTACCCCAGTGATAACCTCCACACCACCCCTGCACCTCGACCTCCACAGTACCCCAGTGATAACCTCCACACTCACCCCTGCACTCGACCCCCCACAGTACCCCAGTGATAACCTCCACACTCACCCCTGCACCTCGACCTCCAAAGTACCTCAGTGATAACCTCCACACCCACCCCTGCACCTCAACCTCCGCAGTACCCCAGTGATAACCTCCACACTCCCACCCCTGCACCTCAACCTCCGCAGTACCCCAGTGATAACCTCCACACTCACCCCTGCAGTTCAACCTCCACAGTACCCCAGTGATAACCTCCACACTCACCCCTGCACCTCGACCTCCACAGTACCTCAGTGATAACCTCCACACTCACCCCTGCACCCCGACCACAGCAGTACCCCAGTGATAACATCCACACTCACCCCTGCACCTCAACCTCCACAGTACCCCAGTGATAACCTCCACACTCACCCCTGCACCTCTACCTCCACAGTATCCCAGTGATAACCTCCACACTCACCCCTGCACCTCGTCCTCCTCAGTACCCCAGTGATAACCTCCACACTCACCCCTGCACCTCAACCTCCACAGTACCCCAGTGATAACCTCCACACTCACCCCTGCACCTCGACCTCCACAGTACCCCAGTGATAACCTCCACACTTACCCCTGCACCTCAACCTCCACAGTACCCCAGTGATAACCTCCACTCACCCCTGCACCTCGACCTCCTCAGTACCCCACTGATAATCTCCACACACACCCCTGTGCCTCAAACTCCATAGTACCCCAGTGATAACCTCCACACTCACCCCTGCAGCTCTACCTCCACAGTACCTCAGTGATAACCTCCACACTTACCCCTGTACCTCGACCTCCACAGTACCTCAGTGATAACCGCCAGACTCACCCCTGCAGCTCGACCTCCGCAGTACCCCAGTGATAACCTCCACACTCACCCCTGCAACTCGACCTCCTCAGTACCCCAGTGATAACCTCCACACTCACCTCTGCACCTCGTCCTCCTCAGTACCCCAGTGATAGCCTCCACACTCAGCCCTCCACCTCGACCTCCTCAGTACCCCAGTGATAACCTCCACACTCACCCCTGCACTCGACCTCCACAGTAGCCCAGTGATAACCTCCACACCCCTGCACCTCGACCTCCACAGTACCCCAGTGATAACCTCCACACTCACCCCTGCACCTCGACCTCCACAGTACCTCAGTGATAACATCCACACTTACCCCTGAACCTCGATCTCCACAGTACCTCAGTGATAACCTCCACACTCACCCCTGCAGCTCGACCTCCACAGTAACCCAGTAATAACCTCCACACCGAACCCGGCACCTCGACCTCCGCAGTACCCCAGTAATAACCTCCACACCCACCCCTGCACCTCAACCTCCACAGTACCCCAGTGATAACCTCCACACTCACCACTGCACCTCGACCACAGCAGTACCCCAGTGATAACATCCTTACTCACCCCTGCACCTCAACCTCCACAGTACCCCAGTGATAACCTCCACATTCACCCCTGCACCTCTACCTCCACAGTACCCCAGTGAAAACCTCCACACTCACCGCTGCACCTCGTCCTCCTTAGTACCCCAGTGATAACCTCCACACTCACCCCTGCGCCTCAACCTCCACAGTACCCCAGTGATAACCTCCACACTCACCCCTGCACCTCGACCTCCACAGTACCCCAGTGATAACCTCCACTCACCCCTGCACCTCGACCTCCTCAGTACCCCAGTGATAATCTCCACACACACCCCTGTGCCTCAAACTCCATAGTACCCCAGTAATAACCTCCACACTCACCCCTGCACCTCTACCTCCACAGTACCTCAGTGATAACCTCCAGACTCACCCCTGCAGCTCGAGCTCCGCAGTACCCCAATGATAACCTCCACAACCACCCCTGCACCTCGACCACAGCAGTATCCCAGTGATAACCTCCACATTCACCCCTGCACCTCGACCTCCGCAGTACCCCAGTGATAACCTCCACACCCACCCCTGCACCTCGACCTCCACAGTACCCCAGTGATAACCTCCACACCCACCCCTGCACCTCGACCTCCACAGTACCCCAGTGATAACCTCCACACCCACCCCTGCAGCTCGACCTCAGCAGCAACCCAGTAATAACCTCCACACTCACCCCTGCCCCTCGACCTCCACAGTACCACAGTGATAACCTCCACACCCACCCCTGCTACTCGACCTCCTCAGTATCCCAGGGATAACCTCCAAACTAACCCCTGCTACTCGACCTCCTCCGTAGCCCAGAGATAACCTCCACACTCACCCCTGCACCTCTACCTCCACAGTACCTCAGTGATAACCTCCACACTTACCCCCTGCACCTCGACCTCCACAGTACCTCAGTGATAACCTCCACACTCAACCCTGCAGCTCGACACCCACAGTACCCAAGTGAATAACTTCCCCACTCACCCCTGCACCTCGACCACAGCAGTATCCCAGTGATAACCTCCACACTCACCCCTGCACCTCGACCACTGCAGTACCCCAGTGATAACCTCCACACTCACCCCTGCACCTCGACCTCCGCAGTACCCCACTGATAACCTCCACACTCACCCCTGCAGCTCGACCTCCACAGTACCCCAGAAATAACCTCCACAACCACCCCTGCACCTCAACCTCCACAGTACCCCAGTGATAACCTCCACACCCACCCCTGCACCTGGACCTCCACAGTACCCCAGTGATAACCTCCACACCCACCCCTGCACCTCGACCTCCACAGTACCCCAGTGATAACCTCCACACCCACCCCTGCACCTCGACCTCCACAGTACCCCAGTGATAACCTCCACACCCACCCCTGCACCTCGACCTTCACAGTACCCCAGTGATAACCTCCACACCCACCCCTGCACCTGGACCTCCACAGTACCCCAGTGATAACCTCCACACCCACCCCTGCACCTCAACCTCCGCACAATACCCCAGTGATAACCTCCACACTCACCCCTGCAGCTCGACCTCCACAGCACCCCAGTGATAACCTCCACACCCACCCCTGCACCTCGACCTCCACAGTACCCCATTGATAACCTCCACACTCACCCCTGCACCTCGACCTCCAAAGTACCTCAGTGATAACCTCCACACCCACCCCTGCACCTCAACCTCCGCAGTACCCCAGTGATAACCTCCTCACTCACCCCTGCAGCTTGACCTCCACAGTACCCCAGTGATAACCTCCACACCCACCCCTGCACCTCAACCTCCGTAATACCCCAGTGATAATCTCCACACTCACCCCTGCAGTTCGACCTTCACAGCACCCCAGTGATAACCTCCACACGCACCCCTGCACCTCGACCTCCACAGTACCTCAGTGATAACCTCGACACTCACCCCTGCACCTCGACCACCGCAGTACCCCAGTGATAACCTCCACACTCACCCCTGCAGTTCGACCTTCACAGCACCCCAGTGATAACCTCCACACGCACCCCTGCACCTCGACCTCCACAGTACCCCAGTGATAACCTCCACACTCACCCCTGCACCCCGACCACAGCAGTACCCCAGTGATAACATCCACACCCCACCCCTGCACCTCACCCCTGCACCTCGACCTCCACAGTACAGTACCCCAGTGATAACCTCCACACCTCACCCCTGCACCCCCACCACAGTACCCCAGTGATAACCCCACCCCTGCCCCTGCACCTCCACAGTACCCCAGTGATAACCTCCAACCCCTGCATCCACCTCCACCTCCACCCCTGCACCTCAACCTCCACAGTACCCCAGTGATAACCTCCACACTCACCCCTGCACCTCTCTCCTCCACAGTACCCCAGTGATAACCTCCACTCACCCCTGCACCCTCGACCTCCACAGTACCCCAGTGATAACCTCCACACTCACCCCTGCACCTCAGTACCCCAGTGTACCCCAGTGATAACCTCCACACTCACCCCTGCACCTCAACCTCCACAGTACCCCAGTGATAACCTCCACACTCACCCCTGCACCTCGACCTCCACAGTACCCCAGTGATAACCTCCACACTCACCCTGCACCTCCACCACTGATAACCTCCACCCCCCTGCACCTCGACCTCCACAGTACCCCAGTGATAACCTCCACTCTCACCCCTCCACCTCCTCAGCCCCTCGACCCCAGTGATAACCTCCACACTCACCCCTGCACCTCGACCTCCACAGTACCCCAGTGATAACCTCCACACTCACCCCTGCAGCCCCCAGTGATAACCTCCACACTCATCCCTGCACTTTGACCTCCACCCCCAGTGTGATAACCTCCACACTCACCCCTGCAACCTCGACCTCCTCAGTACCCCAGTGATAACCTCCCACACTCACCCCTGCACCTCGCCTCCTCAGTACCCCCAGTGATAACCTCCACACCTCACCCCTGCACCTCGACCTCCTCTTGATAACCTCCACACTCCACCCTCCACCTCGACCTCCTCGACCTCCAAGTGATAACCTCCACACCCACCCCTGCATCTCCACCTCCACAGTACCCCAGTGATAACCTCCACACTCACCCCTGCACCTCACCTCCACAGTACCCCAGTGATAACCTCCACACTCACCCCCTGCACCTCCACCTCCACAGTACCCCCAGTGATAACCTCCACACTCACCCTCCTGCACCTCCTCACCTCCACAGTACCCCCAGTGATAACCTCCACTCACCAACCCCCTCCACTACCCCGAACCTCCGCAGTACCCTGTGATAACCTCCACACTTACCCCTGTACCTCGACCTCCACAGTACCCCAGTGATAACCTCCACACTCACCCCTGCAGCTCGACCTCCACAGTACCCCAGTGATAACCTCCACACTCACCCCTGCACCTCGACCTCCACAGTACCCCAGTGATGACCTCCACACTCACCCCTGCAACTCGACCTCCGCAGTACCCCAGTAATAACCTCCACACCCGACCCTGCACCTCAACCTCCGCAGTACCCCAGTGATAACCTCCACACCCACCCCTGCACCTCCCCAGTGACCTCCACAGTTCCCCCCCCAGTGATAACCTCCACACTCAACCCCTGCACCTCGACCACAGCAGTATCCCAGTGATAACCTCCACACCCACCCCTGCACCTCGACCTCCGCCGTACCCCAGTGATAACCTCCACATCCACCCCTGCACCTTGACCACAGCAGTACCCCAGTGATAACCTCCACACCCACCCCTGCACCTCCACCTCCACAGTACCCCAGTGATAACCTCCACACTCACCCCTGCACCTCGACCTCCACAGTACCCCAGCGATAACCTCCACACCCACCCCTGCACCTCGACCTCCACAGTACCCCAGTGATAACCTCCACACCCACTCCTGCACCTCGACCACAGCAGTACCCCAGTGATCACCTCCACACTCACCCCTGCACCTCCACCTCCACAGTACCCCAGTGATAACCTCCACACTCACCCCTGCAGCTCGACCTTCACAGCACCCCTGTGATAACCTCCACACTCACCCCTGCGCCTCAACCTCCACAGTACCCCAGTGATAACCTCCACACTCACCCCTTCACCTCGACCTCCACAGTACCCCAGTGATAACCTCCACACTCACCGCTGCACCTCGTCCTCCTCAGTTCCCCTGTGATAACCTCCACACTCACCCCTGCGCCTCAACCTCCACAGTACCCCAGTGATAACCTCCACACTCACCCCTGCCCCTGGACCTCCACAGTACCCCAGTGATAACCTCCACACGCACCCCTGCACCTCTACCTCCACAGTACCTCAGTGATAACCTCCACACTTATCCCTGTACCTCGACCTCCACAGTACCTCAGTGATAACAGCCAGACTCACCCCTGCAGCTCGACCTCCACAGTACCCCAGTGATAACCTCCACACTCACCCCTGCAACTCGACCTCCTCAGTACCCCAGTGATAACCTCCACACTCACCCCTGCACCTCGACCTCCACAGTATCCCAGTGATAACCTCCATACTCACCCCTGCACCTCCACCTCCACAGTACCCCAGTGATAACCTCCACACTCACCCCTGCAGCTCGACCTTCACAGTACCCCAGTGATAACCTCCACACTTACCCCTGCAGCTCGACCTTCACAGCACCCCAGTGATAACCTCCACACTCACCCCTGCACCTCGACGACAGCAGTACCCCAGTGATAACCTCCACACTCACCCCTGCACCTCTACCTCCACAGTACCCCAGTAATAACCTCCACACTCACCTCTGCACCTCTACCTCCACAGTACCCTAGTGATAACCTCCATACTCACCCCTGCGTCTCGAGCTCCACAGTACCTCAGTGATAACCTCCACACCCGCCCCTGCAGCTCGACTTCCGCAGTACCCCAGTAATAACCTCCACACCCGACCCTGCACCTCAACCTCTGCAGTACCCCAGTAATAACCTCCACACCCACCCCTGCACCTCAACCTCCACAGTACCCCAGTGATAACCTCCACACTCACCCCTGCGTCTCGACCTCCACAGTACCTCAGTGATAACCTCCACACTCACCCCTGCAGCTCGACCTCCACAGTACCCCAGTAATAACCTCCACACCGAACCCGGTACCTCGACCTCCGCAGTACCCCAGTGATGACCTCCACGCTCCCCCTGCAGCTCGACCTCCGCAGTACCCCAGTGATAACCTCCACATTCACCCCTGCACCTTGACCACAGCAGTACCCCAGTGATTACCTCCACACTCACCCCTGCACCTCGACCTCCAGAGTACCCTGTTGATAATCTGCAAACTCACCCCTGCACCTCGACCTCCTCAGTACCCCAGTGATAACCTCCACACCCACCCCTGCACCTCGACCACAGCAGTACCCCAGTGATAACCTCCACACTCACCCCTGCATCTCGCCCTCCACAGTACCCCAGTGATAACCTCCCCAGGGTGACCCTTACCGTGCTCACCCCTGCATCTCTTTGCCTGACCCCACCAGCAGTCCCCAGTGATAACCACAGGAAATGTGTCCCCAGGGGTGACCCAGACCGACAGAGGGAAGTGCATGGCTGACCTCCAGAGGGGGGGTAATGCTGCTGTGGCCTTCACACAGGGTCTTTGCCTGACTGCCCAGTCCAGCAGAGGTCAGCAGAGAGCTCCTGGAGTTACACAGGAAATGTGTGTCGGCAGCAGGACCCTTCATTCAGGGGTAATGAGGAAGTGATACTATATGCTGTAATCTTCACACACAGGGTAGAACTATATAAACCACAGGGTAATGAGTGGGGTAATACTGCTGTACCCTTCACACAGGGTAATGGTGGGGTAATACTGCTGTACCCTTCACACAGGGTAATGAGTGGGGTAATACTGCTGTACCCTTCACACAGGGTAATGAGTGGGGGTACTGCTGTACCCTCCACACAGGGTAATGAGTGGGGTAATACTGCTGTACCCTCCACACAGGGTAATGAGTGGGGTAATACTGCTGTACCCTTCACACAGGGTAATGAGTGGGGTAATACTGCTGTACCCTTCACACAGGGTAATGAGTGGGGTAATACTGCTGTACCCTTCACACAGGGTAATGAGTGGGGTAATACTGCTGTACCCTTCACACAGGGTAATGAGTGGGTAATACTGCTGTACCCTCCACACAGGGTAATGAGTGGGGTAATACTGCTGTACCCTTCACACAGGGTAATGAGGGGGTAATACTGCTGTATCCTTCACACAGGGTAATGAGTGGGGTAATACTGCTGTACCCTTCACACAGGGTAATGAGTGGGGGTAATACTGCTGTACCCTTCACACAGGGGTAATGGGTGGGGTAATGGGTGGGGGGTAATACTGCTGTACCCTTCACACAGGGTAATGGGTGGGGTAATACTGCTGTACCCTTCACACAGGGGTAATGGGTGGGGGTAATACTGCTGTACCCTTCACACAGGGTAATGAGTGGGGGGTATGCTGCTGTACCCTTCACACAGGGTAATGGGTGGGGTAATACTGCTGTACCCTTCACACAGGGTAATGAGTGGGGTAATACTGCTGTACCCTTCACACAGGGTAATGAGTGGGGAGTAATACTGCTGTACCCTTCACACAGGGTAATGAGTGGGGTAATACTGCTGTCCCTTCACACAGGGTAATGAGTGGGGTATGGGGTAATAATACTGCTGTACCCCTTCACACAGGGTAATGAGTGGGCTAATACTGCTGTACCCTTCACACAGGGTAATGAGTGGGGTAATACTGCTGTACCCTTCACACAGGGTAATGGGTGGGGTAATACTGCTGTACCCTTCACACAGGGTAATGAGTGGGAATACTGCTGTACCCTTCACACAGGGTAATGAGTGGGGTAATACTGCTGTACCCTTCACACAGGGTAATGAGTGGGGTAATACTGCTGTACCCTTCACACAGGGTAATGAGTGGGGTAATACTGCTGTACCCTTCACACAGGGTAATGAGTGGGGTAATACTGCTGTACCCTCCACACAGGGTAATGAGTGGGGTAATACTGCTGTACCCTCCACACAGGGTAATGAGTGGGGTAATACTGCTGTGCCCTTCACACAGGGGGGTAATGGGTGGGGTAATACTGCTGTACCCTTCACACAAGGTAATGAGTGGGGTAATACTGCTGTACCCTTCACACAGGGTAATGAGTGGGGTAATACTGCTGTACCTTTCACACAGGGGTAATGAGGTGGGGTAATACTGCTGTACCCTTCACACAGGGTAATGAGTGGGGTAATACTGCTGTACCCTTCACACAGGGTAATGAGTGGGGTAATACTGCTGTACCCTCCAGGAATACTCAGGGCCATATTCTCAGTGTAGAAGAACTGTTCTGGCACCAGCTTTCCCTGTTCCACAGCCTAACTTTATCTTATACATGTTAGAAGGTGAAACTGTCCACAGACCACTGCTTTGATTGAAAATGTTATCTGCATGCAGGCTACAATTTTTAATGTTAACAGGAAGTAGCAGAGAGAGATGACGGAACCTGCAGGCTACTGAAGTCTGAAAGAGTCGACTTCTGCTCTTAGTGGATAAAAAATGGAGGTGGTTTGCAGCCATTATGGCTCATTAAATGTCCTGACTGTGGGGTTTCAGCGCTGACACGAGTTTAGCTGCCATGAGACTGACCTCAGGGCTGCAGCACAGCAGTACATGAGCAGGGCCTTGTGCTCCGCTTAATGAGTGACCGCAAACATCTGACTGCAGTCTGTCTACGGCAGAGAGGACACCACCTCTGCAGTGTTCAAGAGCACTCACCCACAATACATCAGGCTGTCCTGCACAAACTTCCCGTCATGCACCTCACCGGCGAGATCATCTGAGAGAGAGAGAGAGAGAGAGAGAGAGAGAGAGAGAGAGAGAGAGAGAGAGAGAAGTACCAAAGCATTTACAAGGGTGACTAAATTAATGAATGAATGTTTACGACTGAATCTAGAGCGCTATACAATGTGTCATTATGCACAGCCCAGTCTTTCTTCATGAGATGTCCGCCGCGTGTCTTTGTCACGCGCCTTCACATAGATCGGTTTAGGCCCTAACTGTCAGATATTGTCTGTCTTCGATCAGAGGCGATGCTTTCCTTACTCTCTCAGACCCAGAATTCAGCTCAGGCCAACAGCACATGACTAGCCTGCCATTTGTAATATTTTCTTATAAGTAATAGAGGCAGAAATTTTCGCACCACCAGTTTTAAATGTTTTCAATCCACCTAATCTAGGCTGGTCTGCTTTTCCCGTTCAGTAATAGGTAACCTGAGCACGTATGTATCTGATCAGAAAACAGTTCTGCTGAACACTGAGAATAATACTGCAGAGACTCGCTCACATCTGTTCACGGGACAAATAACGATACTTCTTCCCTGTAGCTCACATTAGTCTGACACACAATCTCCCACTATGACAGATATAATTCACCACCAGGAGGAAGGGAAGTTCTCCATGTCAGTGAAATGATATACATCACGAATCCATCAGATACAACAAATGATAATACTGAACTCGTCTGCAGATTGAGTATGTTATGGAGAGGGCGACTGCAGTCCACATCAGGAAGTACATTAGGCCACAAAGACACTCCGTGCATTAGACTACTGTAGCAATGCACTGCACCAAATACAGAGATCTACATTTCTAGTTTCCACAGTATCTTCGTCCATACTTAAAGTGATTACTTAACTTTACTGACATCATCCAGCAGTTTTCCCTCCAACCCTAATTTTGCAGATATTATATTTGACGATAGAGAGACCATTGCTTTGTTCGAGTTGGAGTAAAACCAATGGGAAGAGGACTAGGCAGCCTTGTTCAAAAACCAATAAAAAAGCAATTAAACAATGTGTCCCACACGGAACAATCTTCAGCACTGAGCTGCAGACACACTGTCACTCGGGAGTCTGGAGCTGTGATTGGACGAGAGAGGGAGCAGGCTGACCGGAGAGGTGGGCGGGCACGATGACAAAGTCGTCCGTGTCACAGGAGGAGTCTTTGCTGCTCCCGCCTGCGGAGTCCTTCAGCAGGAAGTCAGGGGAGTCCTGAGACTGGGAGGGCAGAGCTTTGGGCTGCAGCAGCTGAATCTCGGCAACCGAGAGCTGCAGAGCCAAAATGGTGGGAGGATAGCAGCTTTGGGTCACTTATGTAATTGCTTTGGGATAAAATTACTTTTCTACACTTCAGTGTGCCTGCAGGTGTAATTATAATAATTAATTGTGGCCCTCTTGGTAGGTTCAGTTGTACCAGGCAAGATCATTCGAGTATAGAAAAAAATTTGAATCTGAAGCAATTGAGTAAATGTTTCAGTTCTAGAGGAGAGATCATTGGCGATGTTCAACTGAGCCAAGCTACCTACTAAAGGCAACGATGTTCGAAGGAAAAGTACTTGATTTTGATTTTCTAGAACATATGTCACAAGCTCACAAATGCATGTTTTACTGTTGACTGAAGTCTCAGCCTCTACAAGATATTTTTAGATGCTCCCAAAAGAGTAGCTAATGATCTGAATTGACGCTGTATCTCTCTTTTTCTCTCCCTCTCTCTCTCACTCACGCACACACACACGCACACACACAAACACAGAACAGAAGTTTGCACACATGGAATGTGTTAGTTAGCGGCTCATGGGCCCCGCCCCCTGCTCCGGAGTCCCATGTCATGTGACAAGCGTGACTCACCGGAGGGGAGGCCAGGTGCGAGGTGGACGAGCTGCTGCAGGAGCTGGCAGATCCTGAGCTTGGGTACGAGGCCGTAGGAGCGAGCGCCGCTGTTAGAGCGCACACACGTGCATGTGTACAGTCATACATGCACAGTCACACGTGCACAGTCATACAAACAAAAATACCATACAAACATGCATGCGCACACGCAAACAGAGAGACACACAGCTTACGGTAAGTAGTGTCTGATGTAGAATTACTTCGCATAAAAAATACATCAGCCAAAGAAAGTGAACTGAGCTGGATCATAATCATGGTTTAATATTTCGGTGCCTCAGTTAATAATTAAAAGAGATGTGGACATCAGGAGGGGATGAAGTGATACGATACTCACATTTCCTCATGGGTGAATTCAGCTCCAGGAACGGATGCAGAAAAAACTCATCTGAAGAGAAAGACCAGGAACAATAATATAATTTACAAAGCACCACACAATGAAGAGACAGCAGTGAATCTAACGAAATAGTCGCAGTGACAGCATCTGTGCAGTCCTTATGGGAGAGAGCAGCTGAACAGACCTTCGACAGATAAACTCATCTGATGTCCACTGAAGCTAAATACACACGCGGCATCATGTGTGGACATTAATACTGCATCATATGGTGATTATTGTTGGACAAAGGTTAGTGCACATAGAGAACACTGCAGGTGAGCACACTGACCCAAGTCCATACTGTCCTTACAGTTACACTGACCCAAGTCCATACTGTCCTTACAGTTACACTGACCAAAGTCCATACTGTCTTTAGTTACACTGACTCAGGTCCATACTGTCCTAACAGTTACACTGACCCAAGTCCATACTGTCCTTACAGTTACACTGACTAAAGACCATACTGTCCTTACAGTTACACTGACACAAGTCCATACTGTCCTAACAGTTACACTGACCAAAGACCATACTGTCATCACAGTTACACTGACCAAAGTCCATATTGTCCTTACAGTTACACTGACCAAAGTCCATACTGTCCTTACAGTTACACTGACCCAAGCCCATACTGTCCTTAGTTACACTGACCCAAATCCATACTGTCCTTACAGTTACACTGACCCAAGTCCATATTCTCCTCACAGTAACACTGACCAAAGCCCATACTGTCCTTACAGTTACACTGACACAAGTCCATACTGTCCTAACAGTTACACTGACCAAAGACCATACTGTCATCACAGTTACACTGACCAAAGTCCATATTGTCCTTACAGTTACACTGACCCAAGACCATACTGTTCTTACAGTTACACTGACCCAAGACCATACTGTCCTTACAGTTACACTGACCCAAGTCCATATTCCTTACAGTTACACTGACCAAAGACCATACTGTCCTCACGGTTACACTGACCAAATCCATACTGTCCTTACAGTTACACTGACCCAAGACCATACTGTCCTTACAGTTACACTGACCCAAGTCCATACCGTCCTTACAGTTAAACCCACAGAATGACCACATATCATATCTCAGGAAAGATGCCACAATACAGCCACAGACTGAATTTCCATTGGTCATCATGGTCAGACAGAACGAAGGCCTTGTGGTATATTATCTAGTGAGACGCCAGTGAAGAACTCTTCAGACTTAAGTCAGTATGGTGACTGTGGCTGGACCAAAAAGCCAAACTGGTCATTCAGAAAGCCATTACAATCAGTGACCGCATTAAAAGGAGTGCATGCGGAAGGTGTCAAACTAGGTCCCAGCCTGTGGCAGTACTGACCAAAATCCATGCGATCCTTCGGGTTCCTTTGCAAAAGCCCCTGCAGTAGATGTCTCAGGTGACTGGAAGTTTCTCGGGGAATGCTGGGAAAGAGAAAATTTATGGTCTACTGCCAACCAATCACAGGATGAAAAATCTTTAAAAAAAAATCTCATTTCAACCTTGTTAGCACATGAGACTCGAGCAGGTCCTGTTTAGCAACACGGAACGCCAAAAATCCCTCAACAGCCTCCAACTTCAGCTCTTCACTTTTACCCTAATATCCTGATTAGCGATGCAGTATTCCCTCCTGTTTTAAACCCTTTCTTTATGCAGGGAAAGACGCACTGAGAGGATACTTCTTTTCCAGAGATGCCCAGGAGAAATGGAAGATAGAAGAGCTGTCAGTGAGGAGGGACTGAGAGGAACAGGGCTAAAGCCCCTGCAGCCGTGTTTGGGGTTAAAGGGCCTCACTCAAGGACCCAAAACCAAAGTTCTTCCCAACTTTACCTCTCCAGATCAAGTCAGAATCCCGACCCCTGCTGGGGGCTTGGACCAGCTACAGTATGACCAGTCAAGCAACCTACCGCTAGGCTAACCAGCCATCCCTGAATATAGATGAACAGTACCCAGAGGGTAGGGATCCCTGCAAGCTACAACACAGCCTCCTCTCAGGCCTTGATTGTGTGCTGGAGTGAGGATATTGTGTTCTGAATGAACTGGCAGCCTGTCCACTTGTGGGAAAGTTTATGAACACGAATGCCATGCGCCTATGCGTGTGTGTGCATCGTTTCCAAAATGATTCACTCACTTGGGGTTCAGGTTCTTGTTCTTCTCGTAGAATAACCGCAGGTCCTGAGGGCTACTGGCCTGGACATGAAGGCAACATCATGAGTTCAGCAGCTTTCACATTTTCTCAGGACCCCGGGCAGGCAAACATCACAAGAGGAAAAATGGAACTTCACATTCTCCCGAAGATCCCTCACAGTGTGTACACAAGCCCAAGAGCGAGTTCTTCCACTTTCAAATGCACCCTTCACCACAACAGCTTATATGGGTACTGAGCAAGCACTTAAACAAGACAACATGCACAGTTTGCTTTTCTCCCACTGTGTTTTTACAACAGGACATGGAGTGGGTAATTAGCTTAATGAGTACACCTTTAGCACAGCCAGGAGCGAGACCCTCACTGAACCAGCCAAGTCTGGTTAAATCTAAATCGCTCTCTATCACGCCACACTGTCACCCATCCATGTGAAGTGCATCGATGTGTTAAAATTCATTCATTCGTTTATTCAGCCCAGGTCCTGGAGTTGGTCCCAGGGAAGCAGAGAGGCACTCTATACCCCTCAAACTTCACATGCGTTTGTCAGAAATGCCACGTCAGCACAGGGCCATAACAAAGCCCTCCCAGATGACTTCAGTGTCACACATTAGGCTGAATGACAGCAGTGAAATAATGGGCTCATTACTTAAAGCTCTGCCAAAGCTGCTCTCATCGGAGTACACAGCAGTAAATCCACGTGATTCATACCTCGCTAAATCCTCCAGCTGTGCTGGATATTAAAATAAAATTGACTTGGACCAGGAAGGAGACCATTGCATCTACCCTCTTTTCTCAAAATAAGGCAGCTGTAGTCAGAGCAGATTACACTGGCAGAGGGCCTACAGCACAGATCGCGCAGTGATACTAGGTGCTCACTTGAAATGGGGCCTTCCCAGTCAGACACTGGAACACAATGGTTCCTATGCTCCACAGGTCGGCCTTGGCATCGTAGTTCTGGGACATTATAACTTCAGGAGCCTGGAGAAGGAGATGGAAAGAGCCACTCATATCAGAGATTCAAGGTGCCTTTTGGGATGTGAGCACATTTCATGCATTGAAAAGGTGAGCTAAACTTATAGAAATTAGTCATATTCACTCGCACAACAAAATGTTTCAACATTCACATGACAAGGGTGGAAGGGGACAACTGCGCTGCATATCGATTTAAACGGACACACTGTACAAACTGTATCTAAAATGGAGTCATAAATGCAAAGTTGCAAAAGGAACAATACAACAGACTTTTAAAGCAACTGCCGTCTAAATAAAAATGATAATTATGCGCCCTATAACAATCACTGGGATAACAGGACACTGAAAAGGATTGGTTCTGAATTATTTTAACATTGGCACAATAAAAAGGGCATTCAATCATTTATGGATTTTTCTCAACAGTAACCATAAGGTAATTAAATATTTTAAATTACAACCCCATTTCCCTGAAAGTTAGGATGATATAGAAAATTCTAGTGAAAAAGCAAAACAGTGATTTGTAAACCATCTTTGACTTGCATTAAATTGAAGACCATACAATACATTTTATGTTCTACTTCATGAACTATATTGATTTTTTCTGAATTCTGAATTTGATGGCAGCAAAATGTTTCAAAAAAGTTGGGACAGGGGCAATATAACACATGGAAAGCACTGACATGCTAAAAACGAGGGGATTCAATAGGGCGCATACCTCCACCACGCCATGTGTCAGCATTATTGGTTCTGGATCCATAAAAATATCATGCAGATCACAAAAAGTATGATCAATCCTACATTAGTGTAGACTACTTAACGCTGAAATTTTACAAAAATCTGTTCATTACATTAGGGACAATCATTCTATTCAGGTGCATTTTACCTTCTTTCGGATCTAGAATCCAGAATATGTTTCCGATCACTTCCAAAATTGAATCAACCCATTCTTGGACAATCACCTATCATCCAACTAAATTTCGTGCCAATCCATTCATAACTTTTTGAGTTATCCTGCAAACAAACAGACAAACACGGGTGAAAACATAGCTTCCTTGGCAGTGGTAAAAACTGGTGTAGAAGTCTTGAGGAAGTGAAGCCATCATGTCTGGACAAAAGAGAAGCATTCACTACACTACACTACACACTACACGGAGTTATATGTCAAAACGTCCAGAAACACTGCCATCTTCTCTGGGCTAGAGCTCATCTGAAATGGAGTGATGCACAGTGGACAGTACTCTTGTCAGGCCAGTCAACCATTCATAGTGTTTATGGTACTTATAGACAGTGTTCTCAATGCCAAAGAACAAAAGAACCAGTGTTGTTATTACTAAAATAAGGCTCACTAGAATCCGCCGCCATGGGAAGACTGATATCTGGACTGGAAATACAACGCCGCGGAGGGACGGACAGATGGACTGGAGGACAAACGGAAGTATGAAAAGGCATATCAATACAATAAGATATATCCAATTATCCATGTATCAGATTTTGTTGAGAAGTATTGAACGGTTTAGGAGTTCGAGTCCAGAAAAGAAGCACAATGGAGTGACAGACGGACGAAAGAACAAGTTATTTCTTTATCCCCATCCACTTCATGACCAGTATCTGTCACGGTATGGGGGTGAGCTAGACCCCATGACCTCTGAGCCACTGAAGACGCATATCAGGAAATAATGGGGTAGAAAATCCTACAAAACTGGAACAGCTGGCGTCCTCAGGTCCCTACAAAGGGCTGTTACATGGAAAGGTGATGAAACAGTGGTTATTAAGCACACCCCTGTACCTAATATTCTGGAGCATGCTGCAAGCTTTTAATTTGGAAGGAGCGTTTATTTCCCAAAAAATTATGAAGAGTAGGAAAAATATCATATACAGTCTTTGCACAGTTTTAAATTTTATACAGGTCAAGGGTAATTTACCAATCACTGCATTATGAATTTATTTCCATCTTCTGTATTGTCCCAAATTTTTCAGAACTGGCATTGCAGTGCCCCCTGGGAACTGACCATGTACATAGGGGAACCACACAGTGTAGCAGCCATCATGTTGCTCTGCAGGTACCGTGCAAACCCAAAGTCAGCTGGAAAAAACAGGAAGAAAAGGAACAGAGTCAGTGTTGAGATTTGGGTCTGGCGAAGCTACAAGTTTATATTGTTGTGCTATAGACATAATTCTGTTGGATCTCCCTCAGTAGCAGGACCAAAAGAAAGTGTCTCCTCACACAGGCTTCACCGTCTTCAGTAAACTGAATTACAACTCCTCACTAAAAGGTTCATGCAACCTCAGCAGGGCATTTCAGTGGATATTGATGCTAGGGAAGTTTCGTTCTCACTTATCTAATAAAACAAGTCACCCCCTTTGATCACAACGATTATAGTAGCCATGGCAACCTCTTGTCAGAGGTCTTGGCCTTGCTTGCCGTCGTTGTGCATCAGCTGATAAGAGATCTCCTTTTCAAGCGACAGAATTTATGAGCTTAACAGAGGTCTTTATTAAGAGTGCCGAGCAGCGTATCCAGGTGTACCAGTGAAAGTGTACAAACCCTACAAACCGAACGAATAACTCCATCAACAGGGACTGAAGCACACACGGGATCTGAATGTGTAGAACTCCAGTTATTAAAACAATTTCACTCCAATCCCTTTGCCAGCAGACTCTCTCCAATCGCATTCTAAATCTTTCCCACAACAACATCATAAAATAACCACCTGGCTATGCCACAGAACTTGGAGCTCGTTCAACAACAGAGGCAGGACTCTCATTGTCACCAAAAGCGAGTGTAACATCTGGTTACTGCAAAAAATACATACACAAGATTACTTGGCTACAAGGCCAGAGTGTTTGTCACGAAGATCGAGTGCAGGCAGAACATCCACTTTCCGGAGAATCTCACCCTCCCAGCTTGTGAAATAAATCCAGAGAATCGTCACATTCATCAAAACCCAGACTCTCTACTTATAAGCACCTGCAAAACAGCTCAATCCTCCA
The DNA here is from genome assembly GCA_029692085.1 of Gymnothorax javanicus. Taxonomy (NCBI): domain Eukaryota; kingdom Metazoa; phylum Chordata; class Actinopteri; order Anguilliformes; family Muraenidae; genus Gymnothorax; species Gymnothorax javanicus. Next base: position 99,061,039 of record CM056194.1, on the reverse strand, counting down.
AGAGTGACACTTCCCATGGCCCTGTAGAATACATAAGTTTTTACAATGAGAATATGTGCTCATAATTTTAAGTTAACGCACATATTCATGCATCCCAATTAGAAGTTATTTCTCATGATTTTCGTAGTTAGAATACATCAATATTCAAAAGCAAATGTTATGAAATTGGAAGCAGTGTAGGGCTCTGCTTTTACAGAGCACAGGGGAGGATGTAGTACTTCTCCACTGAACAGGTGCCTGCCCTCAAGGTCTCACGAGCATTTCAGCAGAATTCAAATGAGTCACACGAATGTCCTCAGTCTAGTCCTATCAGGAATATTCAGTCCAAACACCACAGAGAAGAGCTCTCAGTTACCAAAAATGAAGACTGATTTAGACGGTCCACTACAGAGAAGTGCTCACAGTTATCCAAAATGAACACTGATTGAGACAATCTGTTACAGAGAAGTGCTCACAGTTACCCAAAATGAACACTGATTTAGACTGTCCGCTACAGAGAAGTGCTCACAGTTATCCAAAATGAACACTGATTTAGTCGGTCTGCTACAGAGAAGTGCTCACAGTTACCCAAAATGAACACTGATTTAGTCGGTCTGCTACAGAGAATGCTCACAGTTACCCAAAATGAACACTGATATAGACTGTCCGCTACAAAGAAGTGCTCACAGTTACCCAAAATGAGCACTGATTTAGACGGTCCGCTACAGAGAAGTGCTCACAGTTATCCAAAATGAACACTGATTGAGACAATCTGTTACAGAGAAGTGCTCACAGTTACCCAAAATGAACACTGATTTAGACTGTCCGCTACAGAGAAGTGCTCACAGTTATCCAAAATGAACACTGATTTAGTCGGTCTGCTACAGAGAAGTGCTCACAGTTACCCAAAATGAACACTGATTTAGTCGGTCTGCTACAGAGAATGCTCACAGTTACCCAAAATGAACACTGATTTAGACGGTCCGCTACAAAGAAGTGCTCACAGTTACCCAAAATGAGCACTGATTTAGCCGGTCTGCTACGGAGAAGTGCTCACAGTTACCCAAAATGAACTCTGATTTCGTCGGTCTGCTACAAAGAAGTGCTCATAGATACCCAAAATGAACACTGATTTAGATGCTCTGCTACAGAGAAGTGCTCACAGTTACCCAAAATGAACTCTGATTTGGTCGGTCTGCTACAGAGAAGTGCTCACAGTTACCCAAAATGAGCAATGATTCAGTCAGTCTGTTACAGAGAAGTGCTCAGAGTTACCCAAAATGAACACTGATTTAGACGGTTACGTCTAAAGAAGTTTAGACTCAGAGTTACCCAAAAATGAACACTGATTTAGACGGTCAGTCGCTACAGAGAAGTGCCCACAGTCACCCAAAATGAACATTGATTTAGACGGTTCGCTTCAGAGAAGTGCTCACAGTTACCCAAAATGAACACTGATTTAGACGGTCTGCTACAGAGAAGTGCTCACAGTTACCCAAAATGAACACTGATTTAGTCGGTCTGCTACAGAGAAGTGCTAACAGTTACCCAAAATGAACACTGATTTAGACGGTTTGCTAGAGAGAAGTGCTCACAGTTACCCAAAATGAGCACTGATATAGACAGTTCGCTACAGAAAGTGCTCATAGTCACCCAAAATGAACAGTGATTTAGTCGTTCTGCTACAGAGAAGTGCTCATAGTTATCCAAAATGAACACTGATTTAGACGGTTCGCTACAGAGAAGTGCTCACAGTCACCCAAAATGAACACTGATTTTGACGGTCTTGTACAGAGAGTTGCTCACAGTTATCCAAAATGAACACTGATTTAATCAGTCCGCTACAGAGAAGTGCTCACAGTTAGCCAAAATGAACTCTGATTTAGTCAGTCCGCTAAAGAAGAGTGCTCACAGTTACCCAAAATGAACACTGATTTAGACTGTCCGCTACAAGAAGTGCTCACAGTTACCCAAAATGAACACTGATTTAGACGGTCGGCTACAGGGAAGTGCTCACAGTTACCCAAAATGAACACTGATTTAGACTGTCCGCTACAGAGAAGTGCTCACAGTAACCCAAAATGAACACTGATTTAGTCGGTCTGCTACAGAGAAGAGCTCACAGTTACCCAAAATGAACACTGATTTTGACGGTCCGCTACAGAGAAGTGCTCACAGTTACCCGAAATTAACAATGATTTAGTCGGTCCGCTACAGAGAAGTGCTCACACTGACCCAAAATGAACACTGATTTAGACTGTCCGCTACAGAGAAGTGCTCAGTTACCCAAAATGAACACAGATTTAGACTGTCCGCTACAGAGAAGTGCTCAGAGATTACCCAAAATGAACACTGATTTAGTCGGTCTGCTACAGAGAAGTGCTCAGTTACCCAAAATGAGCACAGATTTAGTCGGTCTGCTACAGAGAAGTGCTCACAGTTACCCAAAAGGAACAGTGATTTAGAAGGTCCGCTAGAGAGAAGTGCTCACAGTTACCCAAAATGAGCACTGATTTAGACGGTTCGCTACAGAGAAGTGCTTACAGTCACCCAAAATGAACACTGATTTAGACGGTTCGCTACAGAGAAGTGCTCACAGACATCCAAAATGAACACTGAAATAGTCGGTCCGCTACAGAGAAGTGCTTAGAGTTACCCAAAATGTACACTGATTTAGACTGTCCGCTACAAGAAGTGCTCACAGTTACCCAAAATGAACACTAATTTAGACTGTCCGCCACAGAGAAGTGCTCAGAGTTACCCCAAATCAACACTGATTTAGTCAGTCTGCTACAGAGAAGTGCAAACAGTTACCCAAAATGAACACTGATTTAGACGGTCCGCTACAGAGAAGTGCAAACAGTTACCCAAAATGAACACTGATTTAGACGGTCCGCTACAGAGAAGTGCGCACGGTTACCCAAAATGAGCACTCATTTAGTCAGTCCACTACAGAGAAGTGCTCACTGTTACCAAAAATGAACACTGATTTAGACTGTCCGCTACAGAGAAGTGCTCACAGTTACCCAAAATGAGCACTGATTGAGACGGTCTGCTACAGAGAAGTGCTCAAAATTACCCAAAATGAGCACTGATTTAGTCAGTCCGCTACGAGAAGTGCTCACAGTTACCCAAAATGAACACTGATTTAGACTGTCCGCTACAGAGAAGTGCTCAGTTACCCAAAATGAACACTGATTTAGACGGTCAGCTACAGAGAAGTGCTCACAGTTACCCAAAATGAACACTGATTTAGACTGTCCGCTACAGAGAAGTGCTCACAGTTACCCAAAATGATCACTGATTTAGACGGTCTGCTACAGAGAAGTGCTAACAGTTACCCAAAATGAACACTGATTTAGTCATCTACAGAGAAGTGCTCAAAGTTACCCAAAATGAACACTGATTTAGTCAGTCCGCTACAGAGAAGTGCTCACAGTTACCCAAAATGAACACTGATTTAGACTGTCCACTACAAAGAAGTGCTCACAGTTACCAAAAATGATCACTGATTTAGACGGTCTGTTACAGAGAAGTGCTAACAGTTACCCAAAATGAACACTGATTTAGTCAGTGCGCTACAGAGAAGTGCTCACAGCTAGCCAAAATGAACACTGATTTAGTCAGTCTGCTACAGAGAAGTGCTCACAGATATCCAAAATGAACACTGATTTAGACGGTCCGCTACAGAGAAGTGCTCACAGTTACCAAAAATGAACACTGATTTAGACTGTCTGCTACAGAGAAGTGCTCACAGTTACCCAAATGAACACTGATTTAGACGGAGCGCTACAGAGAAGTGCTCACAGTTACCCAAAATGAACACTGATTTAGACGGTCCGCTAGAGAGAAGTGCTCACAGTTACCCAAAATGAACACTGATTTAGACTGTCCGCTACAGAGAAGTGCTCACAGTTACCCAAAATGAACACTGATTTAGACTGTCCGCTACAGAGAAGTGCTCACAGTTACCCAAAATGAACACTGATTTAGACTGTCCGCTACAGAGAAGTGCTCACAGTTACCCAAAATGAACACTGATTTAGACAGTTCACTACAGAGAAGTGCTCACAGTTACCCAAAATGAACACTGATTTAGACTGTCCGCTACAGAGAAGTGCTCACAGTTTCCAAAATGAACACTGATTTAGTCAGTCTGCTACAGAGAAGTGCTCACAGTTACCCAAAATGAACACTGATTTAGTCGGTCTGCTACAGAGAAGTGCTCACAGTTACCCAAAATGAACAGTGATTTAGACTGTCCGCTGAAGAGAAGTGCTCACAGTTACCCAAAATGAACACTGATTTAGACGGTCTGTTACAGAGAAGTGCTCACAGTTACACAAAATGAACACTGATTTAGACGGTCCGCTAGAGAGAAGTGCTCACAGTTTCCCAAAATGAACACTGATTCAGTCGGTCCGCTACAGAGAAGTGCTCACAGTTACCCAAAATGAACACTGATTTAGACGGTCCGCTACAGAGAAGTGCTCACAGTTTCCCAAAATGAGCACTGATTTAGTCGGTCCGCTACAGAGAAGTGCTCACAGTTACCCAAAATGAACACTGATTTAGACGGTCCGCTACAAAGAAGTGCTCACAGTTACCCAAAATGAACACTGATTTAGTCGGTCCGCTACAGAGAAGTGCTCACAGTTACCCAAAATGAACACTGATTTAGACGGTCCGCTACAAAGAAGTGCTCACAGTTACCCAAAATGAACACTGATTTAGTTGGTCTGCTTCAGAGAAGTGCTCACAGTTTCCCAAAATGAGCACTGATTTAGTCAGTCCGCTACAAAGAAGTGCTCACAGTTACAGAAAATGAACACTGATTTAGACTGTCCAGAGAAGTGCTAAAATGAGAATTTAGTGCTCACAGTTACCCAAAAATGAACACTGATTTAGACGGTCCGTTACAGAGAAGTGCTCACAGTTACCTAAAATGAAACTGATTTAGACGGTCCGCCACAGAGAAGTGCTCACAGTTACCTAAAATGAACACTGATTTAGACGCGCTGCTACAGAGAGGTGCTCACAGTTATCCAAAATGAACACTGATTTAGACGGTCTGCTACAGAGAGGTGCTCACAGTTACCCAAAATGAACACTGATTTAGATGTTCCGCTATAGAGAAGTGCTCACAGTTACCCAAAATGAACACTGATTTAGACGGTCTACTACAGAGAGGTGCTCACAGTTACCCAAAATGAACACTGATATAGACGGTCCGCTACAGAGAGGTGCTCACAGTTATCCAAAATGAACACTGATTTAGACGGTCTGCTACATCTGATCTGTAAATGTTTCAGCTTCAGTAATCATAATGGTCCCAGAGCTTTGTGCCATTACTACTGACACACAGAGACACACACACACACGTACACTCACACACAGTCTTCTCACTCATACATATGCAAATTATCTTTTTGGACACGTAAATACACGCAATCTCTCACACACATGGGCACACTCCTGCTCGTGCGCTCACACTCACACACTCTCTCTGGCTCACAGACACACACTCTCTCTGTCTGTCTCACTCTCTCACACACACACTCATACACACACAAACTCTTTCTCTCTGTCTTTCCATCTCTCTCTCTCTCACTCACACACACACACACACACACACACTCTCTCTCTCGTGCACACGCTCTCTCTCTCCCACTCACTCACACACACATATTCACTCACTCACTCACACACACATATTCACTCACTCACTCACTCACACCTATTTTGATGCAGGTGTTGCTGGGGCTGGCCTTGCGCTCGCTCCCATGGGACAGAAGAATGTTCTGGGGTTTGAGGTCACGGTGGATGACCCCCTTGCTCTGAAGGACTCTCATGGCGCCAGCGATCTGGTGCAGAAAGATCCGGATAGTGTCCTCACTCAGGGTGCCTTTGGCTGCGGGCAGGCAGCAAAACACAGATTCAACACACAACACCTTGAGTTAAAGTATAAGATATACACCAGAAGATGGAGAACACACACAGATCAGAATGCACAACAGAGACCACACTACAATGAACAGAATACTGATATGCAGATATGAGATTAATAAATATGGCACACAAAATTCAGAATACAAAACAAGCAATATACACTCAGCGAGTGCTTTCCTCAGAAAACCAGACAGAGTCCTGATATGGCCTCCCTTTGCTCTCAAAACAGCCACAATTCTTTGTGACATGGATTCACCAATATGCTGGCAACTATCATTTGAGATTCTGGTTCATGATGACATGGTTGCATCACACCATTTCTGCAGATTTGTCAGCTGCACATTCCTGCAAATCTCCTGTTCCAGCACTTCCCAAAGATCCTCTGCTCAATTCAGATCTGGTAACTAGGCCACGGAAAAACACTGAACTAACGGTCATGTTCACGAGAACAGGTTGAGATGACTTTCTCTGTGCATCAGTGCATTACGGTGCAGGAAGCAGTCATTAGAGGATGGGTAAATTGAGTCCATGATGGGATGCACATGGTCAGCAACAATACTCAGATCGACTAAAGCATTCAAGGAATGGTTGACTGGTCTTAAGAGGCTGTGGGGGAATCCAATCCTCCCCTTTCTCATCATTCTGCATCACTGCCTGTCTCCACTCTTCCATTCTTATCATCTGAAAGTCCCACCAGAACCCCCGATAGGTCACTCCTTGGTTCTTCCCCTACATTTTTGCTCCTGTGTCCAATCAATATGAACCTAACGATAAAGAATACCCCACTCTGTTCTGCTATAAATCTGTAGGTGCCCATTTTAGGGATCTCTTTTCTGATAGAAGCACAGGCTTCAGCTGTTGTGTTTAGTTTGTAACTGTTGTTCAATTACTTTTGCTTTTAGTTTTTGCTGCTAAAGTGTTAACAAACAAACAAACCAAACCAAAAACAATACCCCTTGCCCTCCCCCTTCGGGCGGGGCGGGGTAATAATTCTGCAATTGAATTTCGAAATGTCTGGCTTCACTGGAATAATTTTCCAGAGTCTCCGTCACACAAAAACTGAGTTATTAAGCCTAAATAGGCTCATGCACAACAGAAAAAATTGGGATGGTTAAGAGACCCAATCAAACATTGGTATTAAGAGGCCCAGTCGAAGGACACAGCGCTGAGCAGCCAACAATCTTCTTTTCCCAAATCCAACATCAGGTAAAATAATGTCACATGACATCGCAAAACGAGAGGCTGCACAACCCAGCGTGGAGACCGAATCCAGCACTGGGCCTGAAAAAGCACACGAGGGTGAGATCTGATCATTCTCAGAAAATGACTGCATACTGGCTCAACAATCACAAAGCAGCTAATGTGTCGGTGCTCAGGCTTAATGCAAGAAAAACGCGACTCGAAGCTTCTCACGCTTCAAATTCTGGCGCAGTTCTGGGTTCATTTTTGGTCTATTACACAAAACCGCACAGTCGAGACAAATAGCAGTAACAAAGCAAGAGCCCTGTAAGGCTGTTAACTCCTGCGCTGAAAGCAAGGATGATGATAGAACAGAGCCTTCGTACAAATAAATATATCCCCGTCCTAATAATTTGGCAAGGCTGAATCGTGTTATTGTGCATGATAAAACAATGATATATTTGGTGCTGTCCTACATAGACTAGTCTATAGTCTAATCTTCCTTTCACACTTTCCCTCGCAGACCTGCGACACCTGGTTAGTCATAACTTCATTCCCAGAGCCACGCCCATAACCTGCCTGTGAACCCTCACCACCTACCCCCAGCCCCCGTCACCCACTTCCCAAATGTGTTGGCTTTCTCTTCGTGCCCCCTCTATAAATGCAAACACAACAACAAACTCCGCAATGATCCTCCTCCTCCGTCTGAACCCTTGCCCAGGACAGTGCAGACAAGCAGAGTCTACACATCACACAAAACTCAAACACCAGACCTAATTTATCGGCTGTTTCCTAAATACTGCAGGGTCGCATAACACACTTTCAGTCAGGAAACACAAAATCACAGGATTCCAAAGGATTTACTGGAAGGCAGAGTCTCAGGCTTTGCCAACATTCGAATATCACGCATGGAAATGAAGGCGACACAGACATCAAGCAGTTCAGATGCTAACTGGTGGCAGCATAATGTGCTGTGGTTTAAGCAGCCAAGCACACGGTTTCAAGGCTCAATCACAGACATCCTCTGACTGAACAAACACAAAACCACGGTGTCTCAGAGTGTGACAATATCCATGATCAGCCTGTGTATATCCACAGTAAATCTGGATGCAGAGCCATTGTAACTGGGTGAAAAACAGAGTTTGATTCAGAGGTAATAAAGTTTATCTTTAAAATATCAGACGTAATAAGCAGAGGCCACGCTGATGCTTCAGGCCACCAGGGGGGAGAAGACCTGGTGGCTCAGTGCTCGATGATAGTGTTTGGCAAACTGCATAAATCCGGTCGGTAGACAACAGCAGGGTACATCCCCAAAACTAAAGCATTATTCCTCTAGGCAAAATTCATAGATTAGCCTAGTGGTGGCGCTACAGGAATGGGAACAAGGTCAAGAATATCAGCACAGGAACTACTCTGGGTTCCAAGAATGCTCACCATAAATTTCACCAGATTCCCATAAGACCTGTTTGACTTAACCCATTAATGCCCAAATTTATTTTCAAAGTTAACCCATTAATGCCCAAATTTCTGTTCAAAGTAAAAGTTACATTTTATTATCGGATACGGTGTACAGTGAACGGTAAAGCTTGAATTCTGGTGAAAAATAATTTCTTTGCCACCGAGAACCCCAAATATGTTCGTCGACACAGATGTAAAGACCGCATTAAAAAAATCATTCTGAGAAAAAAAACATATTTAGATAATGTTATAATCTCCAATTTTTGTTCTTAGTGTTGAATAAAAATGAGTCTCAGAAAAAAATGGTGCCCTCGCCATTTAGAGCATCGTGATAGTGCTGTTACAGATTCAAGAAATTCATGCAAATGGTGGCCCCCACCACTGCTGTAAAGGAGACCACTCTCCTAAGCACTTTTCCTGGAAGCGAGTTACTTCCCTTGATTAACCTACAGCAGCTTAGCCACAGTAATGCATTCACTTGGGTTACAGAGGTTAAAATGCCACGTCCCAAAAATGGGACAGTGGTCATTAATGGGTTAATGCATTTTTGAAAAAGATAAGTTTGGCTGTACAGTGGTGCAACACACCATCGTAGTGTCACCAGAACAATAGGATTTCTCTTTTATGCACAAAGATGATCACAGCAAAGCTTAAGTGATTCTAATAACAACATTTTGACTTCTTGCATTTGGAAATTGTGGAAAATGATTCTTGCATTTCAACATTAACCTGACGGTGGCACTTCAGTAAAAGTAACCGAGCCATAAAAATCTACAAATTTCCTCCTCTGTACACCAGGACTGTTGACAGCAGATTTGACAGGACTCCCAATAAAATTGTTTGAGCTTATGCATTCTCAAAAATAAAAAGCTACCTCAATCACTGGGTGTCGAATCCAGCTTGGCGCGATCTTTTAAACTTAATATTTTCTTAAATTTATTGTGTGGCGCTGCGTTCAATTCCACTTTTTAGCTCCGCTGTGACGATAGTCAGCAGTCAGCGGAGCTCTTCTAGTGCTGAGTCGTCCGGCGTCTGTCTCTGTCTGTCTGTCCGTCCGTCCGGGGTCAACTTTTCACTTCAAATTTTAATATCTCAAAAACTTCTGATAAATTTCTTTCCTAATTTTAATCCTTCCTTATGATATTCAATATTCAAATTAGAAAATTAGACATCCATCCCGGTTTTTGAGAAATTCAGCATTTTGCACTTAGAAAATCAGTTCTACGTCCTGGTTTTTGAGAAATTCAGCCTTTTGGACTTAGAAAATTAGTGTTTGGACTCATTCATCTCCGCCAAGGAGGTGTATGTTTTCGCCGGCGTGCGTTTGTCTGTTTGTTAGCAGGATATCTCAAAAACGGCCGCATGGATTTTAACCAAACTTTGCAGGATTTTAGAGTAGCACAACAGGAACCAGGGATTAGATTTTGGCATATCTATGCCAAAGGACAGCTGAGATATAGGCCAAAGTACAAATCCAGCTATGCTGCCAGAGATTTCAAGTCTTTCCAATGGGCCGGATTTCCAATCGGCGTGCTTTTGGATTTTGCTGCCACCTGGCAGGGGAATGCAACAACACCCTACATCAGCCAACGAAAATAACTAATGCACAGAGTTGCCTTGGCGTGGCGGAGGTGCTGCGCTCTCTGAGTGCTTTCTAGTTTTTTCAGTATTTCATTAATATCTCAAAATCTGTCTGAAAACTTTTTGTCTAATTTGTTGTGAGCCTTCCTTATGATGTTCTGATGATCCCCTGCAAAAATTAGTAAATTCTACATCCCGGTTTTTGAGAAATTAAGCATTTGGGACCTAGAAAATCAGTGTTTGTGCACATTTTTACTTCCGCTGTGACCGTAGTCAGCAGTCAGCGGAGCTTTTCTACTGCCAAGTCGTCCGACGTCCGTTTGGCTGTCTGTGCCTGTCTGTCTGTCCATCCGCCGTCAACTTTTCTCTTTAAATTTGAATATCTCAAAAACTGTCCAATAAATTTCTTTCTAATTTGGCGTGAGCCTTCCTTATGATATTCTGAATATTAACTGAGAAAATTAGAAAATTCTACGTCCCAGTTTTTGAAAAATTCAGCATTTTGGACTTAGAAAATCTGTGTTTGTGCTCATTTTTTCAGTCTTTCATTAATATGTAAAAAACTGAAACTTTTTGTCTAATTTATTGTAAGCCTTCATTATGATGTCCTGATGATCCCCTGCGAAAATTAGAAAATTCCACATCCCGGTTTCTGAGAAATTCAGCATATAGGACCTAGAAAATCAGTGTTTGTGCGCATTTTTACCTCCGCTGTGACGATGGTCAGCAGTCAGCGGAGCTTTTCTGATGCCAAGTCATCCAACGTCTGTCTGTCTGTCTGTCCGTCCGTCCGCCGTCAACTTTTCACTTCAAATTTGAATATCTCAAAAACTGTCTGATAACTTTTTTTGTCATTTGGTATGAGCCTTTCTTATGATGTTCTGATGATCCCTTGCGGAAATTAGAAAATTCCAAGTGCCGGTTTTTGAGAAATTCAGCATTTTGGGCTTGGAAAATCAGTGTTTATGCTCATTTTTCCAGTCTTTCTTTAATATATCAAAAACTGTCTGATAAGATTTTGTCTAATTTGTTGTGAGCCTTTCTTATGATGTTCTGATGATCCCATGCGAAAATTAGAAAATTCTAAGTCCCGTTTTTGAGAGATTCAGCATTTTGGACTTAGAAAATCAGTATTTGAGCTCATTTTTTCAGTCTTTCATTCATATCTCAAAAACTGTCAGATAACTTTTTGTCTAATTTGTTGTGAGCCTTCCTTAGGTTGTTCTGAATATCCCCTGCAAACATTTGAAAATTCTACATCCCGGTTTTTGAGAAATTCAGCATTTTGGACTTAGAAAATCAGTGTTTGTGCTCATTTTTTTCAGTCTTTCATTAATGTGTCATATGTGTTAATACTGCAATAGTTATAAAGGATTTCTGAAATTAAGTTATGACATGGACATTTCAGTCATCCTCAGCGGAGCTCTCTAGGTCGACAGGCCTCTTGTTAATTTAGTAATGAAACTCACTGAGCTCAGTGCCCTCAGACAAAAGTAAGGAGGGGAAATCTGTGCACTCGAATTACGAGGCTACTGCCACTCCAAATGCAAGAGAATAAAACTGGGTAACTTAATTTTCGAGCAACACCGCAGGCCCGCAAAAGCCCTAAACAAACAAACATGTAATGTAACTTAACTCATGAAATGCCCCCGTTTTTAAAGGAGTAAATTTTTTTCAAAGCCATGAATTTTGAATGGTCTGACTTCATGTAGGCACACATTCGTAAGTCAGAAAAGTGAAAATTTCACTTACTTCTAGAGACAAATCCAAATTCCACCAACAGCAAAGTACTCCGTTTCAAATCCAAGATACAACAATAGCAAAATATTCCGTTTCTGCAGCAATCCCTCAAATCCAAGATCCAACAACAGCAAAGTATTCAGTTTCTACTGCAATGTCTCAAAGCTAAAATTCCGAGACCCATGTATTTATCATGCAAATACACAGACCAGTAAATACGAGTGACGTCAACGCCCGGCCAGCCAGCCAGCCAATCGTCAGCCGATCAATCATTGAAGTTCTTCCCCGCCGGCCGACCAATCGCTGAACTTCTTCCCCACCGGCCAGCCAATCGTTGAACTTGATCACTCAGTCACTCACGTAGTAACTCACACAGCGACAGTCGGATTTATGACGGCCAGGCCGCTCGTCAGCAGCCCAGCCCAATAAAATTACCAACGTTTCATCATAAATCTTCTTCAAGGTATTGAGCGATGATTTAAGACCCCAAGGAAGAAACACATCAAAACTGTCAGTAATTTAAAAATGGGACCAAGGGTCCTGTAGCTTACTGGCAAGCAATCTTATAGTGATGATACAAGTTATGAAAATTTCATGTGAAATTTGACCTTAGAATCATTGAAGATCAACGTCAAGGTTACAAAATAAACGTTCACATACATATATAAGACCTCCTGTAATACTTTGTATAATCCTAAGCTCTGAAGCAGTTTCGGTGATACATGTCATTGAAAATTCAATATGTCAATTGTGAACTTTAAGGTCACAGAAGGTCAAGTTGAGGTCAGCAAATGGACTTCATATATGACTTCCTATAGGTCTCTAATACAAACCTAGGCTCCATCTGTGACCGTTTTGGCAATAGAAGTCATTGTATTATGTCAAGTTTGACCTGCAAAGGTCACAAACAGTCAAGTTGAATGTCACCAAATGAAAGTTCATATGTGACTTCCTTTAAGTCTGTGATACAAACTTAGGCTCGATCAGTGACCTTTTTAGTAATAGAAGTCATTGGATTTTCACGAGGTCAAGTTTGACCTTCGAAGGTCAATATGAAGGTCACCAAATAAAAGTTCATATATGACTTCCTACACGTCTCCAATACAAACCTACACTCTATCTGATATGATTTTGCTGATATAAGTCATTGAAATTTTATTGTTTAGTTTGGCTGTTGAAGGTCACTGAAGGTCAAGTTAAAGGTTGCCAAATGAAACTAAATACATGACTAACCTATATGCTCACAAGCTCTGTCCGTAATAGTTTTGGTGATAGAAGTCATTGAAATTTCTCCATGTGAAGTTTGACCTTCGAAGGTCACCGAAGGTCAAGTTCAAGGCCACCAAATGAAAGTTCATATACGACTTCCTATAAGTGTTCAATACATATATGTTCCTAGTCTTCTATATTTTCAAGCCTAGAAGCTATTGAAAATTGTAACATTTTGCTTGACCTCAAGTTTGACCTTTCAAGGTCAATCGAGGTCAACTTTAACTAAGCCAAAATATAGGACATATATGACTTCCTAAATGTCAATAATACGAACTTAATCTCTATCTGCAACCATTTAGCTTCCACAGGCAATTTTGCCCATTCTCCATATGACCCAATGTTAAAGTACAGCGCCCCCACAAAAAGCACTTCCGTCGATTCAATCAAAATGGCACTTGCACTGTACATAAAGTGTATCAAGGTGAGTTGATTGCCAGATTTAAGAAAAAGTTATCACGCAGTTTTTGAGAAATAATTTTTTTAAACATTGGGGCCAAAATTTCAAGGGCCCATAAAACGGAAAAAAAATAATTAAATCAAAAATCCAAAAAAAAAAAAAAAAAAAAAAAAACGCTTAGAGATATGGTCTAGTTGTATGTTATGGCGAATTTACACGAAAATTCATTGAGCCAAAAAAAAAAAAAAGGATAAAAAAAATAGGACTAAGGGTCCTGTAGCTTATCGGCAAGCAGTCTTTTGGTGATGATACAAGTTATGAAAATTTCATGTGAAGTTTGACATTTGAATCAATGAAAATCAATGTCAAGGTCACTAAATAAAAGTTCAAACATTTATAAGACCTCCTGTAATACAAACGCAATCCTAAGCTCTGAAGCAGTTTTGGTGATACGAGTCATTGAAAATTCAATATGTCAATTGTGAACTTTAAAGGTCACAGAAGGTCAAGTTGAGGTCAGCAAATGGACTTCATATATGACTTTTTAAATGTCTCTTTACAAACCTTGGCCCAATCTGTGACCATTTTGGTGATACAAGTCATTCTAATTTCACTGTCCAGTTTGACCCTCTGGTCACTGACAGTCAAGTTGAATGTCACCAAATGAAAGTTCATATGTGACTTCCTAGATGTCAGTAACACAAACCTAGGCTCCATCTGTGATCATTTTAGCGATAAAAGTCATTGAATTTTCACTAGGTCACATTTGACCTTTGAAGGTCAATACGAAGGTCACCAAATGAAAGTTCATATGTGACTTCCTATATGTCTCTAATACAAATCTAGGCTCCATCTATGACTGTTTTGGCAACACAAGTCATTGTAATTGTAAACCTCACCTCTTTCTGTAATAGTTTTGGTGATAGAAGTCATAGAAATTTTGATTAGTGAAGTTTGACCTTTGAAGGTCACCAAAGGTCAAGTTCAAGGCCACCAAATTAAAGTTCATATATGACTTCCTATACATCTCCAATACAAACCTAGACTTTATTTGTAACGATTTTGCTGATATAAGTCATTGAAATTATATTGTGAGGTTTGGCCAATTGAAGGTCACTGAAGGTCAAGTTCAATGTCACCAAAGGAAACTTCATACATGGTTTCCTATACGCCAACAATACAAACCTAAGCTCTATCTGTAATAGTTTTGGTGATAGAGGTCATTGAAATTTCACCATGTGAAGTTTGACCTTCCAAGGTCACCGAAGGTCAAGTTCAAGGCCACCAAATGAAAGTTCATGTATGACTTCCTATCTGTGTTCAATGCACATATGTTCCCAATCTTCAATATTTTCAAGCTTTAAAGCCTTTGAAAATTGTAACATTTTGCTTGACCACAAGTTTGACCTTTCAAGGTCATCTGAGGTCAACTTTAACACATTAAAAATATAGGTCATATATGACTTCCTATATGTCAGTAATACAAACTTAATCTCTATCTGCAACCATTTAGCTTCCACAGGCGATTTGGCCCATTCTCCATAAGACCCAATGTTAAAGTACAGCGCCCCCACTAGACCCACTTCCGTCGATTCAATCAAAATGGCACTCGCACTGTGCATAAAGTGCATCAAGGTGAGTTGATTGCCTGATTTAGAAAAAAAATTTATCGCACAGTTTTTGAGAAATAATTTTTTAAAAATGTTCAGTCCTATCTTTAACATTGGAGCCAAAATTTCAAGGGCCCATAAAACGGACAAAAACGATTCAATCAAAAATCAGAGAAAAAGTCTGGAGATATGGTCTAGTAATATGTTATTGCAAATTTACACGAAAATTCATCAGGCCAAAAAAAAAAGATAAAAAAAATGTTCCGGACGACGGACGCCGGACGACGGACGCCACAATACGACAATAGCTTATCGACCCATAGAGCCGGTAAGCTAACAAAATGGGTCGGAAACACCAAATTATGCCTGAAAACACCCCAGCCATTTTACCAAGGTATTTCATGTATTCCCCTCTCCAAGGTTCAGTCATACATTAAACTGTATGTTACGTTAAAAAAAGCAACCAAAAAAAACTATAAATAATAATAATAATAATAATAATAATAGAGTCTCATTCAACAGGAGGACTACAATTTCAAGAGTAAGAAAAAAAACAATGGAATTATAATTTTTTTTTATTTTAAATGCACTATCACAAGTGAACAGTAACTTATAACGACAAGTGATTATTTCCTACTTAAGGAAAAAAAATGAAGGTTTAGAGTTTAATTAAAAGACTTCAACACTTCAGAGAGCCTGTTTTGCAGTGTTGAGATGAAGTGTCCGGAATATAAGCCATGAAAGGTGGACTAATGAGCCACAATGAAGTGGGAGGAGAGATGAGAATGTGCTCAACCTGCATACTCTGGGCTGCATGACGCCTGACACACACTCCCCTCCTCGCTTGTGCTGGGCTGTATGACGCCTGACACACACTTCCCTACTCCTGATCCCACTGTAGCCAACTGCTGAAGATTAAAATCTGGAAGAGGAGGCACAATCTGCGATTGCTAACCTCCACCGAGGCTGAAAGATCCCCCATTTGTCAACACTCCTGCAGAAGATTACCCATCTTTCGCTTTTTCATGCAGCAGGCAACTACATCACCTCAGCAATAATTAACAGGTGGTTGGAAGTCTCAACATCCTGTGCTTTCTTAATGAAAACAACACGTGTATGCACCCCAATTTTGCAAACTTGAGTCCCTGGATCCAGAAAGATATCTGGATCCAGATCAGTTGGGATGTTTTTGTGACATCACTGAGAAAATCTAAGCACCTCTGAGTAAGACCAAGATTCACCTTCGGTAAAATTTTCATGCAAATCCCCCCCATTACCTTTCGCATAATCCTACTAACAAACTAAAAAATAAACCATGAAAAATCATCAAATGAGTCTGATCACGGCCTCCTTGGCAGAGGTAAACAGGGTCAAGCCCCACGGAGAAGAGCTTTCCTCTGACCTCGGGGCCACAACATGGCACCACGGCAAACACAGGCCAACTCAGCTGACTCATGTCCCATTCATTTTGATCTGTTCAGAAAACTTGCCCAGCTGGTGAACTACCAGAAAACAACTCCCAGAACCACAAGAACTCAACACTGAAAAGAACCACCACCCCAGCAGGCCCGGACGCCCCCCTCCGGAGACGGCTGGTCCTCACTGAAGGAGTGAAGGTCAGACACACAGAGGAGCTGCTCATGGGTGGTGCAGTTGGGTCTGAGGGGAATACACTTTACAGAGGGAACAGGAGCTGCTCATGGGTGGTGCAGTTGGGTCTGAGGGGAACACACTTTACAGAGGGAACAGGAGCTGCTCATGGGTGGTGCAGTTGGGTCTGAGGGGAATACACTTTACAGAGGGAACAGGAGCTGCTCATGGGTGGTGCAGTTGGGTCTGAGGGGAACACACTTTACAGAGGGAACAGGAGCTGCTCATGGGTGGTGCAGTTGGGTCTGAGGGGAACACACTTTAGAGAGGGAACAGGAGCTGCTCATGGGAGGTGCACTTGGGTCTGAGGGGAACACACTTTAGAGAGGGAACAGGAGCTGCTCATGGGAGGTGCACTTGGGTCTGAGGGGAACACACTTTACAGAGGGAACAGGAGCTGCTCATGGGTGGTGCAGTTGGGTCTGAGGGGAATACACTTTACAGAGGGAACAGGAGCTGCTCATTGGTGGTGCACTGGGGTCTGAGGGGAACACACTTTAGAGAGGGAACAGGAGCTGCTCATGGGTGGTGCACTTGGGTCTGAGGGGAATACACTTTACAGAGGGAACAGGAGCTGCTCATGGGTGGTGCAGTTGGGTCTGAGGGGAACACACTTTAGAGAGGGAACAGGAGCTGCTCATGGGTGGTGCACTGGGGTCTGAGGGGAACACACTTTAGAGAGGGAACAGGAGCTGCTCATGGGAGGTGCACTTGGGTCTGAGGGGAACACACTTTAGAGAGGGAACAGGAGCTGCTCATGGGTGGTGCACTTGGGTCTGAGGGGAACACACTTTAGAGAGGGAACAGGAGCTGCTCACGGGAGGTGCACTTGGGTCTGAGGGGAACACACTTTAGAGAGGAACAGGAGCTGCTCATGGGTGGTGCAGTTGGGTCTGAGGGGAACACACTTTACAGAGGGAACAGGAGCTGCTCATTGGTGGTGCACTGGGGTCTGAGGGGAACACACTTTAGAGAGGGAACAGGAGCTGCTCATGGGTGGTGCACTTGGGTCTGAGGGGAACACACTTTAGAGAGGGAACAGGAGCTGCTCATGGGTGGTGCAGTTGGGTCTGAGGGGAACACACTTTAGAGAGGGAACAGGAGCTGCTCATGGGTGGTGCACTTGGGTCTGAGGGGAACACACTTTAGAGAGGGAACAGGAGCTGCTCATGGGAGGTGCACTTGGGTCTGAGGGGAACACACTTTAGAGAGGGAACAGGAGCTGCTCATGGGAGGTGCACTTGGGTCTGAGGGGAACACACTTTAGAGAGGGAACAGGAGCTGCTCATGGGAGGTGCACTTGGGTCTGAGGGGAACACACTTTAGAGAGGGAACAGGAGCCGCTCATGGGAGGTGCACTTGGGTCTGAGGGGAACACATTTAGAGAGGGAACAGGAGCTGCTCATGGGAGGTGCACTTGGGTCTGAGGGGAACACACTTTAGAGAGGGAACAGGAGCTGCTCATGGGAGGTGCACTTGGGTCTGAGGGGAACACACTTTAGGGAGGGAACAGGAGCTGCTCATTGGTGGTGCACTTGGGTCTGAGGGGAACACACTTTAGGGAGGAAACAGGATAATGAGCCATAAATATGAAGGGACTTACAGTGAAGACAGTCAGCCAGATCTCCCCCATTGCAATACTAGGAAAAAGAAAACATAAGTTTAAAAGGCATATCAAAGCAAGCATATCTAGTTCTGAGAAATCTGTACAATCATCATGTGAATAGAAGAAACAAGCAAAATCAGGACGGCCTAGAGTGTGTGTCCAATAGCAATAAACAGTCTTCATGGAGTGGGAGCATGACTCAACAGAAAGCAGAAAAAAGGCTGTGTTCTGTAACCATTTTACACATTAAGGATGCACCTCCCTTCCTGTGGCGGTTTGGTTTCTGGCAGCTGACAGAGAGCATGTTTCAGGCAGAGCAGAGAGTGGTAGTGTGTAAGTGCAGAGGACGCATGCTTGCGAGCAGCCAGTGCCATTCCTGTCCTCTATAGCAGTGGTTCTCAACGTCAGTCCTGGGGACCCCATGTGTGTGCTGGCTTTTGTTCCAACCACAGTTGCAACCACAGGATTTTAACAAGCTGCTAATTTGTCTTAATTATGTGCATTTAATGTTTAGAGCAGTTATTTGCCCTCTTAACCCACAACTTAACAGAAATATCTATTTGCCATCAAGAATTTCAAAAATACCATTTGCACATTGCAGTATATCGGAAATAACAGCATAAAATGAGAGAAAACAATGTAACCAATCAAATTAATGATGTAGTTGGCTCCTAATTAGTGAGAACTACTTGGCTCATCATGACAAATGTTGTCCACAAACAAACCAGCTTTGTGTTATGTTGATCTGATTAAGTTCACCTGAAGCTTTTTGAAAGAACTTGAAACAGTTGTGTCCAGCAGCCTAATCTGGGGTTTATTGATTTCCTCAGTGTATAATTTGATCTGTTTGACATGTTATGTTACTTGACATTACTTGCAGTACTGCAATAAACACACTATCTTCAAGGTTGTTTTATTCTTCATTGCATGTATGGATGTTCCTATGTAACATTTGACTAAAGAGATATATTAACAACTCTGAACATGAAAAGCACCTAATTAAGACAGTCACAGCTTGTTAAAGTTCTACAATTGCAATTGTGGTAGGAACAAAAAGCCAGCACACAGGTGGGGTCCCCAGGACCGACGTTGAGAACCACTGCTCTATAGCAGTGGTTCCCAAAAGTCGGGTCCTGGGGACCCAGCTCCAACCACAAATTACGATCCCAGAGTTTTAACAAGAACAATTAGCAGTTGCTTGTCAGATACGAGGGACATTTTACCCCTTAAACCACATTATGACAGAAATGGCTACGATTCCATGAAATTTCAAAGCCCAACATTCATATTTTTTATTTTGATGTATTCCACGTAAGACAACGACAATCAAAGGTGGCAGTATGTTTTATGTGATCAAATGCAAGACTGCAATCAGTCAGTAATCTGGTTTAGGGTTCTGAATTCAGGTGCTCAGGTTCTTTCCTGAAACCAATCAAGACATTTAACAGGTTTGAGGCCTAATAATTGTTCGCAATGACCTTTGGGTCCAAATTTTATCTACTAGAAGCCCATTTATAGATTCATGTCATCAGTTGCAAATTTCCATTTTTTTATGTTAGAGAAGTAATTTCCAATTTAGCACACTATGAAATGATTTTCATCATGGCCATTTTTGACATGTGGTTTAAAAAGGATAAATAATCAGCGTGAACAAGAATAGTGCAATCAAGAGCAATGAGCAACTCATTAGCATTCTAAGATTGGAGCTGTGGTTGACACAAAACCTCATAAGTGGTGGGTCCCCAGGACCGAGTTTGGGAACCACTGCTCTATAGGACACTATAGGACAAATATAGAACACACACTGATGCACTCAGTCACGTGACGCAGGACAAAACTACTGACTGTTTGAGACACATGATAGAGGCTGTGCATCACCGCAAACCACCCGCAGCCTCCTGATTCAGTTTCCAAGAGTAGATTATAACCAGCTAATTAATCATTTATTTATCAATGAAAGGCTTGATGCCCTTGCAAAACTGACTGAGGGGCAGTCAGTCCTACCTCCATGACCAGGTACACAGAGCTTGCCGTTTCCTGGAGAGGGAGAAAGAGAGGGAGAGATAGAGCACAGGAGAAAAAGAGAGGGAAAGATATTACTTTAACCTGTAAGGAAGATAACTTGCCTCGTATTGTTATTACTAACAAAATAGCTTGATTCAGTCAAGCCTGCTCACGAGAGAGGGGACATATTTCTTTGCAATGAGGACATGAGCTGTTAAGAGTTAACAGCAGTTCTGTAGACACCATGTCTGAGACCGTGCTGTGTGGTTTACTGCAGCAGTTTTTATTGACGATGTGCCCCGGTGTAATGAACCGCAAATGAACCACAGCATCGCTGCAGCTGCAGGCAGAGAGGATAGAGAGAGAGCGCAACATCCATCCACATTATGTTTTTACCCTAATCATATGCCTGAAAACATCAGACCCAACACCGTTATACCGAAGAGCACAGGTTAAGGAGCACTTCAGGGTCCCTCAATCTAGTTTTTCTACAGCTGCCGCCAATCGTTTGCCAAATAGAGACGCTTTGTAAATCTGTAAGCTTCAAATTACTGAGGTATTTTAGTTTCAGTTTACTGAAGAATTTATGTTCAAAAAATCCTGTTCAGAGTATGAATGAATGCAGGTAAGACCACAGAACGCCCTCTCCACACTGGGCCAATCAGGCACAGCCACAGGAGACACAACGACCTGCAGGTTGATACGCACCGGCAGCTGCGTGCAGACCAAATTTCGGAGGTGGGTGCAGCCGGGCTGCCGGGCTCCACCTGAGATTTCCTCCTACTGGGGAGTTTTTCTCACCACTGTTTCAGGATTTTTCTCCCTACTGGGAGGTCTTTTTTTTTTTTTTTTTTTTTTTTTTTTTTGCCTCATTTGCTGTAGTGGGGAATAGGCTGGGCACTGCCCACTTTTTTTATTTTCTTTTTTTATATTATATTCATTTTTTTTTCCACTGTAAAGCATCTTTGTGACAGTCTCTCTGTGAAAACTGAATGGAAAAGCTCCTGACACTATGTGAAAAAGGAGCACAGGAGGCACGTTTATCCTGATCCAGCCGTAACGCAGATAAGCATTCTGCACCCATGCGCAACGCCCCATTACCGCGAGTCTGAGGCACATTTCAGTCGGACTGGCCAGCCTGTTGGCTTAATTCTATACCAAACCATGCAGATATCCAGGATGATGTGCATTTTTTACTAATGAGTGTTTTTTCATGCGTATTAATGGAGAGAACAGGTCCGATCATTAACACACCACCCTGTGGAACTCAACTTTCTCATGAAAACACATCAGAGTCCAGAAGTAATGTTTATGAGGAACAGGGTGGACTCGTTATCACAGGGTTTAATTCATTTGCTTTTAAAACTACTGATTAGTTTTTTTAAGTGACTTCAGCAGAGCAGTGCATTTGAAGATCACAAATTACAGGAGCAAAACGAGAACCATGAAGTCGTACCAAGACTTTAAAAAAGCTCCTATCAGGATTTGCTCATGTAATCTTAACCAGGTAAAACTCCACAGGTAATGCTCGTGTGGGAGGTTGCAGCGAGCGATCTCACAGCCAGCTCCTGCCCACCCAGCCACAGCATTTCACCACAAAGCCCTACTGTGAAAGCCTGTCCTTATCACCTAGCAACAGCTGACCCCTTTCTCAGAGCAGCCAATCAGCCGAGACAGAAGTGACTGCTGACGATACATCAGTCCTGTTTTCCTTTGCTGTGTCAGAGATAGCGGAGAGACAGGATGCAGCCACAGATGTTTTTTTTTGTTTGTGGCGTGTTAACTCCTGGCTCCGTGACACTCCGTTCAAATTCTGCTTACAGCGTCCCAGAAGGACACAGAGCACGCAGGTCTGCCACACTGCACGCAGAAACCATCCGTGCCTCCCTAAAGACTGCCAGTCATCGAGGTGATGAGGTCTGTATTAGGCATTATCAGGGTGCTTTGCTCGCGGCCCTGGGCAGGAAAATAAGCGTCTCCTGCATGCATTAGCCGTGCTGGTGCTGCCCTCAGAAAGACACACTAGTGGCCATGAGGAACCGCCACACAAAACACCACTCAGTGAACAAACCCACGCGCAAGTCAATGAGTGCATATCAGCTGAGCAAGCCATCACAGCTGAACCTCACTGAAGCGCACTTCATTATGATAACAGAGGCCGAATGAATCGCTGGACTGTTTTTCACTTACATTAACCATTTAAGGGCAAATATACGGCTAAAATGCCCTACACCTGATATAAAATTCGAATTCAACAATCACGACTGAAAAGCAGTGTTCTTGTGTACACTTAAAGTTTTTTAAAAACATTCCATGAAGACGCACTCTTTAAAGGGTTAAATAGACAAGTCAAAGTTTAACAATGACATCCATCACAACACAGTTTGTCACATAGGCAGTCACTGGTGGACTTTATATTACATTATAAGAGCAGAACACTAAAAACAGCGAGGAAGAGCAGGGCTCGAGTAGACGCACAGCACACAGACGAGGGTATGATTACAGTTTCAGTTCAAAGAGAGAATACTGAGGACATATAGCTATAAAACACACATAACAAGTCTTCTGCCAAACAGAGATCAAAGGTTAAACCCTGTTTAATCCATGAGCTGGGCCTGGCCCTCCAATGAGGAATGTACACTACCGGTCAAAAGTTTTAGGACACCCCAATTTTTCCAGTTTTTTATTGAAAATTATGCCGTTCCAGTCCAATGAATAGCTTGAAATGGTACAAAGGTAAGCGGTGAACTGTCAGAAGTTTTAAACAAAAGGTAAGGTTACCCAGGTTTTTTGTACGCCGTTGAGTAGGTGAAAGGATGGTTCCTCAGCGTGTGACATCAACTGTCAAACATGGAGGAGAAGCGTGATGGTTTGGAGCTGTTTTGCTGGATCCAGGGTCAGTGACTTACAGAGTGAAAGGCACCCTGAACCAAAATGGCTCCCACAGTATTCTGCAGCACCATGCAGTACCCTCTGGTATGCGCCTAGTTGGTCAGGGGTTCATCGTCCAGCAAGATAATGACCCAAAACATAAGTCCAAGCTCTGCCAGAACTACCTTAGGAAAAAAGAACAAGATGGTAAGCTTGAAAACATGGAGTAGCAGCACAGACTCCAGACTTAAACCCCATCGAGATGGTTTGGGATGAACTGGACAGAAGAGTGAAAGCAAAGCAACCTACAAGTGCCACACATTTATGGGAAATTCTGCAACAGCGTGGGGAAGAACTTTCTGGAGAATATTTGATTTCCATTGTAGAAAGAATGCCACCAGTGTGTTCAGCCGTTATATCTGCCAAAGGTGGGTACTTTGAGTCAAAAGTTTAAAATACATTTTGGTTCATAAATTGATTCCATGATTTCTTTTTTACCTTTGATTGTTAGTTTGTTCCATCATGTCTATGCTTTCATTCCAGAGTACAATGAGACATTAAACTGCATAATTTTTGATTAAAAAACTTGGGGTGTACTAAAACTTTTGACCGGTAGTGTACACTGATTCAACATGGCCCCAGTAAACGAGATTTCCTAAAATACCCTCCTATTACAACCATATGTACATAGCAAGAGAGAAAACATTTTGTGAACAAACAGTGGTTTTAACAGGCAGCAGAAGTTTTCATCCCAGAAAACGTGCGTGTACATAGGGCCTTTTGGAGACTACTGCAATTCCTTACCAAATCATCAGAAGAAAGAAATATAAATATAGACAGATAAAATATTCAGCAGTGTAAACACAGGAACTAAGTGCTCATTTCTCATCGATGAAAACCAATAGTAGGAAACATCGGCACAATAATGTAATAAACTCAAATCAGCCTAGGACTGTGGGAGCACGCAGCACAATGGACTCGCATTAATCCATGAAAGAAAAAGGTCTTTCCTAGATTAACCTGCAGGAATCATGGTCCACATAAAGTTCCAGGAAAACATCAGACAAAAGACTTCCTTCCTTTCTGATAATCACAACTGAACGAGAAATGGAGAATTGATGTCCAGAGGTCTTGACCACTCTAAAATATGAGAAAAGTCATGTTTTCCATCCCTCTTTTTATTAATTTCCAGCGCTTGCGTGTCCTGAAGCTACTGCATGATGATTGGACATCTCTCCTCACAGTGTTACTGGAATACGCGTCCTATATTTGTTGTATGACCCTGTGGGGACGTCAGTCACTCGTTCAAAAAGTACCATTTTCAACTAATATCATCTCTACCCTGGAATCAGCATCATCTAAAATCAGAGGTGGACATTCCAGGGGTCAGAAAGTAAAAGTCCCACCATGTTTTACTTCCATCTATGAGCTCAACCAGCAGATTTTCCTGCCTAGCCCAGCCTCTGGTCTAAAGGGCTGTTTTATTTTGCAAATGCAGGTGGTTGGAACTAAATACTCGGGAGGAATTTTACTCTGAACCTGGATTGTCCACCTCTGTCAAAAATTAACATCAATTATGACCACAGCAATTCAGCACCTATGACAGTGGTCATGTCCAGTATGTCAAACAAGGACGATAGTTAATGAAGCACGTCAGTGGCATACTGCAGTAAATTACATCTCGGGCGAGATATCTATGACTCAGAATAAGAAATTGAGGTTGCATGAAATTTCATTAAAATAACAGGAGAGTGCAGATAAATAAACAACAGGGAGAAGGGAATAACTCCTGTATTATACTAAGTAGGACAAGACCTAGTTTTAAAGGTCAGATTCACACGGCTAATCATTTGGATAAGACATGGCTAGATGTGGCAGTCAAATACAAATAGAATATGCATAAGCTATTCATCTCAAAATCTTCACCCACATGGAGTAGCAGTCTTGGGATTCACAACTGAGGAACAACCAACCGGCCACGTACCTGAAAGTCGTAAAGTGCAACAATGTTTTCGTGCTTCAGCTCCTGTAGAATTGAATGAATGAATAATGGCATTAGCTGCTACCAAACAGCTTATATAGCTAATGACAGCAATTCTCATCATTACCACCATGCGAGCGGAAGACAATTACCTTTAATATCTTGATCTCTTTCCCCAGGAGGGTCTGGGATTTCGCCAGGTTTTTCTTGTTGATGCATTTTACGGCAACCTCCCAGTCGTGCTTCTGTAGCAAAATTACAGACATGCAAAAGCATTAAAGAAGCTGCTCCAACATTAGGCCTAGCAACGGGTCAGAGTTCTATTGTGTCAGCTGTATACCAGCTTCGGCACGTAGACGCTGCACATAAATGCCATGGGCAAACCGTCAGTCTGAACTTTTCCAGATAATAGATTAGGGAAAGGAACGGGTTATTGCATAAGGTCGCTTATGGCTTATTTAAGGCATCCACTGTAATTACCTCTGACACTCGCGCGATAGTAAAGGGCATGTCACTACTGCTCAAGCGTCCATAGTGCGTTGTTATTAAATAAATCAAACTGTTCAGCTTATTCGGTACAACTATTACTGTGGCATTGTCGAATAGTGATAACAATGACAGTCGCATAATAATAACAATAACAATAACAATAATAGCCAAAACCATTACCGATCACATTATAGGTGTAATTAACTGCCTAAATGTGTACTGTTTAATCGCCAGACTGAACCAATGAAAAACTGAAATGACAAACTTCAATCATTACGTGGGATTGTAATATTACAGTTTCACTGCGAACGTTAATTCTTTATCAAATGACATATCTGACGTCAAAGGCCTCTAAAGGTGGAATGTGGTGCATTACAGTATTGGGTGAAAAAGCTAAGGTTTTACGATTTCAAAAATAAATAAAATAATAATAATAATAATAATAATAATAATAAGGCACGCAACCCGTGAAATTCCATCCGTGAATTCACAACAATTTTATGTATATAAGGGCTCACAATCGATATGAAGGACACGGAAACCCATCCTGTAACATTCGCTTACCTCTCTATGCCTGCCTTTAAACACGACTGCAAAAGCGCCGTGTCCAATAAGGTCTTTCCTGCTAAACTCAAATTTCCCAACCGTCTCCATTGCCCCAGATGCTGGATTTCACCTTCCAAACAGAAATATGAAATCAGGACGAGATTGTCTTCTCAGGGATGTCCCAGTCCCCTCCGTCACTCAGCTTCAGGCAGCGAGAAAGTTTTCCTTTTTGGGCGCAGGGTACAGACAGCATTTCTGTACAACAATGATCGTGTTCTTTCATATCAACTACTTGTCTGACTGGAAATGCGTTATTTTCCCTTGGAGATCCGGTATTGTTCCTTGGCATTAACAGCATCCTTCAGCCATCCCGACATAATTGAGGATGTGCATTACAAACGTCTTCGAGAACGACCTTAAGAACTGCTGGCAGGGTATTGTTTGTATACAGAGGGACGTCTGCAGCGCTAAAGCAGCCCGTTAAATGCAATTGCTGAAGAACAAGTCGTAAATGTGTTGCTTTCTGGATTTTATATAAGCAGTGCATATTCTCCTAGCGCAATTGTGGAGGAACCGCAGCACATTTCAGAAAAATATTCTTCCAGGTCGTTTTCACCCAGAGCCCTCTCGGCTGGTCTGATCACCGCTAAGTGAAGGTGCGCATGCGCGTTTCCCGCATGTCTTGGCTTGACGTCAAGGGTCTGCTTTTTCCGACCGAAGCCGACTTGTAACCGGGGCTGCGTCCGAATTGTCAGAAAATTATGGCCTATCCACTGATCCCTAACCACTTTTCTCTAAACCTTTGTGGAAAACGTCATAAGGGAAAGGAAAGGTGTTAAAGTGAATTCCTAACGGCTTAGGAAGACAACCGCGCTAATTGGAGAATCCGAATGCACTTACACTAGGCAACGTGATCATGAGTCCTCTGCCCATCATATACGTTTCTTTACACGATTGGTCGGATGAGCGGTCGCCGCTTTAAATATTGCAGCTGCGCAGAATTGTGGGATAGCTTGATCTCCTTTCTTTACGAAAAGGATGGTTCTGTGTACCCTATGCTATGGCGGTAAATTAGGAAGCACTGAGACACTTTTCCGTAACATTTGAAGAATTCGAATCTACTCATCATGGCTGCCATGTAATTATTTCCGGATCATTTTTTAGGAGTAAGGAACTTTCCTAAGCAAAAAAGACTATTCGGACGCAGCCGTGGGCTGTTATGTTAAATTAAATCTTAATTTAATCATCAACTGTAGCAACAGTAGTAGCAACAACATCAACAATTAATAATAATAATAATAATAATAATATCATCAGTACAGCACACAGGACTAGTTGTTGCAATAGTTGCGGTCATGAGGTAAAGCTATCATTGGACTCATTAAGTGGGCACCCTCCCTCATCAAAACATCGGTGATAGGCCTGCAACATCTTTAGAGGGGATTGCTTTTGTCCTAAATCACTCCCTTCTGCTTCTACCCCCTCTACCATCACTCAGCATGCAGAGAAGATATTGTCCTTCCTTGTCATCCACACCCAGTCACTGCGTTTCTCAGCAGTTTCTGATCGGTGATTCATAGTCTCTGCGTTTCTTGGCAGTTTCAGATTGGTGATTGACAGCCTGACCCAGGTTCCCCAGGAATTCCTCTTGTTTTGGCAGCCTGGAGTGTTTACAAAGCCCTTGAAGTGAATTTCAACTGGCTAATACTAGGCCAACCGCATCCCCGCATGAGCACGAGATAAAATCATGTCTGAGCTCTGTTGCGAGGATCTCTGGTGGGGAAAATCCCTCCATAATTCTCTGATGCAGAAGCTAATTGCTGGAGGTCTTGAGGTGCTTTTCATTATGCTAACTTATACTTCCCCGCGTCCTCTCCTCTTCAGTGACCCCAAAATCGTTCCCACTTCACCATCATGGAGGATCTTCCAAACCCTGAAATGAACCAGCAGGAGACACGGGGCGCAGAGAGAGGAGGCTTGTGGGGGGCCCAAATCCAGGAAACACGTGTATCTTGCACTAAAGGCTTTTATCTCATGGCATGTCATTTAAAAGCCGCACCTCCACATTCGACAACGCTAAATGTAATGAAGCTTTCGGCTCCTCTGTCCTTGCGGCTCCACCTTGCATCTTTCTCTCACTCTCTCAGATCCTCGCTGGGAGGAGCAAGGATGCGAGGAAGAGATGCAAGTGAGGGAAGCCAGGAGACACATTAGCATGATGAAAAGCACCCAGGGTTATGTCCCAGAGGGAAGCGCCTGCGAGTGAGTCTGGTTGCGCCTGCTGTAAGAATATGCTTCATTGGTGCCGACGCTTCGCAGACGGAGCATGAGGGGTCTCTCCCCGTCCATCGCTTCAGGGGGAACATCTAATGATGAAATCCAGCCTGTTTCCTTGTCTTGCTCATTAGTCTTTCAACCTCTCCCATCTTGTTTACGGGCCTCAGCACAGCTCACTCTCTCTTCCTGTAAAGACACATCCCACACCACCGGCTGTCTCCGCAGGTCAGGTGTTGTTTAGTAAAACAATGGTGTGATTGTATTGAGTCTGAAGCCTGCTGGTCCATATTGCTCAAGCGAGACGATGTCTCCGTGCCTGAGAGCAAATATTGCACTCTCCATGGCCTCAGATGGAGTCCACTTTCATCCTGCAGACAAACGGAGTTCCTGTACTCTTAGCCTGGCCTTAATGAAATCATTCTCCGAGAAAGCTAACCTTGTCGTTTAAATTCCTCCACCAGGTTTGAAATGGGCAGTGCCAGAGAAGGCTCATAACAACAACAACAACAACAATGATAATAATAGAGCTGCCAGAAGAAGCTAGTATTCATCATGCACAACCCCAATTCTGAGAAAAAATGAGCAGGTCTAGAAAAATGCAGGTGAAATACAAAAGTAAAAATGGACTGATTTGAAAGTTGATTCACCCTGTACTATATTGCAAACAGTTCAACAACACATTATTTGATGTTCAAACCTGTGAATTTAATTGTTTATTAACACTATACATAGGGATGACAGTAGCAGGGTCCAGAGAAGTTGGCACAGTTAATTGCTCTCCATCAGTGTTTTACCCACTCACGAAGCCTTCAGGACTGAAGACACCAGTCATCTCTGCAATAGCACAGGGCCTTTACTGCCATGAGTTTCACTTCACTGTGCACGATACTTTCACAGTCAGGACAGAGCAGTCCTTCAGACAGCTGCAGTCAGCACTCTCTATCTGATTATTCAGCCATACATTTGTAATCCATGAAGAATGTGCTTTAGCATTGTTCTGCTGGAAAATGTAGGAATGTCCCAGGAACAGACAACATCTCGATGGCAGCAGATGTAGCATCAAATTTATACGTATCTTTCTGCATCAATGCAAATGTGCAAGTAACCCACCCGATGTGCAGGCTGATGGATCTCCCGCTGATGACAGCTTTGGTGACTTGTCCTTGTCATTGTTTGTCTGGAGAATACAGCTGCTGGTTTTGCAAGAAAGCACTTGAAATTCTGACTTGTTGGACCACAAAACGCACTTAACATTGCCACCGTCCATCACACATAACTCTGAGCCCAGAGAAGTAGTGATTTTTGACAGTGGTGATATATGTTTTCAGCGTTGCATAGTAAAGGTATAATTTGTATCTGTGGGTGCAGGAGAGAAGGGTCTAAGTAACGTATTTCCGAGTCCATGTCACGATATCCATAACAGTCGTATGACGATTCCTGAGACAGGGGAATCTGAGGACTGGAGATAACACGCATCAGTGGTATCTGAGGATTGGAGATCACACACATCAGGGGTATCTGAGGATTGGAGATCACACACATCAGTGGTATCTGAGAACCGGAGATCACACGCATAAGTGGTATCTGGGGAAAGGAGATCACACGCATCAGTGGTATATGAGGATAGGAGATCACACGCATCAGTGGTATCTGAGGAAAGGAGATCACACGCATCAATGGTATCTGAGGATTGGAGATCACACGCATCAGTGGTATCTGGGGAAAGGAGATCACACGCATCAGTGGTATCTGAGGATAGGAGATCACACGCATCAGTGGTATCTGAGGAATGGAGATCACACACATAAGTGGTATCTGAGGATTGGAGGTCACACACATCAGTGGTATGTGAGGACTGGAAATCACACGCAACAGTGGTATCTGGGGAAAGGAGATCACACGCATCAGTGGTATCTGAGGATAGGAGATCACACGCATCAGTGGTATCTGAGGATCGGAGATAACACGCCTCAGTGGTATCTGAGGATCGGAGATCACACGCATCAGTGGTATCTGAGGATTGGAGATCACACACATCAGTGGTATCTGAGGACCGGAGATCACACGCATCAGTGGTATCTGAGGATCGGAGATAACACGCCACAATGGTATCTGAGGATCGGAGATAACACGCATCAGTGGTATCTGAGGATCGGAGATAACACGCCACAATGGTATCTGAGGATCGGAGATAACACGCCTCAGTGGTATCTGAGGATCGGAGATCACACGCATCAGTGGTATCTGAGGATTGTAGATCACACGCATCAGTGTTATCTGAGGAGCGGAGGTCACACCCATCAATGGTATCTGAGGATAGGTGATCACATGCATAAGTGGTATCTGAGGATTGGAGATCACACGCATGAGTGGTATCTGAGGATCGGAGATCACACGCATCACTGGTATCTGAGGATCGGAGATCACACACATCGGTGGTATCTGAGGATCGGAGATAACACGCATCAGTGGTATCTGAGGATCGCAGATCGCAGGCATCAGTGGTATCTGAGGATCGGAGATCACACCCATCAGTAGTATGTGAGGATAGGAGATCACACGCATCAGTGGTATCTTAGGATTGGAGATCATACGCATCAGTGCTATCTGAGGATTGGAGATCACATGCATCAGTGGTATCTGACGATTGGTGATCACACGCATCAGTGGTATCTGAGGATTGGAAATCACACGCATCAGTGGTATCTGACGATAGGAGATCACTCCCATGAGTGGTTTCTGAGCATTGGAGATCACACGCATCAGTGGTATCTGAGGATGGGAGATAACGCGCATAAGTGTTATCTGAGGATTGCAGTTCACACACCATCAGTGGTATCCGAGGATTGGAGATCACACGCATCAGTGGTTTGTGAGGACTGGAGATCACAAACATCAGTGGTATTTGAGGATAGGAAATCACATCTATCAGTGATATCTGAGGATAAGAGATCACACACATCTGTGGTATCAGAGGGTTGAAGATCAAATGCATCAGTGGTATTTGAGGAAAGGAGATCACACGCATCAGTCGTATCTGAGCATAAGAGATCACACGCATCAGTGGTATCTGAGGATTGAAGATCACACGCATCAGTGCTATCTGAGGATTGAAGATCACACGCATCAATGGTATCTGAGGATTGTAGATCACACGCATCAGTGCTATCTGAGGATTGAAGATCACACGCATCAATGGTATCTGAGGATTGTTGATCACACGCATCATTGGTATCTGAGGATTGGAGATCACACCCATCAGTGGTATCTGAGGATAGGAGATCACACCCATCAGTGGTATCTGTGGATAGGAGATCACACGCATCAGTGGTATCTTAGTATTGGGGATCACACACATCAGTGGTATCTGAGGATTGGAGATCACACGCATCAGTGGTATCTGAGGATCGGAGATAACACGCATCATTGGTATATGAGGATTGAAGATCACACGCAACAGTGGTATCTGACGATTGGAGATCACACGCATCAGTGGTATCTGAGGATTGGACATCACACGCATCAGTTGTATCTGAGGATAGGAGATCACACCCATCAGTGGTTACTGAGCATTGGAGATCACACCCATCAGTGGTATCTGAGGATCGGAGATTACACGTATGAGTGTTATCTGAGGATTGGAGTTCACACCCATCAGTGGTATCCGAGGATTGGAGATCACAGGCATCAGTGATATCTGAGGATTGGAGATCACACGCATCAGTGGTATCTGAGGATAGGAAATCACACCTATCAGTGGTATCTGAGGATAGGAGATCTCACGCATCAGTGGTATCTCAGGATCGGAGATCACAGGCATCAGTGGTATTTGAGGATGGGAGATAACAGGCAACAGTGGTATCTGAGCATAGGAGATCACACAAATCAGTGGTATCCAAGGATCGAAGATCACATGCATCAATGGTATCTGAGGATTGTAGATCACACGCATCAGTGGTATCTGAGGATTGGAGATCACACGAATCAATGGTATCCGATGATTGGAGAACAAACGCATCAGTGTTATCTGAGGATTGGAGATCACGCGTATAATTGGTATCTGAGGATTGGAGATCACACGCATCAGTGGTATCTGAGGATTGGAGATCACACGCATCAGTGGTATCTGAGGATAGGATATCAGACGCATCAGTGGTATCTGAGTATTGGAGATCAAACGCATCAGTGGTATCTGAGGATTGGAGATCACACGAATAAGTGGTATCTGAGGATTGTAGATCACACGCATCAGTGGTATCTGAAAATAGGAGATCAGACGGATCAATGGTATCTGAGGATAGGAGATCACACGCAACAGTGGTATCTGAGGATTGGAGATCACACACCTCCGTGGTATCTGAAGATAGGAGATCACACTCATCAGATGTATCTGAGGATTGGACTTCACAGGTATCAGTGGTATCTAAGGATTGGTGATCACACTCATCAGTGGTATGTGAGGAAAGGAGATCACACGCATCAACGGAATCGGAGGATTGGAGATCACACACATCAATGGTATCTGAGGATAGGAGATCACAAGCATCAGTGGTATCTGAGGATTGGAGATCACACCCATCAGTGGTATCTGAGGATAGGTGATCACATGCATCAGTGGTATCTGAGGATTGGATGACAATCATCACATCAGTGGTATCTGAGGATTGGAGATCACACACATCAGTGGTATCTGAGGATTGGAGATAATATGATCTGGATCAGTCATCAGTGGTATCTGAGGATTGGAGATCAGTGGTACACTGAGGATTGGAGATAATATGAGGATCGGTCATCACACGCATCAGTGGTATCGGGGGATTGGAAATGACACGCTTCAGTGGTATCTGAGGAGAGGAGATGACTCCCATCAGTGATTTCTGAGCATTGGAGATCAAACTCATCAGTGGGATCTGAGGATCGGAGATAACGCGCATCAGTGTTATCTGAGGATTGGAATTCACACCCATCAGTGGTATCTGAGGATCGCAGATCACAGGCATCCGTGGTATCTGAGGATGGGAGATCACACCCATCAGTAGTATGTGAGGATAGGAGATCACACACATCTGTGGTATCTTAGGATTGGAAATCACACGCATCAGTGGTATCTGACGATTGGAGATCACACGCATCAGTGGTATCTAAGGATTGGTGATCACACGCATCAGTGGTATCTGACGATAGGAGATCACTCCCATCAGTGGTTTATGAGCATTGGAGATCACACGCATAAGTGGTATCTGAGGATCTGAGATAACGCGCATCAGTGTTATCTGAGGATTGGAGTTCACACCCATCAGTGGTATCCGAGGATTGGAGATCACACGCATCAGTGGTATCTGAGGACTGGAAATCACAAGCATCAGTGGTATTTGAGGATTGGAGATCACACGCATCAGTGATATATGAGGATTGGAGATCAAACGCATCAGTGGTATTTGACGATTAGAAATCACACGTATAAGTGGTATCTGAGGATTGAAGATCACACGCATCAGTCGTATCTGAGGATAGGAAATCACACCAATCAGTGATATCTGAGCATAAGAGATCTCACGCATCACTGGTATCTGAGGATCGGAGAACACAGGCATCAGTGGTATCTGAGGATGGGAGATAACACGCATCAGTGGTATCTGAGGATTTTAGATCACATGCATCAGTGGTATTTGAGGATTGGAGATCAAACATATCTGTGGTATCTGAAGATTGGAGATCACATGCATCAGTGGTATTTGAGGAAAGGAGATAACACGCATCAGTGGTATCTGAGCATAAGAGATGACACGCATCAGTGGTATGCAAGCATCGAAGATCACACGCATCAGTGCTATCTGAGGATTGAAGATCCCACGATCCAATGGTATCTGAGGATAGGAGATCACAAGCATCAGTGGTATCTGAGGATTGGAGATCACACCCATCAGTGGTATCTGACGATTGGAGAACAAAAGCATCAGTGTTATCTGAGGATTGGAGATCACACGTATAATTGGTATCTGAGGATTGGAGATCACACGCATTAGTGGTATTTGAGGATTGGAGATCACACACATCAGTGGTATCTGAGGATATTTGATCAGACCCATCAGTGGTATCTGAGGATTGGAGCTCAAACGCATCAGTGGTATCTGAGGATTGGAGATCACACGAATCAGTGGTATCTGAGGATTGTAGATCACACGCATCAGTGGTATCTGAAAATAGGAGATCAAAAGGATCAATGGTATCTGAGGATAGGAGATCACACGCAACAGTGGTATCTGAGGATTGGAGATCACACACCTCCGTGGTATCTGAAGAAAAGAGATCACACCCACCAGTTGTATCTGAGGATTGGACATAACACATATCAGTGGTATCTCAGGAGTGGAGATCACACTCATCAGTGGTATCTGAGGAAAGGAGATCACACGCATCTACGGAATCTGAGGATTGGAGATAACACACATCAATGGTATCTGAGGATAGGAGATCACATGCATCAGTGGTATCTGAGGATAGGAGATCACATGCATCAGTGGTATCTGAGGATTGGAGATCACACCCATCAGTGGTATCTGAGGATAGGTGATCACATGCATCAGTGGTATCTGAGGATTGGAGATTACACGCATCAGCGGTATCTGAGGATCGCTGATCACACGCATCAGTGGTATCTGAGGATTGGAGATAATATGAGGATCGGTCATCACACGCATCAGTGGTATCTGAGGATTGGAGATCACACACATGAGTGTTATCTGAGGATCGGAGATCACACACATCAGTGGAATCTGAGGAAGGGAGATCACAAGCATCAGTGGTATCTGAGGATCGGAGATCACACCCATCAGTGGTATCTGAGAATAGGTGATCACATGCATCAGTGGTATCTGAGGATTGGAGATTCCACGCATCAGCGGTATCTGAGGATCGCTGATCACACGCATCAGTGGTATCTGAGGATTGGAGATAATATGAGGATCGGTCATCACACGCATCAGTGGTATCTGAGGATTGGAGATCACACACATCAGTGGTATCTGAGGATGCGAGATCACAAGCATCAGTGGTATCTGAGGATCGGAGATCACAGGCATCAGTGGTATCTTAGGATTGGAGATCACACGCATCAGTCTTATCTGAGGATTGGAAATCACATCTATCAGTGATATCTGAGGATAAGAGATCTCACGCATCAGTGGTATCTGAGGATCTTAGATCACATGCATCAGTCGTAACTGAGGATCGCAGATCACAGGCATCAAGGGTATCTTAGAATTGGAGATCACAC
The DNA here is from genome assembly GCA_029692085.1 of Gymnothorax javanicus. Classification (NCBI taxonomy): domain Eukaryota; kingdom Metazoa; phylum Chordata; class Actinopteri; order Anguilliformes; family Muraenidae; genus Gymnothorax; species Gymnothorax javanicus. The sequence goes on along the minus strand of CM056194.1, from coordinate 99,025,174 downwards.
GCATCAGTCTTATCTGAGGATAGGAAATCACAGCTATCAGTGATATCTGAGGATTAGAGATCTCACGCATCAGTGGTATCTGAGGATTGTAGATCTCACGCATCAGTGGTATCTGAGGATTGTAGATCACACGCATCAGAGGTATCTGAGGATTTTAGATCACATGCATCAGTGGTATTTGAGGATTGGAGATCACACACATCTGTGGTATCAGAGGGTTGAAGATCAAATGCATCAGTGGTATTTGAGGAAAGGAGATCACACGCATCAGTCGTATCTGAGCATAAGAGATCACACGCATCAGTGGTATCTGAGGATTGAAGATCACAATGGTATCAGTGCTATCTGAGGATTGAAGATCACACGATCAGTGGGTATCTGAGGATTGGATAGATCACAGTGGTATCAGTGCTATCAGTGGTAGGATTGGAGATCACACGCATCAGTGGTATCTGAGGATGGGATATCACACGCATCAGTGGTATATGAGGATTGGAGATCACACGCATCAGAGGTATCTGAGGATCGGAAATCACACCTATCAGTGGTATCTGAGGATAGGAGATCTCACGCATCAGTGGTATCTCAGGATCGGAGATCACAGGCATCAGTGGTATTTGAGGATGGGAGATCACACGCATCAGTGGTATCTGAGGATCGGAGATCACACAGTGGTATCTGAGGATAGGTAGATCTGATCAGGGTATCTGAGGATTGGAGATCACAGGCATCAGTGGTATCTGAGGATTGGAGATCACACGCATCAGTGGTATCTGAGGATAGGAGATCACATCGGAGATCACACGCATCAGTGGTATCTGAGGATCAGAGATCACAGGCATCAGTGGTATCTGAGGATTGGAGATCACACGAATGAGTGGTATTGAGGAGATCACACGATCAGTGGTATCTGAGGTTGGACATCACATCATATGTGGTATCTGAGGGTATCGGAGATATCTGAGGATCGGATCACACGCATCAGTGGTATCTGAGGATTGAGATCTGATCAGTGGTATCTGAGGTATTTGGAGATCACATCAGTGGTATCTGAGGATTGGAGATCACACAGTGGTATCAGTGGTATCTGAGGAGGATTGATTGGAGTGGTATCTCAGATCACATCGCATCAGTGGTATCTCAGTGGTATCTGAGGAGATCACACGGATCAGTGGTATCTGAGGATCTGGGATTGATCACACGCATCAGTGGTATCTGGGATTGGAGATCTGAGGATCAGTGGTAGATCATCACACGCATCAGTGGTATCTGAGGATAGGAGATCACACGCATCATCAGTGATATCTGATCAAGGGTATTGGATTGAGATCACACGTATCAGTGGTATCTGAGGATTGTATCACACGCATCAGTGGTATCTGAGGATAGATCACACGAATCAGTGGTATCTGAGGATTGGAGATCACACGCATCAGTGGTATCTGAGGATTGGAGATCACACATCAGTGGTATCTGAGGATTGGAGATCACACCATCAGTGGTATCTGAGGATTGGAGATCACATGCATCAGTGGTATCTGAGGATTGGAGATCACACGCATCAGTGGTATCTGAGGATTGGATCATCAGTGGTATCTGAGGATTGAGATCACAGATGGTATCACAGGATCAGTGGTATCTGAGGATTGGAGATCACACAAAATCAGTGGTATCTGAGGATGGAGAGATCACACATCAGTGGTATCTGAGATTGGATTGGAGATCACACACATCAGTGGTATCTGAGGATTGGAGATCACACGCATCAGTGGTATCTGAGGATTGGATCATCACATCAGTGGTATCAGTGGTATCTGAGGATTGGAGATCACACATGCATCAGTGGTATCTGAGGATTGGAGATCACACACCCATCAGTGGTATCTGAGGATGGAGATCACACGCATCAGTGGTATCTGAGGATAGGAGATCACACGCATCAGTGGTTTCTGAGGATTGGAGATCAAACTCATCAGTGGTATCTGAGGATTGGAGATCACACACATCAGTGGTATCTGAGGATTGGAGATCACACGCATCAGTGGTATCTGAGGATTGGAGATCACAGGCATCACGTCAGTGGTATCTGAGGATCTGGAGATCACACGGATCAGTGGTATCTGAGGATAGGAGATCACACGCATCAGTGGTATCTTAGGATTGGAAATCACACACATCAGTGGTATCTGAGGATTGGAGATCACACGCATCAGTGGTATCTGAGGATTGGTGATCACACCCATCAGTGGTATCTGAGGATAGGAGATCACACCCATCAGTGGTTTCTGAGGATTGGAGATCACACGCATCAGTGGTATCTGAGGATCGGAGATCACGCGCATCAGTGGTATCTGAGGATTGGAGATCACACGCATCAGTGGTATCTGAGGATTGGAGATCACACGCATCAGTGGTATCTGAGGATAGGAGATCACACGCATCAGTGGTATCTGAGGATTGGAGATCACACGCATCAGTGATATCTGAGGATTGGAGATCAAACGCATCAGTGGTATTTGACGATTGGAAATCACACCCATCAGTGGTATCTGAGGATTGAAGATCACACGCATCAGTCGGTATCTGAGGATAGGAAATCACACCAATCAGTGATATCTGAGCATAAGAGATCTCACGCATCACTGGTATCTGAGGATCGGAGAACACAGGCATCAGTGGTATCTGAGGATAGGAGATAACACGCATCAGTGGTATCTGAGGATTTTAGATCACATGCATCAGTGGTATCTGAGGATTGGAGATCAAACATATCAGTGGTATCTGAAGAATGGAGATCACATGCATCAGTGGTTTTTGAGGAAAGGAGATCACGCATCAGTGGTATCTGAGCATTGGAGATGACATCGCATCAGTGGTATCTGCAAGCATTTCAGATCACATGCATCAATGGTGGTATCTGAGGATTGGAGATCACACCTATCAGTGGTATCTGAGGATTGGAGATCACACGCATCAGTGGTATCTGAGGATAGGAGATCACAAGCATCAGTGGTATCTGAGGATTGGAGATCACACCCATCAGTGGTATCTGAGGATAGGTGATCACATGCATCAGTGGTATCTGAGGATTGGAGATCACACGCATCAGTGGTATCTGAGGATGGAGATCACATCTGATCAGTGGTATCTGAGGATTGGAGATCAACATATCAGTGGTATCTGAGGATTGGAGATCACATGTCAGTGGTATCTGACCGGAGATCACATCATCAGTGGTATCTGAGGATTGGAAATCACGCATCAGTGGTATCTGATCAGGATCAAATCACACGGTCATGGTATCTGAGGAGACATTCATCAGTGGTATCTGAGTGGTCAGTGGTATCTGAGGATTGGAGATCACACGCATCAGTGGTATCTGAGGATTGGAGGATCAAACATCATCAGTGGTATCTGAGGATTGGAGATCACACGCATCAGTGGTATCTGAGGATTGGAGATCACAGGCATCAGTGGTATCTGAGGATGGGAGATCACACCCATCAGTGGTATCTGTGGATATCTTCGATCACACACATCAGTGGTATCTGAGAGGATTGGAGATCAGGATTGGAACACATCAGTGGTATCTGAGGATTGGAGATCACACCCATCAGTGGTATCTGAGGATTGGAGATCACATGCATCAGTGGTATCTGAGGATTGGAGATCACACGCATCAGTGGTATCTGAGGATTGGAGATCACATGCATCAGTGGTATCTGAGGATTGGAGATCACACGCATCAGTGGTATCTGAGGATTGGAGATCACACGCATCAGTGGTATCTGAGGATTGGAGATCACACACATCAGTGGTATCTGAGGTATCACCCATCAGGGTTCTCAGGATTGGAGATCACACTCATCAGTGGTATCTGAGGAAAGCAGATCAGTGGTATCTGAGGATTGGAGATCACACATCAGTGGTATCTGAGGATTGGAGACATGCATCAGTGGTATCTGAGGATAGGAGATCACATCATCAGTGGTATCTGAGGATTGGAGATCACACCCATCAGTGGTATCTGAGGATTGGAGATCACACACATCAGTGGTATCTGAGGCATCAGTGGTATCTGAGGATTGAGATCAAACATATCAGTGGTATCTGAGGATTGGAGATCACATGCATCAGTGGTATCTGAGGATCATCACACACATCAGTGGTATCTGAGGATAGGAGATCACACGCATCAGTGGTATCTGAGGATCGGAGATCACACGCATCAGTGGTATCTGAGGATTGGAGATCACACGCATCAGTGGTATCTGAGGATTGGAGATCACACGCATCAGTGGTATCTGAGGATTGGAGATCACACGCATCAGTGGTATCTGAGGATTGGAGATCACATGCATCAGTGGTATCTGAGGATTGGAGATCACACACGCATCAGTGGTATCTGAGGATTGGAGGATAATATGAGGATTGGAGATCACACGCATCAGTGGTATCTGAGGATTGGAGATCACACACATTAGTGTTATCTGAGGATCGGAGATCACACACATCAGTGGTATCTGAGGATTGGAGATCACAAGCATCAGTGGTATCTGAGGATTGGATATCACAGGCATCAGTGGTATCTTAGGATTGGAGATCACATGCATCAGTGGTATCTGAGGATTGGAGATCACATCTATCAGTGGTATCTGAGGATAAGAGATCACACGCATCAGTGGTATCTGAGGATCTTAGATCACATGCATCAGTGGTAATCTGGAGGATTGGAGATCACAGGCATCAAGGGTATCTTAGGATTGGAGATCACTGCATCAGTGGTATCTGAGGATTGAAATCACACCTATCAGTGATATCTGAGGATTGGAGATCTCACGCATCAGTGGTATCTGAGGATCGGTGATCACAGGCATCAGTGGTATCTGAGGATGGGAGATCTCACGCATCAGTGGTATCTGAGGATCGTAGATAACAGGCATCAGTGGTATCTGAGGATGGGAGATCACACGCATCTGTGGTATCTGAGGATTGGAGATCAGTCGCATCAGTGGTATCTGAGGATTTTAGATCACATGCATCAGTGGTAACTGAAGATCGCAGATCACAGGCATCAAGGGGATCTTAGGATTGGAGATCACACGCATCAGTCTTATCTGAGGATCGGAAATCACACCTATCAGTGATATCTGAGGAGAAGAGATCTCACGCATCAGTTGTATCTGAGGATCGGAGATCACAGGCATCAGTGTTATCTGAGGATGGGAGATCTCACGCATAAGTGGTCTCTGAGGATCGTAGATAACAGGCATCAGTGGTATCTGAGGATGGGAGATCACACGCATCTGTGGTATCTGAGGATTGGAGATCAGACGCATCAGTGGTATCTGTGGATTTTAGATCACATGCATCAGAGGTATTTGAGGATTGGAGATCACACACATCTGTGGTATCTGAGGATCGGAGATAACGCGCATCAGTGTTATCTATGCATTGGAGATCACACTCACCAGTGGTATCTGAGGAGGAAATATCCCACATAAGAATCAGTGGTATCTGAGGATTGGAGATCACACATCAAAGGTATCTGAGGATAGAGATCACACAATCAGTGGTGTCTGAGGATTGGAGATCACATGCATCAGTGGTATCTGAGGATTGGAGATCACACCCATCAGTGGTATCTGAGGATAGGTGATCACATGCATCAGTGGTATCTGAGGTATGGAGATCACACGCATCAGTGGTATCTGAGGATAGGAGATCACATGCATCAGTGGTATCTGAGGATTGGAGATCACAGGCATCAGTGGTATCTGAGGATTGGAGATCACACGCATCAGTGGTATCTGAGGATGGAAATCACACGCATCAGTGGTATCTGAGGATTGGAGATAATCAGTGAGTATCGGTCATCAAACACATCTATCAGTGGTATCTGAGGATGGAGATCACACACATCACTGGTATCTGAGGATAGGGAGATCACAGGCATCAGTGGTATCTGAGGATCGGAGATAACACGCATCAGTGGTATCTGAGGATCGGAGATCACATGCATCAGTGATATCTGAGGATCACAGATCACAGGCATCAGTGGTATCTGAGGATTGGAGATCACACGCATCAGTGGTATCTGACGATTGGAGATGACACGCATCAGTGGTATCTGAGGATCGGAGATCACACACATAAGTGGTATCTGAGGAAGGGAGATCACAAGCGTCAGTGGTATCTGAGGATTGGAGATCACATGCATCAGTGGTATACGAGGATCGGAGATCACACGCATCAGTGGTATCTTAGGATTGGAGATCACACACATCAGTGGTATCTGAGGATTATATATCACATGCATCTGTGGTATCCGAAGATTGGAGATCACACGCATCAGTGGTATCTGAGGATATGAAATCACACCTATCAGTGGTATCTGAGGATAGGAGATCTCACGCATCAGTGGTATCTCAGGATCCGAGATCACAGGCATCAGTGGTATTTGAGGATGGGAGATCACAGGCATCAGTGGTATCTGAGCATAGGAGATCACACAAATCAGTGGTATCCAAGGATCGAAGATCACACGCATCAATGGTATCTGAGGATTGTAGATCACACGCATCAGTGGTATCTGAGGATTGGAGATCACACGAATCAGTGGTATCCGATGATTGGAGAACAAACGCATCAGTGTTATCTGAGGATTGGAGATCACACACATCAGTGGTATCTGAGGATCGGAGATCACACACATCAGTGGTATCTGAGGAAGGGAGATCACAAGCATCAGTGGTATCTGAGGATTGGAAATTACACGCATCAGTGGTATCTGAGGATAGGAGATCACTCCCATCAGTGATTTCTGAGCATTGGAGATCAAACGCATCAGTGGTATCTGAGGATTGGAGATCACAAACATCAGTGGTATCTGAGGATTGGAGATCACACCATCAGTGGTATCTGAGGATTGGAGATCACATGCATCAGTGGTATCTGAGGATGGGAGATCACACATCAGTGGTATCTGAGGATAGAGATCACACCCATCAGATCACACACATCAGTGGTATCTGAGGATTGGAGATCACACGCATCAGTGGTATCTGACGATTGGAGATCACACGCATCAGTGGTATCTGAGGATTGGTGATCACACGCATCAGTGATATCTGAGGATTGGAAATCACACGCATCAGTGGTATCTGAGGATAGGAGATCACTCCCATCAGTGGTTTTTGAGCATTGGACATCACAAGCATCAGTGGTATCTGACGATTGTAGAACAACCGCATCAGTGTTATCTGATGATTGGAGATCACACGTATAATTGGTATCTGAGGATTGGAGATCACACGCATCAGTGGTATCTGAGGATTGGAGATCACACGCATCAGTGGTATCTGTGAATAGTAGATCAGACCCATCAGTGGTATCTGAGGATTGGAGATCAAACGCATCAGTGGAATCTGAGGATTGGAGATCACACGAATCAGTGGTATCTGAGGATTGTAGATCACACGCATCAGTGGTATCTGAAAATAGGAGATCAGTCAGACCTGAGGATAAATGGGTATCTGAGGATGGGTGATCTCACGCAACAGTGGTATCTGAGGATTGGAGATCACACACCTCCGTGGTATCTGAAGATAAGAGATCACACCCACCAGTTGTATCTGAGGATTGGACATCACACATATCAGTGGTATCTAAGGATTGGAGATCATACTCATCAGTGGTATCTGATGAAAGGAGATCACACGCATCTACGGAATCTGAGGATTTGAGATCACACACATCAATGGTATCTGAGGATAGGAGATCACATGCATCAGTGGTATCTGAGGATAGGAGATCACATGCATCAGTGGTATCTGAGGATATTGAGATCACACCCATCAGTGGTATCTGAGGATAGGAGATCACATGCATCAGTGGTATCTGAGGATTGGAGATCACACCTATCAGTGGTATCTGAGGATCGGAGATCACACGCATCAGTGGTATCTGAGGATCTGGGATTGGAGATAATCAGTGGTATGAGGATTGGAGAAATCACACGGCATCAGTGGTATCTGAGGATTGGAGATCACACACATCAGTGTTATCTGAGGATTGGAGATCACAAACATCAGTGTAATCTGAGGAAGGGAGATCACAAGCATCAGTGGTATCTGAGGATCAGAGATCACACCCATCAGTGGTATCTGAGGATAGGTGATCACATGCATCAGTGGTATCTGAGGATTGGAGATCACACGCATCAGTGGTATCTGAGGATCGGAGATCACACGCATCAGTGGTATTTGAGGATTGGAGATAAAATCAGAGGTATCTGGGATCATCACACACATCAGTGGTATCTGAGGATCGGAAGATCACAGGCATCAGTGGTATCTGAGGATTGGAGATCACGCATCAGTCTTATCTGAGGATTGGAAATCACATCTATCAGTGGTATCTGAGGATTGGAGATCACACGCATCAGTGGTATCTGAGGATCTTAGATCACATGCATCAGTGGTATCTGAGGATTGGAGATCACAGGCATCATTGGTATCTTAGGATTGGAGTTCACAATCATCAGTCTTATCTGAGGATAGGAAATCACACCTATCAGTGATATCTGAGGATTAGAGATCTCACGCATCAGTGGTATCTGAGGATCGGAGATCACAGGCATCAGTGGTATCTGAGGATTGGAGATCTAACGCATCAGTGGTATCTGAGGATCGAGATAACAGGCATCAGTGGTATCAGAGGATGGAGATCACACGCATCTGTGGTATCTGAGGATTGGAGATCACACGCATCAGTGGTATCTGAGGATTTTTAGATCACATGCATCAGTGGTATTTGAAGATTGGAGAGATCACAGGCATCAATCCTTGGTATCTTAGGATTGGAGATCACACGCATCAGTCTTATCTGAGGATAGGAAATCACACCAATCAGTGATATCTGAGGAGAAGAGATCTCACGCATCAGTTGTATCTGAGGATCGGAGATCACAGGCATCAGTGGTATCTGAGGAGAAGAGATCTCACGCATCAGTGGTATCTGAGGATCGTAGATAACAGGCATCAGTGGTATCTGAGGATGGGAGATCACACGCATCTGTGGTATCTGAGGATTGGAGATCAGACGCATCAGTGGTATCTGAGGATTTTAGATCACATGCATCAGAGGTATTTGAGGATTGGAGATCACACACATCTGTGGTATCTGAGGATTGGAGATCACACACATCAGTGGTATTTGAGGAAAGCAGATCACACGCATCAGTGGTATCTGAGCATAAGAGATCACACGCATCAGTGGTATGCAAGGATTGAAGATCACACAATCAGTGCTATCTGAGGATTGAATTGAAGATCAAATTGAATCATCAGTGGTATCTGAGGATTGGAGATCACACGCATCAGTGGTATCTGAGGATTGGAGATCACATGCATCAGTGGTATCTGAGGATTGGAGATCACACATCAATCAGTGGTATCTGAGGATTGGAGATCAGACCCATCAGTGGTATCTGAGGATTGAAGATCACATGCATCAGTGGTATCTGAGGATTGGAGATCACACGAATCAGTGGTATCTGAGGATTGGAGATCACACGCATCAGTGGTATCTGAAAATAGGGTAGATCAGATCACGATCAGTGGTATCTGAGGATTGGAGATCACAATCATCAGTGGTATCTGAGGATTGGAGATCACACCCATCAGTGGTATCTGAGGATTGGAGATCACATGTCAGTGGTATCTGAGGATTGGAGATCACACTCATCAGTGGTATCTGAGGATAAGAGATCACATCAGTCATCAGGATTGGTATAAGTGGATCTGGATCTGAGCATCAGTGATTGGAGATCACACACATCAATGGTATCTGAGGATTAGAGATCACATTCATCAGTGGTATCTGAGGATAGGAGATCACATGCATCAGTGGTATCTGAGGATTGAGATCACACATCTGAGTGGTATCTGAGGATAGGGATTGATCACATGCATCAGTGGTATCTGAGGATTGGAGATCACACTCATCAGTGGTATCTGAGGATTGGAGATCACGTGGTCAGTCATCTGAGTGGTATCTGAGGATTGGATCCGTCATCAGTGGTATCTGAAAATGGTATCTGAGGATCTGGAGATCACACACATCAGTGGTATCTGAGGATTGAGATCACACACATCAGTGGTATCTGAGGATAAGAGATCACACCCACCATCAGTGGTATCACACATATCAGTGGTATCTAAGGATTGGAGATCATACTCATCAGTGGTATCTGAGGAAAGGAGATCACAGGCATCAGGATTTGTATCTCAATGGTATCTGGGATTGAGATCACAGGCATCAGTGGTATCTGAGGATTGGAGATCACACGCATCAGTGGTATCTGAGGATTGGAGATCAGTCATGCATCAGTGGTATCTGGAGAGGAGATGCACATGCATCAGTGGTAACTGATCACAGGCATCAAGTGGTATCTTAGGAATGCAGATCACACGATCAGTCTTATCTGAGGATAGGAAATCACACCTATCAGTGATATCTGAGAATAAGAGATCTCACGCATCAGTGGTATCTGAGGATCAGAGATCACAGGCATCAGTGGTATCTGAGGATGGGAGATCTCATCAGTTGTATCTGAGGATCGTCTATCACAGGCATCAGTGGTATCTGAGGATGGGAGATCACACGCATCAGGATGGGTATCTGAGGATTGGAGATCAGACGCATCAGTGGTATCTGAGGATTTTGATCACATGCATCAGTGGTATCTGAGGATTGGAGATCACATTCATCAGTGGTATCTGAGGATTGGAGATCACACTCATCAGTGGTATCTGAGAAGGAAAGGAGATCACATCATCAGTGGTATCTGAGGATTGGAGAGATCACACGATCAGTGGTATCTGAGGATCTAAGATCACAAGCATCAGTGGTATCTGAGGATTGAAGATCAACACATCAGTGGTCACGAATCAATGGTATCTGAGGATAGGAGATCACAAACATCAGTGGTATCTGAGGATTTGAGATCACACCCATCAGTGGTATCTGAGGATTGGAGATCACATGCATCAGTGGTATCTGAGGATTGGAGATCACATGCATCAGTGGTATCTGAGGATCGGAGATCACATGCATCAGTGGTATCTGAGGATAGATCACAGGCGCATCAGTGGTATCTTAGGATTGGAGATCACACATCAGTGGTATCTGAGGATAGGAGATCCCACCTATCAGTGGTATCTGAGGATAAGATCTCACACGCATCAGTGGTATCTGAGGATCGGAGATCACACGCATCAGTGGTATCTGAGGATGGGAGATCTCATGCATCAGTGGTATCTGAGGATCGTAGATCACAGGCATCAGTGGTATCTGAGGATGGGAGATCACACACGCATCAGTGGTATCTGAGGATTGGAGATCACATGCATCAGTGGTATCTGAGGATTTTAGATCACATGCATCAGTGGTATTTGAGGATTGGAGATCACACACATCTGTGGTATCTGAGGATTGGAGATCACATGCATCAGTGGTATTTGAGGATCGGAGATCACACGCATCAGTGGTATCTGAGGATCGGAGATCACACGCATCAGTGGTATCTGGGATCGGAGATCACACGCATCAGTGGTATCTGAGGATTGGGAGATAACACGATCAGTGGTATCTGAGGATCTGGATCACAAGCATCAGTGGTATCTGAGGATTGGAGATCAACACGCATCAGTGGTATCTGAGGATTGGAGATCACATGCATCAGTGGTATCTGAGGATTGGAGATCACACGCATCAGTGGTATCTGAGGATTGGAGATCACACCCATCAGTGGTATCTGAGGATTGGAGATCACACGCATCAGTGGTATCTGAGGATTGTAGAAACAACATGCATCAGTGTATCTGAGGATTGGAGATCACACACATCAGTGGTATCTGAGGATTGAGGATCACAGGTATCAGTGGTATCTGAGCATGGAGATCACACGCATCAGTGGTATCTGAGGATAGGAGATCACATGCATCAGTGGTATCTGAGGATGGAGATCACATCAGCATCAGTGGTATCTGAGGATTGTGGTATCACAGGATTGGATCACACGCATCAGTGGTATCTGAGGATTATAGATCACACGCATCAGTGGTATCTGGATCGGAATCACACTCTTCAGTGGTATCTGAGGATAGGAGATCCACGCATCCATGGTATCTGAGGATTGGACATCACACGGTATCAGTGGTATCTGAGGATTGGAGAATCACACATCAGTGGTATCTGAGGATTGGAGATCACACGATCAGTGGTATCTGAGGATAGGAGTTCATCACTGATGCATCAGTGGTATCTGAGGATTGGAGATCACACGCATCAGTGGTATCTGAGAATAGGAGATCAGGCCCATCAGTGGTATCTGATGATTGGAGATCAAACCCATCAGTGGAATCTGAGGGAGATCACACGAATCAGTGGTATCTGAGGATTGGAGATCACACCAATCAGTGGTATCTGAGGATAGGAGATCACACGGATCAGTGGTATCTGAGGATTGGAGATCACACATATCAGTGGTATCTGAAGATCGGAGATCACACCCAACAGTGGTATCTGAGGATTGGAAATCACACACATCAGTGGTATCTGAGGATTGGAGATCACACTCATCAGTGGTATCTAAGGAAAGAGATCACACGCATCAACAGAATATTTTAGGATTGGAGATCACACACATCAAAGTGGTATCTGAGGATTGGAGATCACATGCATCAGTGGTATCTGAGGGTTGATCACATGCATCAGTGGTATCTGAGGATTGGAGATCACACGCATCAGTGGTATCTGAGGATAGGTGATCACATGCATCAGTGGTATCTGAGGATTGGAGATCACACGCATCAGTGGTATCTGAGGATTGGATCACATGCATCAGTGGTATCTGAGGATTGGAGATCACACCCATCAGTTGTATCTGAGGATTGGACATTACACATGTCAGTGGTATCTAAGGAATGGAGATCACACTCATCAGTGGTATCTTAGGAAAGGAGATCACACGCATTAACAGAATCTGAGGATTGGATACCACACACATCAATGGAATCTGATGATAGGAGATCACATTCATCAGTGGTATCTGATGATAGGAGATCACATGCATCAGTGGTATCTGAGGATTGGAGATCACACCAATGAGTGGTATCTGAGGATAGGTGATCACATGCCTCAGTGGTATCTGAGGATTGGAGATCACACGCATAAGTGGTATCTGAGGATCGGAGATCACACACATCAGTGGCATCTGAGGAAGGGAGATCACTAGCATCAGTGGTATCTGAGGATCGGAGATCACACGCATCAGTGGTATCATAGGATCGAAGATCACATGCATCAGTGGTATCTGAGGTTCGCAGATCACAGGCATCAGTGGTATCTTAGGATTGGAGATCACACGCATCAGTGGTATCTGACGATTGGAGATCACACGCATCAGTGGTATCTGAGGATCGGAGATCGCATGCATCAGTGGTTTCTTAGGATCGCAGATCACAGGCATCAGTGGTATCTTAGGAATGCAGATCACACGCATCAGTCTTATCTGAGGATAGGAAATCTCACCTATCAGTGATATCAGAGCATAAGAGATCTCACGCATCAGTGGTATCTGAGGATCGGAGATCACAGGCATCAGTGGTATCTGAGGATGGGAGATCTCACGCATCAGTTGTATCTGAGGATCGTCTATCACAGGCATCAGTGGTATCTGAGGATGGGAGATCACACGCATCAGCGGTATCTGAGGATTGGAGATCAGATGCATCAGTGGTATCTGAGGATTTTAGATCACATGCATCAGTTGTATTTGAGGTTTGGAGATCACATTCATCTGTCGTATCTGAGGATTGGAGATCACATGCATCAGTGGTATTTGAGGAAAGGATAACACGCATCAGTGGTATCTGAGCATAAGAGATGACACGCATCAGTGGTATGCAAGGATCTATGATCACAAGCATCAGTGCTATCTGAGGATTGAAGATCACACGAATCAATGGTATCTGAGGATAGGAGATCACAAACATCAGTGGTATCTAAGGATTGGAGATCACACCCATCATTGGTATCTGAGGATAGTTGATCACATGCATCAGTGGTATCTGAGGATTGGAGATCACACGCATCAGTGGTATCTGAAGATTGGAGATAATATGAGTATCGGTCATAACACGCATCAGTGGTATCTGAGGATTGGAGATCACACACATCAGTGGTATCCGAGGATCGGAGATCACACACATCAGTGGTATCTGAGTAAGGGAGATCACAAGCATCAGTGGTATCTGAGGATCGGAGATAACACGCATCAGTGGTATCTGAGGATCGGAGATCACATGCATCAGTGGTATCTGAGGATCGCAGATCACAGGCATCAGTGGTATCTTAGTATTGGAGATCACACGCATCAGTGGTATCTGACGATTGGAGATCACATGCATCAGTGGTATCTGAGGATTGGAAATGACACGCTTCAGTGGTATCTGAGGATAGGAGATCACTCCCATCAGTGATTTCTGAGCATTGGAGATCAAACGCATCAGTGGTATCTGAGGATCGGAAATAACGCGCATCAGTGTTATCTGAGGATTGAAGTTCACACACATCAGTGGTATCTGAGGATCGCAGATCACAGGTATCAGTGTTATCTGAGGATGGGAGATCACACCCATCAGTTGTATGTGAGGATAGGAGATCACACACATCAAGGGTATCTTAAGATTGGAGATCACATGCATCAGTGGTATCTGACGATTGGAGATCACACGCATCAGTGGTATTTGAGGATTGGTGATCACACGCATCAGTGGTATCTGAGGATTGGAAATCACACGCATCAGTGGTATCTGACGATTGGAGAACAACCGCATCAGTGTTATCTGAGGATTGGAGATCACACGTATAATTGGTATCTGAGGATTGGAGTTCACACGCATCAGTGGTATCTGAGGATTGGAGATCACACGCATCAGTGGTATCTGTGAATAGTAGATCAGGCTCATAAGGGGTATCAGAAGATTGGAGATCAAACGCATCAGTGGAATCTGAGGTTTGGAGATCACACGAATCAGTGGTATCTGAGGATTGTAGATCAAACGAATCAGTGGTATCTGAAAATAGGAGATCAGACGGATCAATGGTATCTGAGGATGGGAGATCACACGCAACAGTGGTATCTGAGGATTGGAGATCACACACCTCCGTGGTATCTGAAGATAGGAGATCACACCCATCAGTTGTATCTGAGGATTGGAAATCACACATATCAGTGGTATCTATGCATTGGAGATCACACTCATCAGTGGTATCTAAGGAAAGGAGATCACACGCATCAACGGAATATGAGGATTGGAGATCACACACATCAAAGGAATCTGAGGATAGGAGATCACATGCATCAGTGGTGTCTGAGGGTAGGAGATCACATGCATCAGTGGTATCTGAGGATTGGAGATCACACGCATCAGTGGTATCTGAGGATAGGTGATCACATGCATCAGTGGTATCTGAGGATTGGAGATCACACGCATCAGTGGTATCTGAGGATAGGTGATCACATGCATCAGTGGTATCTGAGGATTGGAGATCACACGCATCAGTGGTATCTGAGGAATGGAGATCACACGCATCAGTGGTATCTGAGGATCGCAGAACACACGCATAAGTGGTATCTGAGGATTGGAGATAATATGAGGATCGGTCATCACACGCATCAGTGGTATCTGAGGATCGGAGATCACACACATCACTGGTATCTGAGGAAGGGAGATCACTAGCATCAGTCGTATCTGAGGATCGGAGATAACACGCATCAGTGGTATCTGAGGATCGGAAATCACATGCATCAGTGGTATCTGAGGATCACAGATCACAGGCATCAGTGGTATCTTAGGATTGGAGATCGCACGCATCAGTGGTATCTGACGATTGGAGATGACACGCATCAGTGGTATCTGAGGATCGGAGATCACATGCATCAGTGGTATCTGAGGATCGCAGATCACAGGCATAAGTGGTATCTTAGGATTGCAGATCACACGCATCAGTCTTATCTGAGGATAGGAAATCACACCTATCAGTGATATCTGAGGATAAGAGATCTCACGCATCAGTGGTATCTGAGGATCGGAGATCACAGGCATCAGTGGTATCTGAGGATGGGAGATCTCAAGCATCAGTTGTTTCTGAGGATCGTAGATCACAGGCATCAGTGGTATCTGAGGATGGGAGATCACACGCATCAGTGGTATCTGAGGATTGGAGATCAGACGCATCAGTGGTATCTGAGGATTTTAGATCACATGCATCAGTGGTATTTGAGGATTGGAGATCACACACATCTGTGGTATCTGAGGATTGGAGATCACATGCATCAGTGGTATTTGAGGAAAGGAGATCACACGCATCAGTGGTATCTGAGCATAAGAGATCACACGCATCAGTGGTATGCAAGGATCGAAGATCACACGCATCAGTGCTTTCTGAGGATTGAAGATAACACGAATCAATGGTATCTGAGGACTGGAGATCACAAGCATCAGTGGTATTTGAGGATTGGAGATCACACGCATCAGTGGTATTTGAGGATTAGAGATCACTCGCATCCGTGGTATCTGAGGATAGGAGCTCACACGCATCAGTGGTGTACGAGGATCGGAGATCACACTCATCAGTGGTATCTGAGGATTGGAGATCACACACATCAGTGCTATCTGAGGATTGTAGATCACATGCATCAGAGGTATCCGAGGATTGGAGATCATACGCCTAAGTGATATCTGAGGAAAGGAAATCAATCCTATCAGTGGTATTTCAGTATAGGAGATCTCACGCATCAGTCGTATCTCAGGATCGGAGATCACATGCATCAGTGGTATCTGAGGATGGGAGATCACATGCATCAGTGGTATCTGTGGATTGTAGATCTCACGCATCAGTGGTATCTGAGGATTATAAATCACACGCATCAGTGGAATTTGAGGATCGGAGATCACACTCTTCAGTAATATCTTAGGATAGGAGATCACACGCATCAATGGTATCTGAGGATTGGAGATCACACACATCA
The DNA here is from genome assembly GCA_029692085.1 of Gymnothorax javanicus. Classification (NCBI taxonomy): domain Eukaryota; kingdom Metazoa; phylum Chordata; class Actinopteri; order Anguilliformes; family Muraenidae; genus Gymnothorax; species Gymnothorax javanicus. Next base: position 99,008,073 of record CM056194.1, on the reverse strand, counting down.
ATGGTATCTGAGGATAGGAAATCACACGCATAAGTGGTATCTGAGGAGCGGAGGTCACACGCATCAGTGGTCTCTGAGGATAGGTCATCACATGCATCAGTGGTATCTGAGGATTGGAAATCACACGCATCAGTGTTACCTGATCATCGGAGATCACATGCATCAGTGGTATCTGAGGATTGGAGATAATTTGAGGATCGGAGATCACACGCATCAGGGGTATCTCAGAATTGGAGATCACACACATCAGTGGTATCTGAGGATCGGAGATCTTACGCATCAGTTGTATCTCAGGATCGGAGATAACACGCATCAGGGGTATCTGAGGGTCGGAGATCACACGCAGCAGTGGTATCTGAGTATCAAGGATCACTGTCATAAGTGGTATCTGAGGATGGGAGATCACAACCATCAGTAGTATGAGAGGTTCGGAGATCACACGCATCAGTGGTATTTTAGGATTGGAGTTCACAGGCATAAGTGGTATCTGAGGTTTGGAGATCACAAGCATCAGTGTTATCTGACGATTCATGATCACACGCATCAGTGGTATTTAAGGATTGGAAATAACACGCATCAGTGGTATCTGACGATAGGAAATCACTCCCATTAGTGGTTTCTGAGCATTGGAGATCACACGCATCAGTGGTATCCGAGGATTGGAGATCACACGCCTCAGTGGTATCTGAGGACTTGAGATCACACTCCTCCGTGGTATTTGAGGTTAGGAGATAACACGCATCAATGGTATCTGAGGATTGCAGATCACACACATCAATGGAATCTGAGGATTGGAGATTAAACGCATCAGTGGTATCTGAGGAGTCGAGTTCACATACAGAAGTGGTCTCTGAGGATAGGTGATCCCATCCATCAATGGGATCTGTGGATTGGATATCACACGCATCAGTGGTATCTGATGATTGGGGATCACACGCATCAGTGGTATCTGAACATTGGAGATAATATGAGGTTCGGAGATCACACGCCTCAGTGGTATCTGAGGATCGAATATCACCCACATCGGTGGTATCTGAGGATCGGAGATCACAAGCATCAATGGTATCTGAGGATCGGAGATAACACGCATCAGTGGTATCAGATGATCGGAGATCACACGCATCAGTGGTATCTGTGCATCGCAGATGACAGGCATCAGTGGTATTTGAGGATGGGAGATCACACGCATCAGTGGTATCTTCGGATTGGAGATCACACGCATAAGTGGTATCTGAGGATTGAAGATCACATGCATCAGTGTTATCTGACCATTGGTGAACACACGCATCAGTGGTATCTGAGTATTGGAAATAACGCGCATCAGTGGTATCTGACAATAGGAGATCACTCCCATCAGTGGTATCTGAGGATTGGGATCACACGCATAAGTGGTATCTGAGGATTGGAGATCACAAGCATCAGTGCTATTTGAGTATTGGAGATCACACGCATCAGTGATATATCAGGATTGGAGATCACACGCATCAGTGGTATTTGACTATAAGAGATCACACGCATAAGTGGTATCTGAGGATTGAAGATCACATGCATCAGTCGTATCTGAGGATCGTAAATCACACCTATCATTGATATCTGAGGATAAGAGATCTCACGCATCAGTGGTATCTGTGGATCGGAGATCACAGGCATTAGTGGTATCTGAGGATGGGAGATCACGCGCATCAGTGGTATCTGAGCATTGGAGATCACACGCAGCAGTGGTATTTGAGGATTGTAGATCTCACGCATGAGTGGTATCTGAGGATTTTAGATCACACGCATAAGTGGTATCTGAGGATTTTAGATCACACGTGTCAGTGGTATCTGAGCAAAAGAGATCACACGCATCAGTGGTATCTGAGGATTGGAGATCACACACATCAGTGGTATCTGAGGATTATAGATCACATGCATCAGTGTTATCTGAGGATTGGAGATCACATGCATCAGTGGTATTTGAGGATTGGAGATCACACCCATCAGTGGTATCTGCGGATAGGAGATCTCACGCATCAGTGGTATCTCAGGATCGGAGATCACAGGCATCAGTGGTATTTGAGGATGGGAGATCACACGCATCAGTTGTATCTCAGGATTGTAGATCTCACGCATGAGTGGTATCTGAGGATTGTAGCACAGACGCATCAGTGGTATCTGACGATTTTAGATCACACGCATCAGTGGTATATCAGGATTGGAGATCACATGCAATAGTGGTATTTGAGGATTGGAGATCAAAGGCATCAGTTGTATCTGAGCATAGGAGATCACACGGATCAGTGGTATCTGAGGATTGGAGATCACATGCATCAGTGGAATCTTAGGATAGAAGATCAGTCCCATCAGTTGTATCTGAGGATTGAAGATCACACGCATCAGTCGTATCTGAGGATAGGAAATCACACCTATCAGTGATATCTCAGGATAAGAGATCTCACGCATGAGTGGTATCTGAGGATCGGAGATCACAGGCATCAGTGGTATCTGAGGATGGGAAATCACACGGATAAGTGGTATCTGAGGATTTTAGATCACATGCATCAGTGGTATTTGAGGATTGGAGATCAACCGCATCAGTGGTATCTGAGGATAGGAGATCAGACCCATCAGTGGTATCTGAGGATTGAAGTTCACACGCATCACTCGTATCTGAGGATAGGAAATCACACCTATCAGTGATATCTGAGGATAAGAGATCTCACGCATCAGTGGTATCATAGGATCGGAGATCACAGGCATAAGTGGTATCTGAGGCTGGGAGATCACACGCATAATTGGTATTTGATGATTTTAGATCACTTGCATGAGTGATATTTGAGGAGTGGAGGTCACACACATCTGGGGTATCTGAGGATAGGAGATCACATGCATCAGTGGTATTTGAGGAAAGGAGATCACACGCATCAGTGGTATATGTAGCATAAGAGATCACATGCATCAGTGGTATCCAAAGATCGAAGATCACACGCATCAGTGCTTTCTGAGGCTTGAAGATTACACGCTTCAATGGTATCTGAGGATTGTAGATCACATTGATCAGTGGTATCTGAGGATTGGAGATCACACGAATCAGTGGTATCCGATGATTGGAAAACAAACGTATCAGTGGTATATGAGGATTGGAGATCACACGCATCATTGGTATCTGAGGATTGGAGATCACACCCAACAGTGTTATCTGAGGATAGGTGATCACACCCATCAGTGGTAGTTGTGGATCGGAGATCACACGCATCAGTGGTATCTTTGGATTGGCGATCACACACATCAGTGTTATCTGAGGATTGGAGATCACACGCATCAGTGGTATCTGAGGTTCGAAGATAACACGCATCATTGGTATCTGAGGATTGTAGATCACATGCAACAGTGGTATCTGACAATTGGAGATCCCACTCATCAGTGGTATCTGAAGATTGGAGATCACACGCATCAGTGATATCTGAGGATTGGAGATCACACGCATCAGTGGTATTTGACGATTATAGATCACTCGCATCCGTGGTATCTGAGGATAGGTGCTCACACGCATCAGTGGTATACTAGGATCGGAGATCACACGCATCAGTGGTATCTGAGGATTGGAGATCACACACATCAGTGGTATCTGAGGATTGGAGATCATACGCATCAGTGGTATATGAGGATAGGAAATCAAACCTATCAGTGGTATCTGAGGAAAGGAGATCTCACGCATCAGTGGTTTCTCAGGATCGGAGATCACAGGCATCAGTAGCATTTGATGATTTGAGATCCCACGCATCAGTCGTATCTGAGGATTGTAGGTCACACGCATCAGTGGTATCTGAGGATTTTAGATCACACGCATCACTGGTATTTGTGGATTGAATTTCACACAGATCAGTGGTATCTGAGGATTGGAGATCACATGCATCAGTGGTATTTGTGGATTGAAGATCACACGCATCAGTTGTATCTGAGCCTAGGAGATCACACACATCAGTGGTATCTGAGGATTGGAGATAATACGCATCAGTGGTATCTGAGGATAGATAATCAAACCTATCAGTGGTATCTGAGGAAAGGAGATCTCACGCATCAGTGGTTTCTCAGGATCGGAGATCACAGGGATCAGTAGTATTTGAGGATGTGAGATCCCAAGCATCAATATTATCTGAGGCTTGTAGATCACACGCTTCAGTGGTATCTGAGGATTGGAGATCACCGATTCAGTGGTATCCGATGATTGGAGAACAAACGCATTAGTGGTATCTTAGGATTGCAGATCACACGCATCAGTGGTATCTGAGGATAGGAGATCAGACCCATCAGTGGTATCTGAGGATTGGAGATCACACGCATCAGTGGTATTTGACGATTAGAGATCTCTCGCATCGGTGGTATCTGAGGATAGGAGCTCACACGCATCAGTGGAATACGAGGATCGGAGATCACACGCATCAGTCGTATCTGAGGATTGGAGATCACAAACATCAGTGGAATCTGAGGATTGTAGATCACATGCATCAGTGGTATCCGAGGATTGGAGATCACACCCATCAGTGGTATCTGAGGAGAGGAATCACACACATCAGTGGTATCTGAGGATAGGAGATCTCACTCATCAGTGGTATCTCAGGATCGGAGATCACAGGCATCAGTGGTATTTGAGGATGGGAGATCACACACATCAGTGCTATCTGAGGATTGTAGATCTCACGCATGAGTGGTATCTGAGGATTGTAGCACACACGCATCAATGTTATCAGAGGGTTTTTGATCACACGCATTAGTGGTATTTGTGGATTGGAGATCACACAGATGAGTGGTATATGAGGATTGGAGATCACATTCAATAGTGGTTTTTGAGGATTAGAGATCACTCCCATCAGTTGTATCTGAGAATAGGAAATCACACGCATCAGTGGTATCTGATGATTGAAGATCACACGCATCAGTCGTATCTGAGGATCGGAAAACACACCTATCAGTGATATCTGAGGATAAGAGATCTCACGCATCAGTGGTATCTGAGGATCGGAGATCACAGGCATTAGTGGTTTCTGAGGATGGGAGATCACGCGCATGAGTGGTATCTGAGCATAGGAAATCACACGCATCAGTGGTATCTGAGGATTGGAGATCAGAGGCATCAGTGGTATCTGAGGATTGGAGATCAGACCCATCAGTGGTATCTGAGGATTGGAGATCAAACGCATCAGAGGTATCTGAGGATTGGAGATCACACGCATCAGTGGTATCAGAGGATAGAAGATCAGACCCATCAGTGGTATCTTAGGATTGAAGTTCACACGCATCAGTCGTTTCTGAGGATAGGAAATCACACCTATCATTGATATCTTAGGCTAAGAGATCTCACGCATCAGTGGTATCTGAGGATCGGAGATCACAGGCATCAGTGGTATCTGAGCATGGGAGAACACACGCATAAGTGGTATCTGTGGATTTTAGATCACATGCATGAGTGGTATTTGAGGATTGGAGATCAAACACATCTGTGGTATCTGAGGATTGGAGATCACATGCATCAGTGGTATTTGAGGAAAGGAGATCACACGCATCAGTGGTATCTGAGCAAAAGAGATCACAAGCATCAGTGGTATCCAAGGATCGAAGATCACACGCATCAGTGCTATCTGAGGATTGAAGATTACACGCATCAATGGTATCTGAGGATTGTAGATCACACTCATCAGAGATATCTGAGGATTGGAGATCACACGAATCAGTGGTATCCGATGATTGGAAAACAAACGTATGCAAGGATCAGTGGTAAGTGAGGATTGGAGATCACATCAATGGTATCTGAGGATTGGAGATCACACGCATCATTGGTGTCTGACGATTGGAGATCACACCCATCAGTGGTTTCTGAGGATAGGTGATCACACCCATCAGTGGTATTTGTGGATAGGAGATCACACGCATCAGTGGTATATTTGGATTGACGATCACACACATCAGTGTTATCTGAGGATTGGAGATCACACGCATCAGTGGTATCTGAGGATCGGAGATAACACGAATCATTGGTATCTGAGAAATGAAGATCACATGCAACAGTGGTATCTGACAATTGGAGATCACACGCATCATTGGTATCTGAGGATTGGAGATCACACGCATCAGTGGTATCTGAGGATAGGAGATCACACCCATCAGCGGTTACTGAGCATTGTAGATAACACGCATCATTGGTATCTGAGGATCGGAGATAACACGCATCCGTGTTATCTGAGGATTGGAGTTCACACCCATCAGTGGTATACGAGGATTGGAGATCACACGCATCAGTCTTATCTGAGGACTGGAGATCACTAGCATCAGTGGTATTTGAGGATTGGAGATCACACGCATCAGTGATATCTGAGGATTGGAGATCACACGCATCAGTGGTATCTGAGTATAGGAGCTCACATGCATCAGTGGTATACGAGGATCGGAGATCACACGCATCAGTCGTATCTGAGGATTGGAGATGACACACATCAGTGGTATCTGAGGATTGTAGATCACATGCATCAGTGGTGTCCGAGGATTGGAGATCACACGCATCAGTGGTATCTGAGGAGAGGAATCACACGCATCAGTGGTATCTGAGGATCGGAGATCACAGGCATCAGTGGTATTTGAGGTTGGGAGATCACACAAATCAGTGGTATCTGAGGATTGTAGATCTCACGCATGAGTGGTATGTGAGGATTATAGCACACACGCATCAGTGGTATCTGAGTATTTTAGATGACACGCATTAGTGGTAATTGTGGATTGGAGATCACACAGATCAGTGGTATATGAGGATTGGAGATCACGTGCAATAGTGGTATTTGAGGATTGGAGATCACTCGCATCAGTTTTATCTGAGCATAGGAGATCACACGCATCAGTGGTATCTGAGGATTGGAGATCAGACGCATCAGTGGTATCTGAGGATTGGAGATCAGACCCATCAGTGGTATCTGAGGATTGGAGATCAAACGCATCAGAGGTATCTGAGGATTGGAGATCACACGCATCAGTGGTATCTGAGGATACGAGATCAGACCCATCAGTGGTATCTGAGGATTGAAAATCACACGCAACAGTGGTATCTGACAATTGGAGATCCCACTCATCAGTGGTATCTGAGGATTGGAGATCACACGCATCAGTGATATCTGAGGATTGGAGATCAAACGCATCAGTGGTATTTGACGATTAGAGATCACTCGCATCCGTGGTATCTGAGGATAGGTGCTCACACGCATCAGTGGTATACGAGGATCGGAGATCACACGCATCAGTGGTATCTGAGGATTGGAGATCACACACATCAGTGGTATCTGCGGATTGGAGATTATTCGCATCAGTGGTATCAGAGGATAGGAAATCAAACCTATCAGTGGTATCTGAGGATAACAGATCTCAAACATCAGTGGTATCTGAGGATCGGAGATCACAGTCATCAGTGGTGTCTGAGGATGGGAGATCACAAGCATCAGTGGAATCTGAAGATTGGAGATCACATGCATAAGTGGTATCTGAGGATTTTAGATCACATGCATCAGTGGTAATTGAGGATTGGAGATCACACACATCTGTGGTATCTGAGGATTGGAAATCACAAGCATCAGTGCTATTTGAGCAAAGGAGATCACACGCATCAGTGGTATCTGAACATTAGAGATCAGAACGCATCAGTGGTATCTGAGGATTGAAGATTACACGCATCAATGGTATCTGAGGATTCTAGATCACACTCATCAGTGGTATCTGAGGATTGGAGATCACACGAATAAGTGGTATCCGATGATTGGAAAACAAACGCATCAGTGGTATATGAGGATTGGAGATCACACGCATCATTGATATCTGAGGATTGGAGATCACACCCATCAGTGGTATCTGAGGATACGTGATCACACCCATCAGTGGTATCTGAGTATTGGAGATCACACGCATCAGTGGTATCTGAGGTTCGGAGATTACACGCATCATTGGTATCTGAGGATTCTAGATCACACGCAACAGTGGTATCTGAAATTGTAGATCACACGCATCAGTGGTATCTGAGGATTGGAGATTACACGCATCAGTGGTATCTGAGGATGGGAGATCACACCCATCAGTGGTTACTGAGCATTGGTGATCACACGCCTCAGTGGTATTTGAGGACAGGAGATCAGAATCATCAGTGGTATTTGAGGATTGGAGATCACACGCATCAGTGGTATCTTTGGATTGGCGATCACACACATCAGTGTTATCTGAGGATTGGAGATCACACGCATCAGTGTTATCTGAGGATCGGAGATAACACGCATCATTGGTATCTGTGGATTGAAGATCACATGCAACAGTGGTATCTGACAATTGGAGATCACACGCATCATTGGTATCTGAGGATTGGAGATCACACGCATCAGTGGTATCTGAGGATAGGAGATCACACCCATCAGCGGTTACTGAGCATTGGAGATCACACGCATCATTGGTATCTGAGGATCGGAGATAACACGCATCACTGTTATCTGAGGATTGGAGTTCACACCCATCAGTGATATCCGAGGATTGGAGATCACACGCATCAGTCGTATCTGAGGACTGGAGATCACACACATCAGTGGTATCTGAGGATTGGAGATCATAGGCATCAGTGGTATCTGAGGATAGGAAATCACACCTTTCAGTGGTAGCTGAGGATAGGAGATCTCATGCATCAGTGGTATCTCAGGATAGGAGATCACAGGCATCAGTGGTATCTGAGCATGTGAGATCCCACGCATAAGTGGTATATGAGGATTGTAGATCTCACGCAGGAGTGGTATCTGAGGATTGTAGATCACATGCATCAGTGGTAGCTTAGGATTTTAAATCACACGCATCAGTGGTATTTGTGAATTGGAGATCACACAGATCAGTGGTATCTGAGGATTGGAGATCACATGCATCAGTGGTATTTTCAAGATTGGAGATCACACGCATCAGTTATATCTGAGCCTAGGAGATCACCCGCATCAGTGCTATCCAAGGTTCGAAAATCACATGCATCAATGGTATCTGAGGATTGTAGATCACACGCATCAGAGGTATCTGAGGATTGGAGATCACCGAATCAGTGGTGTCGGATGATTGGAGAACAAAAGCATTAGTGGTATCTGTGGATTGGAGATCACACGCATCAGTTGTATCTGAGGATTTTAGATGACACGCGTCAGTGGTAACTGAAGAATGGAGATCAGACGGATCAATGGGATCTGAGGATAGGAGATCACACGCATCAGTGCTTTCTGAGGATTGGAGATCACACGCATTAGTGGTATCTGAGGATTCGAGATCAACGAATCAGTGTAATCCGATGATTGGAAAACAAACGCATCAGTGGTATCTGAGGATTGGAGATCACACGCATCATTGGTATCTGAGGATTGGAGATCACACGCAACAGTGATATCTAAGGATAGGAGATCAGCCCCATCAGTGGTATCTGAGGATTGAAGATCACACGCAACAGTGGTATCTGACAATTGGAGATCCCACTCATCAGTGGTATCTGAGGATTGGAGATCACACGCATCAGTGATATCTGAGGATTGGAGATCACATGCATCAGTGGTATTTGACGATTAGAGATCACTCGCATTCGTGGTATCTGAGGATAGGTGCTCAAACGCATCAGTGGTATACGAGGATCTGAGATCACACGCATCAGTGGTATCTGAGGATTGGAGATCACACACATCAGTGGTATCTGAGGATTGGAGATCATGAGCATCAGTGGTATCTGAGGATAGGAAATCAAACATATCAGTGGTATCTGAGGATAAGAGATCTCAAACATCAGTGGTATCTGAAGATCGGAGATCACAGGCATCAGTGGTATCTGAGGATGGGAGATCACAAGCATCAGTGGTATCTGAAGATTGGAGATCACATGCATAAGTGGTATCTGAGGATTTTAGATCACATGCATCAGTGGTAATTGAGGATTGGAGATCACACACATCTGTGGTATCTGAGGATTGGAGATCACATGCATCAGTGATATTTGTGGAAAGGAGATCACACGCATCAGTGGTATCTGAGCATTAGAGATCAGAACGCATCAGTGGTATCTGAGGATTGGAGATCACACGCATTAGTGGTATCTGAGGATTCGAGATCAACGAATCAGTGTAATCCGATGATTGGAAAACAAACGCATCAGTGGTATCTGAGGATTGGAGATCACACGCATCATTGGTATCTGAGGATTGGAGATCACACGCAACAGTGATATCTAAGGATAGGAGATCAGCCCCATCAGTGGTATCTGAGGATTGAAGATCACACGCAACAGTGGTATCTGACAATTGGAGATCCCACTCATCAGTGGTATCTGAGGATTGGAGATCACAAAGCATCAGTGATATCTGAGGATTGGAGATCACACGATCAGTGGTATTTGACGATTAGAGATCACTGCATTCGTGGTATCTGAGGATAGGTGCTCACACGCATCAGTGGTATACGAGGATCTGAGATCACACGCATCAGTGGTATCTGAGGATTGGAGATCACACACATCAGTGGTATCTGAGGATTGGAGATCATGAGCATCAGTGGTATCTGAGGATAGGAAATCAAACATATCAGTGGTATCTGAGGATAAGAGATCTCAAACATCAGTGGTATCTGAAGATCGGAGATCACAGGCATCAGTGGTATCTGAGGATGGGAGATCACAAGCATCAGTGGTATCTGAAGATTGGAGATCACATGCATAAGTGGTATCTGAGGATTTTAGATCACATGCATCAGTGGTAATTGAGGATTGGAGATCACACACATCTGTGGTATCTGAGGATTGGAGATCACATGCATCAGTGCTATTTGTGGAAAGGAGATCACACGCATCAGTGGTATCTGAGCATTAGAGATCAGAACGCATCAGTGGTATCTGAGGATTGAAGATTACACGCAACAATGGTATCTGAGGATTGTAGATCACACTCATCAGGGGTATCTGAGGATTGGAGATCACACGAATAAGTGGTATCCGATGATTGGAAAACAAACGCATCAGTGGTATATGAGGATTGGAGATCACACGCATCATTGATATCTGAGGATTGGAGATCACACCCATCAGTGGTATCTGAGGATACGTGATCACACCCATCAGTGGTATCTGTGGATAGGAGATCACACGCCTCAGTGGTATCATTGGATTGGAGATCACACACATCAGTGTTATCTGAGTATTGGAGATCACACGCATCAGTGGTATCTGAGGTTCAGATATTACACGCATCATTGGTATCTGAGGATTCTAGATCACACGCAACAGTGGTATCTGACAATTGGAGATCACACGCATTAGTGGTATCTGAGGATTGTAGATTACACGCATCAGTGGTTTCTGAGGATGGGAGATCACTCCCATCAGTGGTTACTGAGCATTGGTGATCACACGCCTCAGTGGTATCTGAGGACAGGAGATCAGAGGCATCAGTGGTATTTGAGGGTTGGAGATCACAAGCATCAGTGGTATCTTTGGATTGCCGATCACACACATCAGTGTTATATGAGGATTGGAGATCACACGCATCAGTGTTATCTGAGGATCGGAGATAACACGCATCATTGGTATCTGTGGATGGAAGATCACATGCAACAGTGGTATCTGACAATTGGAGATCACACGCATCATTGGTATCTGAGGATTGGAGATCACACGCATCAGTGGTATCTGAGGATAGGAGATCACACCCATCAGCGGTTACTGAGCATTGGAGATCACACGCATCATTGGTATCTGAGGATCGGAAATAACACGCATCAGTGTTATCTGAGGATTGGAGTTCACACCCATCAGTGGTATCCGAGGATTGGAGATCACACGCATCAGTCGTATCTGAGGACTGGAGATCACACACATCAGTGGTATCTGAGGATTGGAGATCATAGGCATCAGTGGTATCTGAGGATAGGAAATCACACCTTTCAGTCGTATCTGAGGATAGGAGATCTCATGCATCAGTGTTATCTCAGGATAGGAGATCACAGGCATCAGTGGTATCTGAGCATGTGAGATCCCACGCATAAGTGGTATATGAGGATTGTAGATCTCACGCATGAGTGGTATCTGAGGATTGTAGATCACATGCATCAGTGGTAGCTGAGGATTTTAAATCACACGCATCAGTGGTAATTGTGGATTGGAGATCACACCGATCAGTGGTATCTGAGGATTGGAGATCACATGCATCAGTGGTATTTTCAAGATTGGAGATCACACGCATCAGTTATATCTGAGTCTAGGAGATCACACGCATCAGTGCTATCCAAGGTTCGAAAATCACATGCATCAATGGTATCTGAGGATTGTAGATCACACGCATCAGAGGTATCTGAGGATTGGAGATCACCGAATCAGTGGTGTCCGATGATTGGAGGACAAAAGCATTAGTGGTATCTCTGGATTGGAGATCACACGCATCAGTGGTATCTGAGGATTGTAGATGACTCGCGTCAGTGGTACCTGAAGAATGGAGATCAGACGGATCAGTGGTTTCTGAGGATTGGAGAATACATGCATTAGTGGTATCTGAGGATTCGAGATCACCGAATCAGTGTAATCCGAGGATTGGAAAACAAACGCATCAGTGGTATCTGAGGATTGGAGATCACACGCATCATTGGTATCTGAGGATTGGAGATCACACGCATCAGTGGTACCTGAGGATAGGAGATCAGACCCATCAGTTGTATCTGAGGATTTTAGATCACACGCATCAGTGGTATTTGTGGATTGGAGGACACACAGATCAGTGGTATTTGAGGATTGTAGATCACACGCATGAGTGGTATCTGAGGATTGGAGATCACACGAATCATTGGTATCCGATGATTGGAGAACAAACGCATGAGTGGTATCTGAGCATTGGAGATCACACGCATCATTGGTATATGAGGATTGGAGATCACACGCATCAGTGGTATGTGAGGATTGGAGATAACACGATTCAGTGGTATCTGAAGATAGGAGATCAGGCCCATCAGTGGTATCTGAGGATTGGAGATCGAACGCATCAGTGGTATCTCAGGATTGGAGATCACACAAATCAGTGGTAGCTGAGGATAGGAGATCACACGCATCAGAGGTATCTGAGGATTGCAGATCACACACCTCCGTGGTATCTGAAGATCGGAGATTACACCAATCAGTTGTATCTGTGGATTGGACTTCACCCTTATCAGTGGTATATAAGGATTGGAGATCACACTCATCAGTGGTATCAGAGGATAGGAGATCACACGCATCAACGGAATCTGAGTATTGGAGATCACACACATCAGTAGTATCTTAGGATAGGAGATAACACGCATCATTGGTATCTGAGGATTGTAGATATCCCGCAACAGTGGTATCTGACAATTGGAGATCACACGCATCAGTGGTATCTGAGTATTGGAGATCACACGCATCATTGGAATCTGAGGATAGGATACCACACCCATCAGTGGTTACTGAGCATTGGAAATCACACGCATCATTGGTATCTGAGGATCGGAGATAACATGCATCAGTGTTATCTGAGGATTGGAGTTCACACACATCAGTGGTATACGAGTATTGGAGATCACACGCATCAGTGGTATCTGAGGACTGGAGATCACAAGCATCAGTGGTATTTGAGGATTGGAGATCACACGCATCAGTGATATGTGAGGATTGGAGATCACACGCATCAGTGGTATTTGACGATTAGAGATCATTCGCATCCGTGGTATCTGGGGATAGGAGGCTCACACTCATCAGTGGTATACGAGGATCGGAGATCACACGCATCAGTGGTATCTGAGGGTTGGAGATCACACACATCAGTGGTTTCTGAGGATTGGAGATCATACGCACCAGTGGGATCTGAGCATAGGAAATCGCACCTATCATTGGTATCTGAGGAAAGGAGATCTCACGTATCAGTGGTTTCTCAGGATCGGCGATCACAGGCATTAGTAGTGTCTGAGGATGTGAGATCCCGCGCATCAGTGGTATCTGAGGATTGAAGATCTCACGCATCAGTGGTATCAGAGGATTGTAGATCACACACATCAGTGGTATCTGAGGATTTTAGATCACACGCATCAGTTGTATTTGTGGATTGGAGTTCACACAGATCAGTGGTATCTGAGGATTGGAGATCACATGCATCAGTGGTATCTGAGGATTGTAGATGACACGCATCAGTGGTTTCTGAAGCTTGGAGATCAGACGGATCAATGGTATCTGAGGATAGGAGATCACACGCATCAGAGGTATCTCAGGATTGGAAATCACACGCATCAGTGGTATCTGAAGATTGGAGATCACCGAATCAGTGGTATCTGATGATTGGAGAACAAACGCATCAGTGGTATCTGAGGATTGGAGATCACACGCATCATGGGTATCTGAGGATTGGAGATCACAGGCATCAGTGGTATCTGAGGATTGGAGATCCCACACATCAGTGGTATCTGAGGATAGGAGATCAGACCCATCAGTGGTATCTGAGGATTTGTAGATCAAATGCATCAGTGGTATCTGAGGATTGGAGATCACACGAATCAGTGGTTTCTGAGGATTGTAGATCACTCGAATCAGTGGTATCTGAGGATAGGTGATCACATGCATCAGTGGTATCTGACTATTGGAGATCACACGCATCAGTGGTATCTGAGGATCGCAGATCACACGCATCAGGGGTATCTGAGGATTGTAGATAATATGAGGATTGGTCATCACACGCATCAGTGGTATCTGATGATTGGAGATCACACACATCAGTGGTATCTGAGGATCGGAAATCACACACATCAGTGGTATCTGAGGAAGGTAGATCACAAGCATCATTGGTATCTGAGGATCGGAGATAACACGCAGCAGTGGTATCTAATTTTGGGAGATCACATGCATCAGTGGTATCTGAGGATTGGAGATCACACGCATCATTGGTATCTGAGGACTGGAGATCACACGCATCATTGGTATCTGAGGACTGGAGATCACAAGCATCAGTGGTATCTGAGTACTGGAGATCACAAGCATCAGTGGTATCTGAGGATTGGAGATCACACGCATCAGTGGTATCTGAGGATTGGAGTTCACGCCCATCAGTGATATCCGAGGATTGGAGATCACACGCATCACTGGTATTTGAGGACTGGAGATCACAAGCATCAGTGATATTTTAGGATTGGAGATCACACGCATCAGTGATATTTGAGGATTGGAGATCACACGCATCAGTGGTATACGAGGATCTGAGATCACACGCATCAGTGGTATCTGAGGATTGGAGATCACACACATCAGTGGTATCTGAGGATAGTAGATCACATGCATCAGTGGTATCCGAGGTTTGGAGATCACACGCATCAGTGGTATCTGAGGAGAGGAATCACACACATCAGTGCTATCTGAGGATAGGAGATCTCACTCATCAGTGGTATCTCAGGATCGGAGATCACAGGCATCAGTGGTATTTGAGGACGGGAGATCACACACATCAGTGGTATCTGAGGATTGTAGATCTCACGCATGAGTGGAATCTGAGGGTTGTAGCACACACGCATCAGTGGTATCTGAGGAATGGAGATCACATGCAATAGTGGTAATTGAGGATTGGAGATCACTCGCATCAGTTGTATCTGAGCATAGGCGATCACACGCATCAGTGGTATCTGAGGATTGGAGATCACACGCATCAGTGGTATCTGAGGATTGGAGATCAGACCCATCAGTGGTATCTGAGGATTGTAGATCTCACGCATGAGTGGTATCTGAGGGTTGTAGCACACACGCATAAGTGGTATCTGAGGAATGGAGATCACATGCAATAGTGGTAATTGAGGATTGGAGATCACTCGCATCAGTTGTATCTGAGCATAGGCGATCACACATATCAGTGGTATCTGAGGATCGCAGATCACAGGCGTCAGTGGTATCTGAGTATGGGAGATCACACCCATCAGCATTATGTGAGGATAGGAGATAACACGCATCAGTGGTATCTTAGGATTGGAGATCACACGCATTAGTAGTATCTGAGGATCGGATATAACATGCATCAGTGTTATCTGAGGATTGGAGTTCACACCCATCATTGGTATCCGAGGAATGGAGATCACACGCATCAGGGGTATCTGAGCATCGGAGATAACACGCATCGGTGTTATCTGAAGATTGGAGTTCACACCCATCAGTGGTATCCGAGGAATGGAGATCACACGCAGCAGTGGTATCTGAGGACTGGAGATCACAAGCATCAGCGGTATTTGACAATTAGAGATCACACATCATTGCTATCTGAGGATTGGAGATCACACGCATCAGTGGTCTCTGAGGATCGGAAATCACAGGCATCAGTGGTATCTGTGTATGGGAAATCACACGCATCAGTGGTATCTGAGGATTGGAGATCACACGCATCAGTGGTATCTGAGGATTGTAGATCTCACGCATCAGAGGTATCTGAGGATTGTTGATCACAAGCATCAGTGGTATCTGAGGATCGCCGATCACAGGCATCAGTGGTATCTGAGTATGGGAGATTACACCAATCAGTAGTATGTGAGGATAGGAGATCACACGCATCAGTGGTATCTGAGGATTGGAGAAAATATGAGGATTGGTCATCACACGCATCAGTGGTATCTGAGGATTGGAGATCACACACATCAGTGGTATTTGAGGAAGGTAGATCACGAGCATCAGTGGTATCTGAGGATCGGAGATAACACGCATCAGTGGTATCTGAGGAAGGTAGATCACAAGCATC
Organism: Gymnothorax javanicus; assembly: GCA_029692085.1. Classification (NCBI taxonomy): domain Eukaryota; kingdom Metazoa; phylum Chordata; class Actinopteri; order Anguilliformes; family Muraenidae; genus Gymnothorax; species Gymnothorax javanicus. The sequence goes on along the minus strand of CM056194.1, from coordinate 98,991,307 downwards.
AGTGGTATCTGAGGATCGGAGATAACACGCATCAGTGGTATCTGAGGATCGGAGATCACATGCATCAGTGATATCCGAGGATTGGAGATCACACGCATCAGTGGTATTTGAGGATTGGAGATCACACGCATCAGTGATATCTGAGGATTGGAGATCACACGCATCAGTGGTATTTGACGATTCGAGATCACTCACATCCGTGGTATCTGAGGATAGGAGCTCACACGCATCAGTGGTATACGAGGATCGGAGAACACACGCATCAGTCAGTGATATCTGAGGATTGGAGATCACACACATCAGTGGTATCTGAGGATTGTCGATCACATGCATCAGTGGTATCCGAGGATTGGAGATCACACGCATCAGTGGTATCTGAGGATAGGAATCACACCCATCAGTGGTATCTGAGGATAGGAGATCTCACTCATCAGTGGTATCTCATGATCGGAGATCACAGGCATGAGTGGTATTTGTGGATTGTAGCACACACGCATCAGTGTTATCTGAGGATTTTAGATCAGACGCATTAGTGGTATTTGTGGATTGGAGATCACACAGATCAGTGGTATATGAGGATTGGAGATCACACCCATCAGTGGTATCTGAGAATCGGAGATCACACTTATTAGTGGTATTTGACGATTAGAGATCACACACGTCAGGGGTATTTGAGGATTGGAGATCATACGCATCAGTGATATCTGAGGATTGGAGTTCACACCCATCAGTGGTTTCCGAGGAATGGTGATCACACGCATCAGTGGTATCTGAGGATTGTAGATCTCACGCATCATTGGTATCTGAGGATTGTCGATCACACATATCAGTGGTATCTGAGGATCGCAGATCACAGGCATCAGTGGTATCTGAGTATGGGAGATCAGACCCATCAGCAGTATGTGAGGATAGGAGATCACACGCATCAGTGGTATCTTAGGATTGGAGATCACACGCATCAGTAGTATCTGAGGATCGGATATAACACGCATCAGTGTTATATGAGGATTGGAGTTCACACCCATCATTTTTATCCGAGGAATGGAGATCACACGCATCAGGGGTATCTGAGCATCGGAGATAACACGCATCAGTGTTATCTGAAGATTGGAGTTCACACCCATCAGTGGTATCCGGGGAATGGAGATCACACGCAGCAGTGGTATGTGAGGACTGGAGATCACAAGCATCAGCGGTATTTGACAATTAGAGATCACACACATCATTGCTATCTGAGGATTGGAGATCACACGCATCAGTGGTCTCTGAGGATCGGAAATCACAGGCATCAGTGGTATCTGTGTATGGGAAATCACACGCATCAGTGGTATCTGAGGATTGGAGATCACACGCATCAGTGGTATCTGAGGATTGTTGATCACAAGCATCAGTGGTATCTGATGATCGCAGATCACAGGCATCAGTGGTATCTGAGGATGGGAGATTACAACAATCAGTAGTATGTGAGGATAGGAGATCACATGCATCAGTGGTATCTTAGGATTGGAGATCACAAGCATCAGTAGTATCTGAGGATTGGAGATCACACGCATCAGTGGTATCTGACGATTGGTGATCACATGCATCAGTGGTATCTGAGTATTGGAAATCACACGCATCAGTGGTAACTGACGATAGGAGATCACTCCCATCAGTAGTATCCGAGGATTGGAGATCACACGCACCAGTGGTATCTGAGGACTGGACATCACAAGCATTAGTGGTATTTGAGGATTGGTGATCACACTCATCAGTGATATCTGAGGAGTGTAGATTACACGCATCAGTGGTATCTGAGGATAGGAAATCACACTAATCAGTGGCATCTGAGGATTGTAGATCACACGAATCAGTGGTATCTGAGGTTAGGTGATCACATGCATCAGTGGTATCTGACTATTGGAGATCACACGCATGAGTGGTATCTGAGGATCGCAGATCATACGCATCAGGGGTATCTGAGGATTGGAGAAAATATGAGGATTGGTCATCACACGCATCAGTGGTATCTGAGGATTGGAGATCACACACATCAGTGGTATCTGAGGAACGGAAATCACTTACATCAGTGGTATCTGAGGAAGGTAGATCACAAACATCAGTGGTATTTGAGGATCGGAGATAACACGCATCAGTGGTATCTGAGGATCGGAGATCACATGCATCAGTGATATCCTAGGATTGGAGATCACACGCATCATGGTATTTGAGGGTTGGAGATCACACGCATCAGTGATATCTGAGGATTGGAGATCACACGCATCAGTGGTATTTGACGATTAGAGATCAATCACATCCGTAATATCTGAGGATCGGAGCTCACACGCATCAGTGGTATACGAGGATTGGAGAATACACGATCAGTCGTATCTGAGGATTGGAGATCACACACATCAGTGGTATCTGAGGATTGTCGATCACATGCATCAGTGGTATCCGAGGATTGGAGATCACACGCATCAGTGGTATCTGAGGATAGGAATCACACCCATCAGTGGTATCTGATGATAGGAGATCTCACTCATCAGTGGTATCTCAGGATCGGAGATCACAGGCATGAGTGGTATTTGAGGATTGTAGCACACACGCATCAGTGGTATCTGAGGATTTTAGATCAGACGCATTAGTGGTATTTGTGGATTGGAGATCACACAAATCAGTGGTATATGAGGATTGGAGATCACATGCAATAGTGGTATTTGAGGATGGGAGATCACTCGCATCAGTTGTATCTGAGCATAGGATATCACACGCATCAGTGGTATCTGAGGATTGAAGATCACACGCATCAGTCGTATCTGAGGATCGGAAATCACACCTATCAGTGATATCTGAGGAGAAGAGATCTCACGCATCAGTGGAATCTGAGGAACGGAGATGACAGGCATTAGTGGTATCTGAGGATGGGAGATCACGCGCATAAGTGGTATCTATGGATTGGAGATCACACGCATCAGTGTTATCTGAGGATTATAGATCTCACGCATCAGTGGTATCTGAGGATTGTAGATCACACGCATAAGTGCTATCTGAGGATTTTAGATCACATGCATCAGTGGTATTTGAGGATTGTAGATCTCACGCATCAGTGGTATCTGAGTATTGGAGATCACACATATCAGTGGTATCTGAGGATCGCAGATCACAACCATCAGTGGTATCTGAGCATGGAAGATCAGACCGATCAGTAGTATGTGAGGATAGGAGATCACACGTGTCACTGGTATCTTAGGATTGGAGATCACACGCATCAGTAGTATCTGAGGATCGGATATAACACGCATCAGTGTTATCTGAGGATTGGAGTTCACACCCATCAGTGGTATCCGAGGAATGGAGATCACACGCATCAGTGGTATCCGAAGACTGGAGATCACTAGCATCAGCGGTATTTGACAATTAGAGATCACACAGATCAATGCTATCTGAGGATTGGAGATCACACGCATCAGTGGTATCTGAGAACTGGAAATCACAGGCATCAGTGGTATCTGTGTATGGGAGATCACACGCATCAGTGGTATCTGAGGATTGGAGATCACACGCATCAGTGGTATCTGAGGATTGTAGATCTCACGCATCAGTGGTATCTGAGGATTGTAGATCACAAGCATCAGTGGTATCTGAGGATCGCAGATCACAGGCATCAGTGGTATCTGTGTATGGGAGATCACACGCATCAGTGGTATCTGAGGATTGGAGATCACACGCATCAGTGGTATCTGAGGATTGTAGATCTCACCCATCAGTGGTATCTGAGGATTGTAGATCACAAGCATCAGTGGTATCTGAGGATCGCAGATCACACGCATCAGTGGTATCTGAGGATTGTTGATCACAAGCATCAGTGGTATCTGATGATCGCAGATCACAGGCATCAGTGGTATCTGAGGATGGGAGATTACAACAATCAGTAGTATGTGAGGATAGGAGATCACATGCATCAGTGGTATCTTAGGATTGGAGATCACAAGCATCAGTAGTATCTGAGGATTGGAGATCACACGCATCAGTGGTATCTGACGATTGGTGATCACATGCATCAGTGGTATCTGAGTATTGGAAATCACACGCATCAGTGGTAACTGACGATAGGAGATCACTCCCATCAGTAGTATCCGAGGATTGGAGATCACACGCACCAGTGGTATCTGAGGACTGGAGATCACAAGCATTAGTGGTATTTGAGGATTGGTGATCTCACTCATCAGTGATATCTGAGGAGTGTAGATTACACGCATCAGTGGTATCTGAGGATAGGAAATCACACTAATCAGTGGCATCTGAGGATTGTAGATCACACGAATCAGTGGTATCTGAGGTTAGGTGATCACATGCATCAGTGGTATCTGACTATTGGAGATCACACGCATGAGTGGTATCTGAGGATCGCAGATCATACGCATCAGGGGTATCTGAGGATTGGAGAAAATATGAGGATTGGTCATCACACGCATCAGTGGTATCTGAGGATTGGAGATCACACACATCAGTGGTATCTGAGGAACGGAAATCACTTACATCAGTGGTATCTGAGGAAGGTAGATCACAAACATCAGTGGTATTTGAGGATCGGAGATAACACGCATCAGTGGTATCTGAGGATCGGAGATCACATGCATCAGTGATATCCTAGGATTGGAGATCACACGCATCATGGTATTTGAGGGTTGGAGATCACACGCATCAGTGATATCTGAGGATTGGAGATCACACGCATCAGTGGTATTTGACGATTAGAGATCAATCACATCCGTAATATCTGAGGATCGGAGCTCACACGCATCAGTGGTATACGAGGATCGGAGAATACACGCATCAGTCGTATCTGAGGATTGGAGATCACACACATCAGTGGTATCTGAGGATTGTCGATCACATGCATCAGTGGTATCCGAGGATTGGAGATCACACGCATCAGTGGTATCTGAGGATAGGAATCACACCCATCAGTGGTATCTGATGATAGGAGATCTCACTCATCAGTGGTATCTCAGGATCGGAGATCACAGGCATGAGTGGTATTTGAGGATTGTAGCACACACGCATCAGTGGTATCTGAGGATTTTAGATCAGACGCATTAGTGGTATTTGTGGATTGGAGATCACACAAATCAGTGGTATATGAGGATTGGAGATCACATGCAATAGTGGTATTTGAGGATGGGAGATCACTCGCATCAGTTGTATCTGAGCATAGGATATCACACGCATCAGTGGTATCTGAGGATTGAAGATCACACGCATCAGTCGTATCTGAGGATCGGAAATCACACCTATCAGTGATATCTGAGGAGAAGAGATCTCACGCATCAGTGGAATCTGAGGAACGGAGATGACAGGCATTAGTGGTATCTGAGGATGGGAGATCACGCGCATAAGTGGTATCTACGGATTGGAGATCACACGCATCAGTGTTATCTGAGGATTATAGATCTCACGCATCAGTGGTATCTGAGGATTGTAGATCACACGCATAAGTGCTATCTGAGGATTTTAGATCACATGCATCAGTGGTATTTGAGGATTGTAGATCTCACGCATCAGTGGTATCTGAGTATTGGAGATCACACATATCAGTGGTATCTGAGGATCGCAGATCACAACCATCAGTGGTATCTGAGCATGGAAGATCAGACCGATCAGTAGTATGTGAGGATAGGAGATCACACGTGTCACTGGTATCTTAGGATTGGAGATCACACGCATCAGTAGTATCTGAGGATCGGATATAACACGATCAGTGTTATCTGAGGATTGGAGTTCACACCCATCAGTGGTATCCGAGGAATGGAGATCACACGCATCAGTGGTATCCGAAGACTGGAGATCACTAGCATCAGCGGTATTTGACAATTAGAGATCACACAGATCAATGCTATCTGAGGATTGGAGATCACACGCATCAGTGGTATCTGAGAACTGGAAATCACAGGCATCAGTGGTATCTGTGTATGGGAGATCACACGCATCAGTGGTATCTGAGGATTGGAGATCACACGCATCAGTGGTATCTGAGGATTGTAGATCTCACGCATCAGTGGTATCTGAGGATTGTAGATCACAAGCATCAGTGGTATCTGAGGATCGCAGATCACAGGCATCAGTGGTATCTGAGGATGGGAGATTACACCCATCAGTAGTATGTGAGGATAGGAGATCACACGCATCAGTGGTATCTTAGGATTGGAGATCACACGCATCAGTAGTATCTGAGGATTGGAGATCACACGCATCAGTGGTATCTGAAGATTGGTGATCACATGCATCAGTGGTATCTGACGATAGGAGATCACTCCCATCAGTGGTATCTTAGCATTGGAGTTCACACCCATCAGTAGTATCCGAGGATTGGAAATCACAAGCACCAGTGGTATCTGAGGACTGGAGATAACAAGCATCAGTGGTATTTGAGGATTGGAGATCACATGCATCAGTGATATCTGAGGATTGTAGATTACACGCATCAGTGGTATCTGAGGATAGGAAATCACAACTATCAGTGATATCTGAGTATCAGAGATCTCACGAATCAGTGGTATCTGATGATCGGAGATCACAGGCATCAGTGGTATCTGAGGAATGGAGATCACACGCATCAGTGATATCTGAGGATTGAAGATCACAGGCATCAGTGGTATCTGAGGATTGTAGTTCTCACGCATCATTGGTATCTGAGGATTGTAGTTCTCACGCATCAGTGGTATCTGAGGATTTCAGATGACATGCATCAGTGGTATCTGAGGATTGTAGATCTCACGCATCAGTGGTATCTGAGGATTGTAGATCACACGCATCAGTGGTATCTGAGGATGGGAGATCACACCCATCAGTAGTATGTGAGGATAGGAGATCACATGCACCAGTGGTATTTTAGGACTGGAGATCACACGCATCAGTGGTATCTGAGGATTGGAGATCACACGCATCAATGGTATCTGAGGATTGGTGATCACACGCATCAGTGGTATCTGAGGATTGGAAAACACACGCATCAGTGGTATCTGACGATAGGAGATCACTTCCATCATTGGTTTCTGAGCATTGGAGATCACACGCATCAGTGGTATCTGAGGATGGGAGATAACGCGCATAAGTTTTATATGAGGATTGGAGTCCACACCCATCAGTGGTATCCGAGGATTGGAGATCACATGCATCAGCGGTATCTGAGGACTGGAGAACACAAGCATCAGTTGTATTTGAGGATTGGAGATCACCGAATCAGTGGTATCCGATTATTGGAGAACAACCGCATCAGTGGTATCTGAGGATTGGAGATCACACGCATCATTGGTATCTGAGGATTGGAGATCACACGCATCAGTGGTATCTGAGGATTGGAAATCACACGCTTCAGTGGTATCTGAGGATAGGAGATCAGACCCATCAGTGGTATCTGAGGATTGAAGATCAAATGCATGTGTGGTATCTGAGGATTGGAGAACACATGAATCAGTGGCATCTGAGGATTGTAGATCACACGAATCAGTGGTATCTGAGGATAGGTGATCACATGCATCAGTGGTATCTGACTATTGGAGATCACACGCATGAGTGGTATCTGAGGATCGGAGATCACACGCATCAGGTGTATCTGAGGAATGGAGGAAATATGAGGATTGGTCATTACACACATCAGTGGTATCTGAGGATTGGAGATCACACACATGAGTGGTATCTGAGGAACGGAAATCACACACATCAGTGGTATCTGAGGAAGGTAGATCACAAGCATCATAGATATCTGAGGATCGGAGATAACACGCATCAGTGGTTTCTGAAGATCGGAGATCACATGCATCAGTGGTATCTGAGGATCGCAGATAACAGGCATCAATGCTATCTTAGGATTGGAGATCACACGCATCAGTGGTATCCGAAGATTGGAGATCACATGCATCATTGGTATCTGCGGACTGGAGATCACAAGCATCAGTGGTATTTGAGGATTGGAGATCAGTCGCATCAGTGTTATCTGAGGATTCGGAGTTCACACCCATCAGTGATATCCGAGGATTGGAGATCACACGCATCATTGATATCTGAGGACTGGAGATCACAAGCATCAGTGGTATTTGAGGATTGGAGATCACAGGCATCAGTGATGTCTTGGGATTAGAGATCACACGAATTAGTGGTATTTGACGATCAGAGATCACTCCCATCCGTGGTATCTGAGGATAGGTGCTCACACGCATCAGTGGTTCACGAGGATCGGAGATCACACGCATCAGTCGTATCTGAGGATTGGAGATCACACACATCAGTCGTATCTGAGGATTGTAGATCACATGCATCAGTGGTAGCCGAGGATTGGAGATCACACGCATCAATGGTATCTGAGGAGAGGAATCACACCCATCAGTGGTATCTGAGTATAGGAGATCTCACTCATCAGTGGTATCTGAGGATTTTAGATCACATGCATCAGTGGTATTTGAGGATTGGAGATCAGTCGCATCAGTGTTATCTGAGGATTCGGAGTTCACACCCATCAGTGATATCCGAGGATTGGAGATCACAGGCATCAGTGGTATCTGAGCATGGGAGATCACACGCAAAAGTGGTATCTGAGGATTTTAGATCACATGCATCAGTGGTATTTGAGGATTGGAGATCAAACGCATCAGTGGTATCTGAGGATTGGATATCAGAACCATCAGTGGTATCTGAGGATTGAAGTTCACACGCATCAGTCGTATCTGAGGATAGAAAATCACACCTATCAGTGATATCTGAGGATATGAGATCTCACGCATCAGTGGTATCTGAGGATTGGAGATCACAGCCATCAGTGGTATCTGAGGATGGGAGATCACACGCATAAGTGGTATCTGAGGATTTTAGATCACATGCATGAGTGATATTTGAGGATTGGAGATCCCACACATCTGTGGTATCTGAGGATTGGAGATCACATGCATCAGTGGTATTTGAGGAAAGGAGATCACACGCATCAGTGGTATCTGAGCATAAGAGATCACACGCATCAGTGGTATCCAAGGATCGAAAGATCACACGCATCAGTGCTATCTGAGGATTGAAGAATACACGCATCAATGGTATCTGAGGATTGTAGATCACACTCATCAGTGGTATCTGAGGATTGGAGATCACACGAATCAGTGGTATCCGATGATTGGAAAACAAACGTATCAGAGGTATATGAGGATTGGAGATCACACGCATCATTGGTATCTGAGGATTGTAGATCACACACATCTGTCGTATCTGAGCATAAGAGATCACACGCATCAGTGGTATCCAAGGATCGAAAGATCACACGCATCAGTGCTATCTGAGGACTGGAGATCACAAGCATCAGTGGTATTTGAGGATTGGAGATCACACGCATCAGTGATATCTGAGGATTGGAGATCACACGCATCAGTGGTATTTGACGATTAGAGATCACTCGCATCCGTGGTATATGAGGATAGGAGCTCACACGCATCAGTGGTATACGAGGATCGGAGATCACAGGCATTAGTGGTATCTGAGGATTGGAGATCACACACATCAGTTGTATCTGAGGATTGTACATCATACGCATCAGTCTTATCTGAGGATAGGAAATCAAACCTATCAGTGGTATCTGAGGAAAGGAGATCTCACGCATCAGTGGTTTTCAGGATCGGAGATCACTGGAATCAGTAGTATATGAGGATGTGAGATCCCACGCATCAGTGGTATCTGAGTATTGTAGATCTCACGCATCAGTGGTATCTGAGGATTGTAGGTCACACGCATCAGTGGTATATGAGGATTTTTGATCACATGCATCAGTGGTATTTATGGATTGGAGATCACACGCATGAGTTGTATATGAGCCTAGGAGATCACATGCATCAGTGATATCCAAGGATTGAAGATCACACGCATCAATGGTATCTGAGGATTGTAGATCACACGCATCAGTGGTATCTGAGGATTGGAGATAACACGAATCAGTGGTACCTGAGTATTGTAGATGACACGCATCAGTGGTATCTGAAGATTGGAGATCAAACGGATCAATGGTATCTGAGGATAAGAGATCACACTCATCAGTGGTATCTGAGGATTGGAGATCACATGCATCAGTGGTATCTGAGGATTGGGGATCACCGAATCAGTGGTATCCGATGACTGGAGAACAAACGCATCAGTGGTATCTGAGGATTGGAGATCACACGCATCATTGTTATCTGAGGATTGGAGATCACACGCATCAGTGGTATCTGAGGATTGGAAATCACACGCAACAGTGTTATCTGAAAATAGGAGATCAGACCCATCAGTGGTATCTGAGGATTGGAGAACAAATGCATGAGTGGTATCTGAGGATTGTAGATCACACGAATCAGTGGTATCTGAGGATAGGTGATCACATGCATCAGTGGTATCTGACTATTGGAGATCACACGCATCAGTGCTATCTGAGGATCGCAGATCACACGCATCAGGCGTATCTGAAGATTGGAGAAAATATGAGGATTGGTCATCACACGCATCAGTGGTATCTGAGGATTGGAGATCACACACATCAGTGGTATCTGAGGATCGGAAATCACACACATCAGTGGTTTCTGAGGAAGGTAGATCACAAGCATCAGTGGTATCTGAGGATCGGAGTTAACACGCATCAGTGGTATCTGCGGATCGGAGAACACATGCATCAGTGGTATCTGTGGATCGCAGATCACAGGCATCAATGCTATCTTAGGATTGGAGATGACTCGCATCAGTGGTATACGAAGATTGGAGATCACACGCACCATTGGTATCTGAGGACTGGAGATCACAAGCATCAGTGGTATTTGAGGATTGGAGATCACACGTATCAGTGTTATCTGAGGATTGGAGTTCACACGCATCAGTGTTATCAGCGGATTGGAGTTCACACGCATAATTGGTATCTGAGGACTGGAGAACACATGCATCAGTGGTATCTGTGGATCGCAGATCACAGGCATCAATGCTATCTTAGGATTGGAGATGACACGAATCAGTGGTATTTGAGAATTGTAGATGACACGCATCAGTGGTATCTGAAGATTGGAGATCAAACGGATCAATGGTATCTGAGGATAGGAGATCACACGCATCAGTGGTATCTGACGATTGGAGATCACATGCATCAGTGGTATCTGAGGATTGGGGATCACCGAATCAGTGGTTTCCGATGACTGGAGAACAAACGCATCAGTGGTATCTGAGGATTGGAGATCACACGCATCATTGGTATCTGAGAATTGGATATCACACGCATCAGTGGTATCTGAGGATTGGAAATCACACGCATCAGTGGTATCTGAGGATAGGAGATTAGACCCATCAGTGGTATCTGAGGATTGGAGATCACACGAATCAGTGGTATCTGAGGATAGGTGATCACATGCATCAGTGGTATCTGACTATTGGAGATCACACGCATCAGTGCTATCTGAGGATCGCAGATCACACGCATCAGGGGTATCTGAAGATTGGAGAAAATATGAGGATTGGTCATCACACGCATCAGTGGTATCTGAGCATTGGAGATCACACACATCAGTGCTATCTGAGGATCGGAAATCACACACATCAGTGGTATCTGAGGAAGGTAGATCACAAGCATCAGTGGTATCTGAGGATCGGAGATAACACGCATCAGTGGTATCTGAGGATCGGAGAACACATGCATCAGTGGTGTCTGTGGATCGCAGATCACAGGCATCAATGCTATCTTAATATTGGAGATGACACGCATCAGTGGTATACGAAGATTGGAGATCACACGCACCATTGGTATCTGAGGACTGGAGATCACAAGCATCAGTGGTATTTGAGGATTGGAGATCACACGTATCAGTGTTATCTGAGGATTGGAGTTCACACGCATCAGTGTTATCCGTGGATTGGAGATCACACGCATCAGGGTATTTGAGGATTGGAGATCACAAGCATCAGTGGTATTTGAGGATTGGAGATCACACGCATCAGTGATATCTGAGGATTGGAGATCACACGCATCGGTGGTATTTCATGATTAGAGATCACTCGCATCCGTGGTATCTGAGGATAGGAGCTCACACGCATCAGTGGTATACGAGGATCGGAGATCACACGCATCAGTCGTATCTGAGGATTGGAGATCACACACTTCAGTGGTATCTGAGGATTGTAGATCACATGCATCAGTGGTATCCGAGTATTGGTGATCACACGCATCAGTGGTATCTCAGGAGAGAAATCACATGCATCAGTGGTATCTGAGTATAGGAGATCTCACTCATCAGTGGTATCTCTGGATCGGAGATAACACGCATCAGTGGTATTTGAGGATGGGAGATCACACACATCAGTGGTATCTGAGGATTGTAGATCTCACGCATGATTGGTATCTGAGGATTGTAGCACACACTCATCAGTGGTATCTGAGGATTTTAGATCACATGCATTAGTGGGATTTGTGGATTGGAGATCACACAGATCAGTGGTATATGAGGATTGGAGATCACATGCAATAGTGGTATTTGAGGATTGGAGATCACTCGCATCAGTTGTATCTGAGCATAGGAGATCACACGCATCAGAGGTATCTGAGGATTGGAGATCAGACGCATCAGTGGTATCTGAGGATTGGAGATCAGACCCATCAGTGGTATCTGAGGATTGGAGATCAAACGCATGAGAGGTATCTGAGGATGGAAAATCACACGCATCAGTGCTATCTGACGATAGGAGATCAGACCCATCAGTGGTATCTGAGGATTAAAGAAAACACGCATCAGTCATATCTGTGGATAGGAAATCACAACTATCAGTGATATCTGAGGATAAGAGATCTCACACATCAGTGGTATCTGAGGATCGGAGATCACAGGCATCAGTGGTATCTGAGGATGGGAGATCACAAGCATCAGTGGTATCTGAGAATTGGAGATCACACGCATCAGTGGTATCTGAGGATTTTAGATCACATGCATCAGTGGTATTTGAGGATTGGAGATCACACACATCTGTGGTACCTTAGGATTGGAGATCACATGCGTTTGTGCTATTTGAGGAAAGGAGATCACATGCATCAGTGGTATCTGAGCATAAGAGATCACACGCATCAGTGGTATCTGAGGATTGAAGATTACACGCATCAATGGTATCTGAGGATTGTTGATCACACTCATCAGTGTTATCTGAGGATTGGAGATTACATGCATCAATGATATCTGAGGATTGTAGATCACACTCATCAGTGGTATCTGAGGATTGGAGATCACACGAATCAGTGGTATCCGTTGATTGGAAAACAAACGCATCAGTGTTATATGAGGATTGGAAATCACACGCATCATTGGTATCTGAGGACTGGAGATCACAAGCATCAGTGGTATTTGAGGATTGGAGATCACACGCATCAGTGTTATCTGAGGATTGGAGTTCACACCCATCAGTGATATCCGAGGATTGGAGATCACACGCATCATTGGTATCTGAGGACTGGAGATCACAAGCATCAGTGGTATTTAAGGATTGGAGATCACACGCATCAGTGTTATCTGAGGATTGGAGTTCACAACCATCAGTGATATCCGAGGATTGGAGATCACACGCATCAGTGGAATCTGAGGACTGGAGATCACAAGCATCAGTGGTATTTGAGGATTGGAGATCACACAAATCAGTGATATCTGAGGATTGGAGATCACACGCATCAGTGTTTTTGACGATTAGAGATCACTCGCATCCGTGGTATCTGAGGATAGGAGCTCACACGCATCACTGGTATACGAGTATAGGAGATCATACGCATCAGTCGTATCTGAGGATTGGAGATCACATGCATCAGTGGTATCTGAGGAGAGGAATCACACGCATCAGTGGTATCTGAGGATAGGAGATCTCACTCATCAGTGGTATCTCAGGATCGGAGATCACAGGAATCAGTGGTATTTGAGGATGGGAGATCACACACATCAGTGGTATCTTAGGAGTGGAGATCTCACGCATGAGTGGTATCTGAGGATTGTAGCACACACGCATCAGTGGTATCTGAGTATTTTAGATCACACGCATGAGTGGTATTTGTGGATTGGAGATCACACAGATCAGTCGTATATGAGGATTGGAGATCACATGCAATAGTGGTATTTGAGGATTGGAGATCACTCGCATCAGTTGTATCTGAGCATAGGAGATCACACGCATCAGTGGTATCTGAGGATTGGAGATCAGACCCATCAGTGGTATCTGAGTATTGGAGATTAAACGCATCAGAGGTATCTGAGGATTGGAGATCACACGCATCAGTGGTATCTGACGATAGGAGATCAGACCCATCAGCGGTATCTGAGGATTGAAGATCACACGCATCATTCGTATCTGAGGATAGGAAATCACAACTATCAGTGATATCTGAGGATAAGAGATCTCACACATCAGTGGTATCTGAGGATCGGAGATCACAGGCATCAGTGGTATCTGAGGATGGGAGATCACAAGCATCAGTAGTATCTGTAGATTGGAGATCACACGCATCAGCGGTATCTGAGGATTTTAGATCACATGAATCAGTGGTATTTGAGGATGGGAGATCACACACATCTGTGGTATCTGAGTATAGGAGATCACATGCAGCAGTGCTATTTGAGGAAAGGAGATCACACGCATCAGTGGTATCTGAGCATAAGAGATCACACGCATCAGTGGTATCTGAGGATTGAAGATTACACGCATCAATGGTATCTGAGGATTGTAGATCACACTCATCAGTGGTATCTGAGGATTGGAGATTACATGCATCAATGGTATCTGAGGATTGTAGATCACACTCATCAGTGGTATCTGAGTATTGGAGATCACACGAATCATTGGGATCCGATGATTGGAAACCAAACGCATCAGTGGTATATGAGGATTGGAGATCACACGCATCATTGGTATCTGAGTATTGGAGATAACACCCATCAGTGGTATCTGAGGATACATGATCACACCCATGAGTGGTATCTGTGGATAGGAGATCACACGCCTGAGTGGTATCTTTGGATTGGAGATCACACACATCAGTGTTATCTGAGGATTGGAGATCACACGATCAGTCGTATCTGAGGTTCGAAGTTTACACGCATCCTTGGTATCTGAGGATTCTTGATCACATGCAATAGTGGTATCTGACAATTGGAGATCACACGCATCAGTGGTATCTGAGGATAGGAGATTACACGCATCAGTGGTATCTGAGGATGGGAGATCACACCCATCAGTGGTTACTGAGCATTGGAGATCACACGCCTCAGTGGTATCTGAGGACAGGAGATCACAAGCATCAGTGGTATTTGAGGATTGGAGATCACACGCATCAGTGATATCTGAGGATTGGAGATCACACGCATCAGGGGTATTTGACGATTAGAGATCACTCGCATCCGTGGTATCTGAGGATAGGAGCTCACACGCATCAGTGGTATACGAGTATCGTAGATCACAAGCATCTGTGGTATCTGAGGATTGGAGATCACACACATCAGTGGTATCTGAGGATTGGAGATCACACCTATCAGTGGTATCTGAGGAAAGGAGATCTCACGCATCAGTGGTATCTCGGGATCGGAGATCACAGGCATCAGTGGTATCTGAGGATGTGAGATCCCTCGCATAAGTGCTATATGACGATTGTAGATGTCACGCATCAGTGGTATCTGAGGATTGTAGATCACATGCATCAGTGGTATCTGAGGATTTTAAATCACACGCATCAGTGGTATTTGTGGATTGGAGTTCACACAGATCAGTGGTATATGAGGATTGGAGATCACATGCATCAGTGGTATTTGAGGATTGGAGATCACACGCATCAGTTGTATCTGAGCCTAGGAGATCACACGCATCAGTGCTATCCAAGGTTCGAAAATCACATGCATTAATGGTATCTGAGGATTGTTAATCACACGCATCAGAGGTATCTGAGGATTGGAGATCACCGAATCAGTGGTATCCGATGATTGGAGAACAAAAGCATTAGTGGTATCTTAGGATTGGAGATCACAAGCTTCAGTGGTATCTGAGGATTGGACATCACACGCATCAGTGGCATCTGAGGATAGGAGATCAGACCCATCAGTGGTATCTGAGGATTGGAGATCAAACGCTTCAGTGGTATCTGAGGATTGGAGATCAAAGGAATCAGTGGTATCTGAGGATTGTAGGTGACACGCATCAGTGGTAACTGAAGAATGGAGATCAGACGGATCAATGGTATCTGAGGATAGGAGATCACACGCATCAGTGGTTTCTGAGGATTGGAGATCACACGCATCAGTGGTATCTGAGGATTGGAGATCACCGAATCAGTGTTATCCGATGATTGTAGAACAAACGCATCAGTGGTATCTGAGGATTGGAGATCACACGCATCATTGGTATCTGAGGATTGGAGATCACACGCATCAGTGGTATCTGAGGATAGGAGATCAGACCTATCAGTGGTATCTGAGGATTGGAGATCAAATACATCAGAGGTATCTGAGGATTGGAGATCACACAAATCATTGGTATCTGAGGATTGTAGATCACTCGCATCAGTGGTATCTGAGGATAGGTGATCACATGCATCAGTGATATCTGCATATTGGAGATCACACGCATCAGGGGTATCTGAGGATTGGAGATAATATGAGGATTGGTCATCACACGCATCAGTGGTATCTGAGGATTGGAGATCACACACATCAGTGGTAATTGAGGATCGGAAAACACACACATCAGTGGTATCTGAGGAAGGTAGATCACAAGCATCAGTGGTATCTGAGGATCGGAGATCAGACCCATCAGTGGTATGTGAGGATTGGAGATCAAATGCATCAGTGGTATCTGAGGATTGGAGATCACACGAATCAGTGGTATCTGAGGATTGTAGATCACATGAATCAGTGGTATCTGAGGATACGTGATCACATGCATCAGTGGTATCTGACTATTGGAGATCACACGCATCAGTGGTATCTGAGGATCGCAGATCACACGCATCAGGGGTATCTGAGGATTGGAGATAATATGAGGTTTGGTCATCACACGCATCAGTGGTATCTGAGGATTGGAGATCACACACATCAGTGGTATCTGAGGATCGGAAAACACACCCATCAGTGGTATCTGAGAATTGTAGATCTCTGAGGATTGGAGATCACGCATCAGTGGTATCTGAGGATTGTAGATCAAACGCATCAGTGGTATCTGAGGATTTTAGATCACACGCATCAGTGGTATAAGAGGATCGGAGATCAGACTCATCAGTTGTATCTGAGGATTGGAGATCACACGCATCAGTGGTGTCTGAGGATTGTAGAACACAGGCATCAGTGGTATCTGAGGATTGGAGATCACAGGCATCAGTGGTATCTGAGGATTGGAGATCACACGCATCAGTGGTATCTGATGATTGTAGATCTCACGCATCAGTGGTATCTAAGGATTGTAGATCACACGCATCGGTGGTATCTGAGGATTTTATATCACATGCATCAGTGGTGTCTGAGGATTAGAGATCACACTCATCAGTGGTATCTGAGGATAGGAGATCACATGCATCAATGGAATCTGAGGATTGGACATCACACACATCAATGGTAACTGAGGATAGGAAATCACACGCATCAGTGATATCTGAGGATTGGAGGTCACACCCATCAGTGGTATCTGAGAATAGGAGATCACATGCATCAGTGGTTTCTGAGGATCGGAGATCACACACATCAGTGGTATCTGAGGATTGGAGTTCACACCCATTAGTGGTATCCTGAGGATTGGAGATCACACGCATCAGTGGTATCTGAGGACTGGAGATCACAAGCATCAGTGTTATTTGAGGATTGGAGATCACACGCATCAGTGATATCTGAGGATTGGACATGATCAGTGGTATTTGAGGATTGGAGATCAAGCATCAGTGGTATCTGAGGATTGGAGATCACACGCATCAGTGGTATCACACATCAGTGGTATCTGAGTGGTATCTGAGGATTGGAGATCACACGCAGTCAGTGGTATCTGGTATCTGATTAGGAGATCACACGATCAGTGGTATCTGAGGATTGGAGATCACACATCAGTCAGTGGTATCTCAGGATCTGAGATCACACACATCAGTGGTATCTGAGGATTGGAGATCACACGCATCAGTGGTATCTGAGGATTGGAGATCACAACCATCAGTGGTATCTGAGGATTGGATCACATGCATCAGATCAGGATGGAGATCACAACGCATCAGTGGTATCTGAGGATTAGAGATCACACGCATCAGTGGTATCTGAGGATTGGAGATCACACGCATCAGTGGTATCTGAGGATCACACGCATCAGGGTAGATTTTAGATCACACGATCAGTGGTATCTGAGGATTGGAGATCACACGCATCAGTGGTATCTGAGGATTGGAGATCACACCCATCAGTGGTATCTGAGGATTGGAGATCACACGCATCAGTGGTATCTGAGGATTGGAGATCACACGCATCAGTGGTATCTGAGGATTGGAGATCACACCCATCAGTGGTATCTGAGAATTGGAGATCACACTCATCAGTGGTATCTGAGGATTGGAGATCACAGGCATCAGTGGTATCTGAGGATTTTAGATCACACCCAGTGGTATCAGGATGGATCAGACTCATCAGTGGTATCTGAGGATTGGAGATCAGTGGTATCTGAGGATTGTCAGTGGTATCTGAGGATTGAGATCACACGCATCAGTGGTATCTGAGGATAGGAAATCACACGCATCAGTGGTATCTGAGGATTGGAGATCACAGGCATCAGTGGTATCTGAGGATTGGAGATCACACGCATCAGTGGTATCTGAGGATTGGAGATCACACGCATCAGTGGTATCTGAGGATCGGAGATCACACGCATCAGTGTTATCTGAGGATTGGAGATCACACACATCAGTGGTATCTGAGGATTGGAGATCACACGCATCAGTGGTATCTGAGGATTGAGATCACACCATCAGTGGTATCAGTGGTATCTGAGTGGTATCTGAGGATCTCATCACACATCAATGGTATCGGTATCTGAGGATTGAGATCACACGCATCAGTGGTATCTGAGGATTGGAGATCACAATCAGTGGTATCTGAGGATTGGATCAGTGGTATCTGAGGATTGGAGATCACACATCAGTGATATCTGAGGATTGGAGGTCACACCCATCAGTGGTATCTGAGGATAGGAGATCACATGCATCAGTGGTCTCTGAGGATTGGAGATCACACCCATCAGTGGTATCTGAGGATTGGAGATCACACGCATCAGTGGTATCTGAGGATCGGAGATTACGCCTATCAGTGTTATCTGAGGATTGGAGTTCACACCCATTAGTGGTATCCGAGGATTGGAGATCACACGCATCAGTGGTATCTGAGGATTGGAGATCACAAGCATCAGTGGTATCTGAGGATTGGAGATCATCACACGCATCAGTGGTATCTGAGGATTGGAGATCATCAGCATCAGTGGGTATATCTGGAGATCACACGCATCAGGATTGAGGATTGGAGATCACACGCATCAGTGGTATCTGAGGATCGTAGATCACACGCATCAGTGGTATCTGAGGATTGGAGATCACACGCATCAGTGGTATCTGAGGATAGGAAATCACAACCATCAGTGGTATCTGAGGATAGGAGATCCTCACATCAGTGGTATCTGAGGATCGGAGATCACATGCATCAGTGGTATCTGAGGATGGGAGATCACACGCATCAGTGGTATCTGAGGATTAGAGATCACACGCATCAGTGGTATCTGAGGATTGTAGATCTCACGCTTCAGTGGTATCTGAGGATTGTAGATCACACGCATCAGTGGTATCTGAGGATTTTAGATCACACGCATCAGTGGTATCTGAGGATTTTAGATCACACGCATCAGTGGTATCTGAGGATAGGAGATCACACGCATCAGTGGTCAATGCTATCTCAGTGGTATTGAGAATTGTCACACAGTGGTCAATGGTATCTGAGGATAGGAGATCACATGCATCAGTGGTATCTGAGGATTGGAGATCACACCCATCAGTGGTATCTGAGAATAGGAGATCACACCCATCAGTGGTTTCTGCGCTGTGGAGATCACGCGCGTCAGTGGTATCTGAGGATCGGAGATTACGCACATCAGTGTTATCTGAGGATTGGAGTTCACACCCATCAGTGGTATCCGAGGATTGGAGATCACACGCATCAGTGGTATCTGAGGACTGGAGATCACAAGCATCAGTGGTATTTGAGGATTGGAGATCACACGCATCAGTGATATCTGAGCATTGGAGATCACACGCATCACTGGTATTTGACGATTAGAGATCACACACATCCGTGGTATCTGAGGATAGGAGATCACACGCATCAGTGGTCTACGAGGATCGGAGATCACACGCATCAGTGGTATCTGAGGATTGGAGATCACAAGTATCAGTGGTATCTGACGATTGGAGATCACACGCATCAGTGGTATCTGAGGATTGGAGATCACACGCATCAGTGGTATCTGAGGATTGGAGATCACGCGCATCAGTGGTATCTGAGGATTTTAGATCACACGCATCAGTGGTGTCTGAGGATTGTAGATCACACGTATCAGTGGTATCTGAGGATAGGAGATCACACCCATCAGTGGTTTCTGAGTGTTGGAGATCACACGTGTCAGTGCTATCGGAGGATCGGAGATAACAGTCATCAGTGGTATCTGAGGATTGGAGATCACACCCATCAGCGGTATCTGAGGATTGGAGATCACTCGCATCAGTGGTATCCGATGATTGGAGATCAAACGCATCAGTGGTATCTGAGGATTGGAGATCACAAGCATCATTGGTATCTGAGGATTGGAGATCACATGCATCAGTGGTATCTGAGGATTGGAGATCACACGCATCAGTGGTATCTGAGGATAGGAGATCACACCCATCAGTGGTATCTGAGGATAGGAGATCACACGCATCAGTGGTATCTGAGGATTGGAGATCACACACATTTAGAAGGGATTTCAATGTCATTCTTCCTGCACTAAGATTCTACCGGCGTCCTTCCATCTGTTAATTACTTTCCACACTGTACTGGGCACTTGCTCCAAATCCAACCTGTTTTTGTCATGGTCTTTTAGGTGTGCATGTTGTTTGGACTTTTCTTTGCGGCTCTCATCCCGGGACAATATCGAATTCCTGGGCCATCAAATTCTTTACCCAGCTAGTTGATTGAGCTGGGGCGGCGCTTTCCCAAAATCTATATAAGCAGGAAGTCTGGCACGCCTCCTTCTCTAGAGTGTCTGTTTTTAGCTTTGCACAATAGTCGAAGATATCTGTAGTCAGTTTTTGTATGACTTTCTATCTTTTGCTTGTTGGAGTTTCTTCTCCCTTTTCTATCTTGCTTTGCTTCCGTGGTTCGAACTATTATACGTCCTTTCAAAGTGCGAGTACTTTCGTTTGGTCTGTATTATTCTCTGTGTTTGTACTGTGTCCGAGCTGCTCTCTTTCTCTCTGGTGGTTGCACTTGGCCTCCGTATACTTCCGGCCATTACAGTTTTTAAGTAGGGAACATTGATCTCAGTTTGATCGATCATAAGTTTATGCAGCTGTTGATCGTAACCCATCTTAGCTCATCTGGGAAAAGGCCTTTTTAATGCCCCTTTTTTATAACACGATTAGCATCACCTATTTAACATCACCTGTTTAGCATCACCTAACTACTGTGAGTTGTCACATCATCATTAGCCATAAACTGCTCCAGCCTCAACTCTTCTGCAGTCTCCTGCAGCCACCAGATTTAACATCAGCATTTTAAATAAAGATTTAAATTCACAAGTTAAAGCATCAAATAATGTGTTGTTTTACTGCTTGCAATACATTACAACGTAGAAGCTTAATTTCTCCTTTAGTATTTTATTTGCATTTTCCATAATGTTCTAACTTTTTTCTGGAATTGGCGTTTTATTAAAAATGTAGTTCGCTCATGGCTGCAAATACAATAAAATATTCCCCCTCCATTGGGAGCCCTTTACTGACACTGTGATCAGTTGTCATATTGCAATATCTGAATGCTAAAAAAAATGTGATTGCTGAGGCCACGATTAGTCGCAAAATTAAGCGCACTTCCCAGCACTTGTGCAGACAAAAGTTGCCAACAAGTTGTATTGAACTTGAGCACTCAAGAGTAGCTTGAGTCCAGTCCCCACAGGAACACCGGTTCTGAACGCTTCCGAGACTGCTGACCTTTGTGATTTCCTGAGACGCGGCAGGATACACTCCAGCAATGCTAGACTGCCAGCGCAATCTGTGGATTGTTCTGTGAGCGTGTAGGAATGTTGATACACGTATTTCAAACAATGAGCAGACACTCTTATCCAGAGCAACTTAAATACAATCTTTTGCTGATAATCATTTATAATTCAGTTTTTTCACTCAAGCTCAGGATAGGCTAGGTCGCACTTCATAAGGTACAACAGCAATGCTGCACCTGGGATTTCAGCATGTAACATCGGAGCTAAAAGCCCAAAGTCCATAACCATTATCGTTCAGCATTAGTGGTCCCACAACACAAATACTGTGAAAACAGTGATATGCGGGCTGCGGCACGGCACTTACACCATTAATGGAGCATTTCCTCTCTGTAAGTAGTGACTTCCATAAACTTTGTGATATAGAATATAGGTTGGCGTGAAGCATTTTCATGATCAATAACCCTAATTCCCTCTAAAATCATATCGTTCTTTCCATTAAATTTGAATGAAAATGTATTTTATTTATTAGACTACTAAAACTCCAAACTAAACAGTGAAGACGTCTGGATACCACGCATTTGCTTTAAAAACAGCCACTGGTTATTTAAAAAAATATATGATATTATGATAGTGCTTTCATATGGGTGGAGTGCTTCGTGAATTTGCAGCTCTCAGGCACCGAGGCTGCCATGGATTTCGGCCTAAAGTGAAGCATTGCTTGGCATTAAATTACAATTACTGTAATTGTAATTGAAAAAAGTAATTGAACCCAACCCTGCTCACTACAATGGTCACCATGCAAATAGTAGGATGACAGCTCCCCTTTAGGGATTGTCTACATATTATCTCCCAAATCTAGCAGTACATGGAAAACTAATAAATTAACTTCAGTTGAACATGCAATTCTCATAGCAGTCTTCTCTGGGACGGTGCGCAGTGGCAGAATGTATTCTGGATTCCTGCAGCGAGGAGTTTCAGGCAGCGTGCACAGGTGTGTGTGTGTGTGTGTGTGTGTGTGTGTTTTCGCTGTGCCTCCGGCTGCTGTACCTCTCTTCTCTGCAGGTACACTCACACCGCTTACGCGCAGGTTACTGCGGGGTCCTTGCAGGGCCCCAGGGAACAATCCTGCATTTAACTTTCTCAGCACCAAATATTGACACTTCATTTAAGAATAAATGATTCAGCTCCCAGCCAGAGTCTGACCTCGCATCAAGTCCTGATCTGAGCAGTGAGTTCTGTTTGTTTCTTCATCGCTCCACCAAACCTTCAGCAACTTTTCAGTGATCTAATGTCTCCTGCTGTACTCCTCTGTGTGTGTGGGAAATTGAGGCCGGTACCACTCATTCATGCCATTCAGCAATTCTGAATTCCCAGTTAGCCTGGCAAGCATGTGTTTTGACTGTGGGAGGAAACTGGAGTACCTGGAGTAAACCCACACAAACCCGGGGAGAACATGCAAACTCCACACAGAAAGGCTGCAGGACACTGCAGGAGCTCGCGACCCTCCTCCTGTGAGGCGACAGCACCATCCATCGAGCCACTGTGTCGCCCCCCAAAAAACATTGAGTAGTTTAAAGCAGCTCTAACACCTCACCACTGCAGCGTTTAGGCCACAACAGTGAAATATTTTTAGTATTCACTTTTCCAAATGAGGAAGTGTGGGTTGTATTTTCTGGTTGGTCTCATTGCAGAGAAACACCTGGTTTCAGGCAAGAAAAGCGCAAGATATCAAGTACGGATCCCCTTTCTCCGGTCTGTTTACTGGCTCAGTGTTTGGGTCAGAAGGGATTAACTCCATGCAGCAGTAACCAGGATGTGGACATCAGGATTAAACACAAGGAGCTGGAGAGGGATCTTACCCAGAAAGATCCTTTTACTGAGACTCTCTCCAAACAATGATACCTGTATAAGCCAATCAGGAGTCCCTGTCAAACTGTTTTAAATAACTATGAGCACCCCTCAGACCTGAATAGGAATGGTTATTGAGATGAATGAAACAGCATTCAATTCAGTTAAAATCAATTGAACTCAATTCAATTAAATTCAATTTATTTGTATTGCACAGTTTGGAGAAGGATTGTCACAAAGAGGCTTTACAGTGTAGCATGGGGCAGCACCGGGCGAATATCCCCTGAATGGCACCTGATGCAAAAGCCTCTCAGTGGAGCGAAAAGCCCAGAAACAGTGGTGAGAGAAAAGCTCCCATGCGGGGAGAAATCTCAGGAGGAAGCCGGCTATAGTGGGGGAGCCCGTTCTCCGCTGGCTGACAAACTTTAATACAGTAAATTACCACGGACACTGAACAGGCTGAAGATGAGTGAGACCGGGCGAAGACAGGGTGGAGCGAGGTAGGGCTGGATGGAATCGGATGGAGGAGGGTTTGGAATCGAGAGGCGAGACTTGGGGTGGGGAAACCTCTCCTCTCAAAGCGCACTACAAGGTCGACCAGGTGCCTGAGGAGAGACAGAGGAAGGACGAGAAGAAGGGATGAAGAGGAAAAAGAAGGGGATCGAGGGGGAGGTACTTTGGGGAGCACAGACGCGGGCAGTATAATTAGAGATGGATAAATAGGAATGTTGGGTAATAGGTGCCTAAACCTGGGCTAAATTACCTCCAGTGAAATAGGGCTGATTTGTAATGATCTGAATTAGGACTTGCAAGTGAGCTCATATCACTGTGTGTGCATGGGCAGGGGGCGTGAATCAAGAGGTCTTATTCTGTGGTCATAATGGTCTCTAACACAGGCAGCTACAGCAGGGAGCACGTTTCTGTAAGGATGTAATAAGAACCCTGTTAAAGGTAGACGTGTCGATGCAGACTGAGCTAGATGGAAAAACTCTCAGGAGGACAATGGAGAGTCGGTTGAACGTGTGAAAAAATTTTATTTTCTCACAAAAATAGGCCCTAAAGGCGTAATAATAGAAAAAAGAGAAGAAAAAAGGTAAAGAAAAAAACACTTTTCAATAAAGAAATAAAAATTGACATGAGAGTCAAAAAAAAAAAAAAAAAAAATTACTAAGTCGATTTTTGATCCGGACTATTCGCACTAGTCAATACTGAGACCAATGTGAGCTCTAACAGACTTACGTCCGCTCCAGACTCGCTCTGCTGGGAGACTAAATTATGAACACAGAAGTAGAACCTGAGCACACCCCTGGATTTGGAGCATACCAATTCATACCAGTGAAACAGGTGTGTCTCAGGTAAGCACTCAATCACGAACGCTTAAACAGCCATTAAATACCGGCTGAACAGCTGGAAAAATACAGAAACACATTTCGTACGTAAGTGCTATGAGGAGGCTAAGCCACCAAGTTATAAAACAGCAATGAAATAAATACAATAACGGGTTCCCTTCAGGTTAACCCAGAAGTGGCCGTATTAATTTAAATGCGGAACTCGGAGCAGGTTAATCTCAGAAAACAAGACGCCGGTGAGACAAACATTATGCTAGATGACAATTTGTTGTAATATTTTAAACTAAATAAACGGAACATTTAAGAGACAAGACATTGTAATGTATGGTTATTTTAACAAAGGAAACGATGGTTTCAAATGAGTGTTTTTAAACTGCTAAATGGTGTAATGACAACAATAGCGCTAGCAAAATCCACCGTGGTGTTCGATGTTACAGAGCTCTTTTAAACAACGCCCCCCCTTAAGAGTGAGCGTCCATGTCATGACACGAAAGAAAGTCTGTGATAGTTGTCGGTACTCAGCTCCTGCACCTCGGGTCTGTTCCCCGACCCCTAAAACCTATATTCAGCTCCTGCACCTCAGGTCTGTTTCCCAACCCCTAACACCAATACTCGGCTCCTGCACCTCGGTTTGTTCCCTGACTCCAAACGCCCATACTCACCTCCTGCACCTCGGGTCAGTTCCAGACCCCTAAAGCCCATACTCAGCTCCTGCACCTCGAGCCTGTTCCCTGAGCGCTAATGCCCATATTCAGCTCCTGCACCTTAGATCTGTTCCCCGACCCCTAGCGCCCGTACTCAGCTCCTGCACTTCAGGTCTGTTCCCCGACCCCTAGCGCCCGTACTCAGCTCCTGCACTTCAGGTCTGTTCCCCGACCCCTAGCGCCCATACTCAGCTCCAGCACGTCGGTTTGTTCCCCGACCCCAAACGCCCATACTCAGCTCCTGTACCTTGGGTTTGTTCCCCGACCCCTAATGCCCATACTCACCTCCTGCACCTCAGGTCTATTCCCCGACCCCTAACGCCCATATCCAGCTCCTGCACCACGGGTATGTTCCCTGACGTCTAATGCCCAAACTCACCTCCTGCATCTCGGTCTGTTCCCTAAACTCTAACGCCTGTACTCAGCTCCTGCACCTCGGGTCTATATTGTGACCCCTAATGCCCATACTCAGCTCCTGCACCTCAGGTCTGTTCCGCGAACCCTATTTCCCATACTCAGCACCTGCACCACTGGTCTGTTCCCCGACCCCTAAAGCCTATATTCAACTCCAGCACCTCGGGTCTGTTCCCTGACCCCTAATGCCCATACTCAGCTTGTGTACCTCAGGTCTGTTCCCCGAACCCTAACACCCATTCTCACCTCCTGCACCTCAGGCCTGTTCCCCGAACCCTAACACACATACTCACCTTCTGCACCTCAGGTCTGCTCCTTGACCCCTAACGCCCATACTCAGCTCCTGCACCTCGAATCTGTTCCGCGACCTCTAACTCCCATACTCTGCTCCTGCACCTTGAGTCTGTTCCCTGACCCCAAATGCCCATATTCAGGGGCTGCACCTGGAATCTGTTCCCCGACCCCTAATGCCCATACTCTGCTCCTGCACCTCGAGTCTGTTTTGAAACCCCTAATACCCATACTCAACTCCTGCACCTCGAATCTGATCCCCGACCTCTAACGCCCATACTCTGCTCCTGCACCTCGGGTCTCTTCCCCGACCCCTAACGCCCGTACTCTGCTCCTCCACCTCGAGTCTGTTTTGAAACCCCTAATACCCATACTCAGCTCCTGCACCTCAAATCTGTTCCCCGCCCTCTAACGCCCATACTCTGCTCCTGCACCTCGGGTCTGTTCCCCGACCCCAAATGCCCATACTCAGGTGCTGCACCTGGAATCTGTTCCCCGACCTCTAACGCCCATACTCTGCTCCTGGAACTCGAGTCTATTCCCCAACCCCTAATGCCCATTCTCACCTCATGCACCTCAGGTCTGTTCCCAAACCCCTAATGACTCTACTCAGCTCCTACGTGTCTGGTCTGTTCCCTGACCCCTATCGCCCATACTGAGCTCATGCACCTTGAGTCTGTTCCCTGAACCTTAACACCGGTACTCACCTTCTGCACCTCAGGTCTGTTCCGTGACCCCTAACGCCCCTACTCAGCTCCTGAACCTCGGGTCTGTTCCCCGACCCCTAATGCCCATTTTCACCTCCTACACCTCAAGTCTGTTCCACGAACCCTAACGCCCATATTCACCTTCTGCACCTCAGGTCTGTTTCGCGACCCA
This sequence comes from Gymnothorax javanicus, assembly GCA_029692085.1. Classification (NCBI taxonomy): domain Eukaryota; kingdom Metazoa; phylum Chordata; class Actinopteri; order Anguilliformes; family Muraenidae; genus Gymnothorax; species Gymnothorax javanicus. Next base: position 98,963,577 of record CM056194.1, on the reverse strand, counting down.
TAAAGCCCATTCTCAGGTCTGCTCTGTGACCCCTAATGCCCATACTCAGCTCCTGCACCTCCTGTCAGTTTCGCGACCCCTAACACCAATAGTAAGTTCCTGCACCTTAGGTCTGTTCCCCGACCCCTAACGACTATACTCAGCTCCCGCACCTCGGGTTTGTTCTCCAACCCCAAATGCCCATACTCAACTCCTGCACCTCGGGTCTGTTCCCAGAGCCCTAATGCCCATACTCAGCTCCTGCACCTCAGGTCTGTTCCCCGACCCCTAGCACCCGTACTCAGCTCCTGCACCTCCTGTCAGTTTCACGACCCCTAACAACAATAGTAAGTTCCTGCACCTCAGGTCCGTTCCCCGACCCCTAACGGCCATACCCAGCTCCCGCACCTCGGGTCTGTTCTCCAACCCCAAATGCCCATACTCAGCTCCTGCACCTCAGGTCTGTTCCCCGACCCCTAGCGCCCATACTAAGCTCCTGCACCTCAAGTTTGTTCCCCGACCGCTAACACCCATACTCAGCTCCTGCACCTCGAGTCTGTTTCGTGACCCCTTACGCCCATACTCAGCTCCTGCACCTCGAGTTTGTTCCCCGATCCCAAACGCCCATACACAGCTCCTGCACCTCAGGTCTGTTCCCCGATCCATAATGCCCACACTCAGCTCCTGCACCTCGAGTTAGTTCCCCGACCCCAAACGCCCATACTCAATTCCTGAACCTCGGGTCTGATCCCCGACCCCTAATGCCCATACTCAGGTCCTGCGCCTCAGGTCTGCTCCGTGACCCCTAACGCCAATACTCAGCTCCTGCATCTAAGGTCAATCAGTGCATTGCAGCATTTGTCAGTATATTCCTTTGACTTGAGTTGTTTCTTCTGGACAGTGTCTCTCAGTTCTGCATGATCCAGCTTTGTAGGACGTGCAGGCAGGCCCTTGATGTTCAGTTTAGTGTTCATAGGACGACCATGCAGCAGTTCAGCAGGTGAGACAGGTGTCATTGCATTAGGAGTAGGACGTTAAGAAAACAAGAAATCAGTGGAAAACTATTTCCAAGGTTTGCCCTCAATGTCTGCTGTCTGAAGGCAGTCTTTGAGTACTCTATTCTGCCTTTCAACTTCTCCATTGCATTGAGGATAGTAGACTGAACTGCGGCAGTGCTGTATGTCTCGGCTGGCAAGGAACGCTCCAAATTCAGCTGAGACAAAAGCTGACCCATTGTCTGTCACCAGCTCCAGCGGGTTTCCTTCATGGCTGAAGACAGTGGACAGAAACTGAATGGCTGTAGATGAGGTCACCTCAGAGGCGAAAGCCACCTCTGGCCACTTGCTATAATAATCCACAAGGGTAATGGCATAACGGCAATCAGGAGGAGCATGAAGGTAAGGGCCAACAATGTCAACTGCCAGCTTTTCCCATGCTGCATTGGGAGGACTGATTGGGTTCAGCGGGGATGCTCTGACAACAGCAGTCTCGTCATGTTGAGTGCATGCGGCGCAGGATTTGATGGCAGTTTGAACAGCTATGTCCATCCCAGGCCACCAGTAGAGCTCCCTCAGTCTTTGTTTTGTACGGATAATTCCCTGATGTGTATCATGTGTCTCAATTTGAATCAGCTTGGGCTACACTTCTCTTGGGACCACAGCACGGTGAGTGCCGCGGATGACGAATTCCTCATGTTCAGACAGTTCAGTGCGAATTCTGTAATATGGGACGAGAGCTGGGTCAAGGCCTTTTCCTGTGCATGGCCAACCTGTCCTGATATACACCATCATGTGTTGTAAGACAGGACAGTTTTTACATGCGGCAGTCAGCTCTTCAATAGTACTGGCAGAAAAGTCGTCTGAAACTACTGCCACCACCTCCATGTCAGGTTCCACATGAAATTCAGTGTCTGGCAGTGGCAGACGTGAAAGACAGTCAGTAATTACAGTGTCACAGCCTCGTTTGTACTCAATTGTGTAATTGAATGTCAACAGTCTTGCAGACCATCTAGTGATTCTCATGCCTGCCCTCCCAAGGCCCTCAGTGGTGAGCAGCGTTGTTAGAGGGCTGTGATCTGTACGAAGGGTGAAATGTTTACCCCACAGGTAAGTACGCCAGTGTTCAGTTGCCCAAACACAGACAAGGGCTTCCTTTTCTACCGTGGAGTATTTCCTCTCACTGTCTGTAAGTGTACGTGATGCAAAAGCAATCGTCTTTTCAGTGTCGCCATGGAGCTGTGTAAGTACAGCCCCAATGCCATAGTCACAGGTGTCAGTTGTGACAACAGTCGGCAACATCGGGTCAAATAGAGCAAGGGCTGGATTATTTATTATCAGGGTCTTGAGCTGAGAAAAAGCTTGTTGGGTTTCATCAGTCCATTTGAATGTACTGTCCTTTCTCAGCAGAGCATTAATGGCTCCACCACCACAGCGTAGCGTGGAATGAACTTGGAGTAGAAGGAGGTAAGCCCCAGGAACAAACGGAGTGCAGGAGCATCCTGTGGAGGAGGGGCGTCAGCAACAGCTCTGACATGTTCTTGATCTGGCCGAACTGACACTTGGACATGTTGAGTTTCAGGCCACTCTCATGTAGGCGATGGAGTACTGCTTTGAGGCATGTTCGTGCATTTCTGGGGTCTCTCCATATATTATTATACCATCCAGGTAGCACTGATAGCCTTTCAATCCAGCCAGTATCCAAGACATCATTCTCTGAAATGCACTTGGAGCGCATGCTAATCCGTATGGTACTTTGGTGAAACGAAACAGCCCTTCATGGGTGATAAAGGCCGTAAGGCCTCTACTCTCGACATGCAACAGCATCCGGTGATAAGCATTCTGTAAGTCTATAGTGGAAAACATCTGAGCCCCCCTCAGTTCATGGAACACTTCCTCAATGTGTGGTAAGGGGTGGCTATCAATGACAACTGCTCTATTAGGCTCTCGTAGATCGACACAGAGCCTCATCTGCCCACTTTTCTTTCTGATGGCCAGTATTGGCGATACCCAAGGCGATGAATCAGCTCTTTTGATGATGCCCTCCTTTTCTAATCGCAGCAGCTCTGCAGCGACTTCATCACGGATGGAGAATGGTAAGCGGCGTAGCTTTTGCTGGACCGGTGTGATCTCAGGGCGCACCTTCACCTTGCGTACGAAGCGTACAACCTCTCCCAGTCCTGCAACAGCAGTAGTGTGCCGCGCTGGAATTGTCCGGGGTGTAGAACTGCAAATGCAGTCGCTTGAAATGTCCAGTTTCAAGGCAGTGAAAAGATCCATGCCCAAAATTGGTGTTCCACCTGGAACGACATAGAAGTTTGCTTTGGCAGATTTGGTATTGCAAGTCACAATCAATGCAAGACAGCCCAGCACAGGTATTGCAGTCTTTGTGTACGTCATAAGTCGCACAGTAGGGCTTGTCAACGAAAATTCATAAAAGCACTGAGGTATAATGGAAACAGCAGATCCTGTGTCAATCAGTAATTTTGCATTTACTGTAGTGCCACCTGCAGCTTCAAGTGACACACTGCGCCAGAGTTTGTTTGCCTGGAAGTCTGTGTCATTGCCAATGCTCAAAACTGTCACATCTAAAACTTCTTTTACTGTGAATGTAGGAGTGCTTCTGCAAACTTTGGCAAAATGTCCAATTTTGTTGCACTTATTGCATGTAACTGACTTGGCAGGGCATGTAGAGCTGTTTGCCAGGTGACTGGATGACCCACAACGGTAGCACTTCTTTCCCACGGAGGGATTCGGAGTTTCATTTTGCTTGGGCGCTGAACGGAACTCAGTACGACGAGGCTGTGAGGTCTTGCATTTTCCTCCGCAGCAAAAATAGTTCCCTGGATGGCCCCAACCACTGCATCATCTTTCTTTGTCATCCCTTTTGCCTCAGCTAGCAGATATTGCAGTCAAGTTGGTCTCAAAACTACTCACCCAAATGTCACGAGCAATTGAAGGTTCAGCAGGTGACTGTAGGAAGGGTGGAGGTTGTGTCAGGCTGAGTCGTGCCATATCCGCGTCACTAATATGTTGTATTTTGTAGTAAAATGTAAGCACGGGACAGACGTAGTGCAAAGTATTCTTTACTTAACTTTTCATCAAAACCATCAATCACCACTCTTGTATCATCCAGCTCATTACCATAACATAGCAACCTCTACAGGACTGTAGGATATACCATAGATCCGCATTCTGAAGATTAGCAGCATAACGTGGTTTACGTACAGTTACCAGGAAAGCTGCCCATCACACAGAGTACAAACACACACTCCTATTTCAACTTCCGTCCCATAATGACATGGGGATAAAAGACACTTTTAAACTGATAATTAAAGCTGTAAGCAGTGCTTAAGGGGCCGTCTCACCTCTGTTAAAAGGAGGATGCGGCATTGATGGGGTGTGTTCTACCCTGACATCACCAAAATTCCTGTCAGGAATATTTACAATGGGCCCAATACAGGGCCTGATTAGTACTGAAATTAATCATGCATTATTTCTATGACAAGAAAATTAAGGAGGCTAAGTTAGTGTATACAAGTCCAGTGACCCCATACTGTGATATACAATACCATTCAAAAGTTTGGAATCACGCAGGTCTTTGTATTTTTTCTTGTTGTAAGAAATTACTACATTTTTATTGAAGGTAAAATAAATAAATAAATAAAGCCTAGACATTGATAATTTTGCACATCTGATTTTATGAAAAATGAGTATTAAATTCAGTATTAACTCAATTTTACCAAACTTTCAAAAAGCAGCAGCTCTCCACTGAGACCAGTCAGGTAATTGCCGTTTTGGAGGGATGATAGCGATTATGAAATCGCCATGAAACAGAACATTTCACAGACTGTCTCGACAGAAAAGCATAAACTGATTCTACACTGAATATAAAAAGAAGTGGAAGATCCATATGAATAACTTAAGAGGAGGACAAGTATATCAGATTCTCTGCTCTGAGTAACACGCCAAACAACTGAATCTGGAACAGCAGCGAGATCTACTACGGGATGCTGGTCTTATCGGCAGAGTTTCAAGAAAAAGGCCCCTTCTGACTCCAGCAAACGAGAGGAAAATGATAAATGAACAGAAGCACATACATGCTGAGAAAAATGTTTTCCGCCCAGCTTCCACTTTTTTACATTTTTGTCACATTGAATAGTTTCAGATCTGCACACAAAATGCAATTCATGACAAGTAAAACATGAGGATTCACAGACACTGTATTTATCATTTTATTGATTGAGGGAAAAAGGTTAGCCAGCATCTAGAGTACATCACCGATGTGAAAGACTAATTCCCCCCAAACTTTATAATTAGATGTACATATTAGCAGCCACAACTGCAGGCAGAGCTGTCTGCACAGAATTGCTGTATTTCAGCCACACTGTGGGATTTTTGAGCATGACCTTCTCATTTAATGTCCTGCCATAACATCTCAGTGGGGACTGGAGTTAGGACTTTGACCAGGACCTTAATTTTGAGCCATTCAGAGGTGGTCTTGCTCTTGTGCTTTGGACTGTTATCTTGTCGTAGAACCCAATCATTCATTAGGTCAAGCACTAATGACCAGACTCCTTCAGGATTTTCCAGTAGAAGAGCAGAACCCATGATTCCATTCATTGAGAAACAAAGGTGGCAATTACTTTTTCATTCAAAGCCAGTAATTGCCTAATAGCTTTTTTCCTTCAATAAGTGATTTTATCATTAAAAACACATTTTGAATTTGCTCAGGTTGTCTTTGTTGTGTACTCATTTCTGAACTCTGGAGCAGGTGTGACAGTAATGCAAAAATTAAAAGCTCACTTGTAAACATTGGAATGTCCTGCATGATGCTAACATGGCCCATAAAACCAGAATCCCCGGTTCTTCTCTTCTCTGTTGCAAACCCAAATGTTTGGGAGATACTGTGGAATAACAGCCGGCTCACCATCAGAGACGCACTTTTTTCTCAAATAGAGACTGATGTACATGAGCGTAACACACCTGGGGCCTCCACGTCTATCTCTGTCCTGGTCAGACTATTTTTTCCTGAGACAGCCATGCACATCTTTCTATGAAATCGACTGTAGGTTTATTGTCACATTAGTTTACTGTCTCACATGTGATATAGTTCTTTTTTAAGTCAAAACAACAATTATTTGGTATGTTCCAAAAGAATTGCTTGTTGGCCATTATCAGAGCAAATATTTATTTTAAAATGGAATTATATCAGCATCAAGACTGAAATAATGTTTTCAGCTTGTCCTGCTCTTGACACTATGGAAAAGGTTTCTCTATCGTCAGAATAGCTCATGACCAAAATCACACACGTATGGGGTGGTGTAGTGTACTGTAAGAATAAATTACTTTTAAATCCGTGAAGATTCCAAACGTTTGAAGAGTGTTGCATCTCAGTTCTTTTAATGTTAATGTTTCAGCACATGCCACAGAGCGGATTAATGCTTCTTTCATGTCTTAGAAATGATATTTATCTCTCTGAGATCAAAACGGTCTGCATCACCTTGAAGGCTCGTCAGGAGTTCCCATGCCAACAGGAAGTGTGAAAAATATGCAGCACGGGTGGTGCTATCTGAGGCACGACGGGCGTGTGTATCACGAGCAGAGAATCATTCGCCGTCCACAGGAAGTGAATAAAAGACCCGCTGTTGCCAATCGCAGCTGGCCGCGAGACTCCTCCATTCTTGCTCGCAAACAGCAGCGGTTCTGTTGAAAGGAGGAATGCTGCTCTTGAACCCTATTGCGGGGATAGAAAACGCTGATAAATAATGACTTTTCTCTCTGGCTTCTCTGGTCTTAGCATGTGTGATTTCTTTTAAGGTTCATTACACAGAAGCACCATCTCTGCAAGGGCATCAGCGATGAAACAAACACAACATTAGACATGGTGTACAAGGAATTACTGCAAACTCTCACACAACACGGCAGAAATGAAAGCACTTCATAACCTCGTGATAAATAAAGGTATCCCTCGACTGAATCGGGTTATAATGTTAATAAAACAGGAGCAATACATTTGGCTGCTTGGTGGGTTGGTTTTCTTCTGTGCTGCAACGTACTATATCTTCTATTGCCAAAACCTGTCAGAAGAGAAAAAAAATGCAGCAACACACAGAAATACTCTCTTTATCTCGGTGTCTCCTGCACACTAATTAGTCCCCTGATTGACAGGGAACTATACCCCAGCACAGTGCTCTAGACTCCTGATTTTAACAGCAGTGGAATCGTGGCTGGTGCAGAATTTAAGGCCCTACCAGGGGATATACAGGAGACCTCGGCATCGCTAAGGAAGAGAGGATCTCTGCGAGCACAGCACGCTCCAGCTTCACTCCCAGGAGTGACTCCCTCATCTGATTGGGTAAATGTAGTCTTCCAGTACCAGCTTCACAACTTCATTGGGCACGTGCAATTTACCTGCACCAATAACACAATCTGATTGGGTGCATGCAGTCTACCTGCGCCATAAAACATACTCTGATTCGGAATAGTCTTTTTTGCTCTGAAAAGTTCCTAACTCCTAAAGAATTTACATGGCAGCAATGACGTGTGTTTGAATTCTCTAAATGTTAAGGAAAGGTGCTTCAGTGATTCCTAACTTCCCACCTTTAGCATAGGGTACACTGAACCCTCCTCGACAGAAAGAAAGGAGATGACACCACCCCACAATACCACCATCCATGTGGCCAATCATGAAAGGAAGTGAACATGACAGGTGAGAGACCCATGATCACGTTGCCTAGTGTAAGTGCATTCGGATTCTTTCATTAGCGCACTTGTCTTCCTAAGTCATTATGAATTCCCCTTTACACCTTTCCTTTACCTCATGATGTTTTCCTTCAAGGTTACAGAAAAGTGGTCAGGAATTACAACCCCAATTCCAAAATGGCTGGGAAGAAGTGTAAATTGTGAATAAAATCAAAATACAATGACTTTCAGATCACGAGCCAGTATGTTATTTACAACAGAACATAGATAACAATTAAAATGTTGAAACTGAGACATTTTACATTTTTATCCACAAAATGAGCTTATTTTAAATTTTCTGGTGGCAACAGGTCTCAAAAAAGTTGGGACACAGGCAAAAAAGGGCTGAAAAAGCAATAAATATATAAGAGAATCACCTGAAAGAACATTTAGCAAGTAATTCAGTTAACTGGCATCAGGTGTGTAACATGATTGGCTATAAAAGGGATGTCTTAGAGAGGCTGAGTCTCTCCGAAGTAAAGATGGCCAGAGGCTCTCCAACCTGTGAAGGCTTGCGTAAAAAAATTGTGGAATACTTTAAAAACAATGTTCCTCAACGTCAAATTGCAAAGGCTTTGAAGGTTTCATCATCGACAGTGCATAACGTCATCAAAAGATTCAGAGAAAATGGAAAAATCTATGTGCGTGAGGGACAAGGCCGAAGACCCTTACTGGATGCCCATGGTCTTTGGGCCCTCAGACGCCACTGCATCACTCACCGGCATGATTCTGTCATTGACATTACTAAATTGGCCCAGTAATACTTTAAGAAACCACTGTCTGTAAGCACAGTCTGCCGTGCCATCCACAGATGCCACCTAAAACTCTATCATGCAAAAAGGAAGCCATTGTTGAGCATGATCCACAAGCGCCGCCGTGTTCTGTGGGCCAAGCCTCATTTAAAATGGACTGTAGCAAAGTGTCCTGTGGTCAGATGAGTCTAAATTTGACATTCTTAGTGGAAATCATGGGCGTCGTGTCCTCCGGGCTAAAGAGGAGAAAGGCCACCCCTCCTGTTATCAGCGTTCAGTTCAAAAGCCAGCATCTCTGATGGTATGGGGATGCATTAGTGCATATGGTGTGGGACACACTTGCATGTTTTAAAAAAGCACCATGAATGCTGAAAGGTATATAAAGGTTTTAGAACAACATATGCTCCCCTCCAGATGACATATATTCCAGGGAAGGCCTTGTGTATTTCAGCAGGACAATGCAAAATCACATACTGCAGCTATTACAACAGCATGGCTTCGTAGTAGAAGAGTCCGTGTGCTGAACTGGCCTGCCTGCAGTCCTGATCTTCCACCGATTGAGAACATTTGGCGCATAATTAAACGAAAAGTACGTCAAAGGAGACCCAAAACTCTCCAGCAGCTGGAAGCCCGTATTAAACAAGAGTGGGATCAAATTCCAATAGCTAAACTCAAGAAACTTATCTCCTCAATGCCCAGACGCCTCCACTCTGTGTTAAAAAGAAAAGGGGATGCTACACCATGGTAAACAGGCTCCTGTCCCAACTTTTTTGAGATCTGAGCAGCCATCAAATTTGAAATGAGCTCGTTTTGTGGATAAAATTGTAAAATTTCTCTGTTTCAACATTTGCTATGTTACCTCTGTTCTATTGTGAATAAAATACTGGCTGGTGTGATTTGAAAGTCATTGCGTTTTAATTTTATTCACAATTTACACTTTGTCCCAACTATTTCGGAATTGGGGTTGTAGATGATAGGATGTAATTTGAGAATTAGATGATAGGATGCAATTTAGGAATTAGACGATAGGAGGTAGTTTTTTGACTATTCGAATGCCGACATAGTCTACTTGCACTGGCACCAGACTCAGACCAGGGACATATAGTCTATCTGCACCAGCAACAGAATTTGATTTGGCACATGCAGTCCACCAGGACCAACTGACCCACAATCTGATTGGATACACACAATTAGCCTACACAATCTGATTGGGTAAAAGCAGAGCAGTGTACTGGCACCAGGTACATGATCTAATTTGGTACATGCAGTCTGTCTGGACCAGCTCCAGACCAGGTGGGTGATATCTGTTAGGGATCCACAGATAGCCCCTGAATAACTGGGGGCTGGGCACTGACGTCAAACCGGTGAGTCATAGGGGCAAGAAAAGAGCTTCAAAAAAGTAGAACCCTGTTACAGTGACAGACCAGGTTCCTCTGACTAAGGCATCATCACACTACTCACAGCACACTTTGATCCACTTTATTTTTGTACAAAAATATCTTAGTAGTAAGAAAACAACAGCATATCAACCACAATTCTGCAGCCAAGCTTCATTTTTTATATGTATCTACCTTAAGAAGTCAGCTTAACCCTTTTCGCAGGCACAGCGACATTTTTGTCGTTTTAACCAACGTGTTTTATAAAGTCTTCTTTAAATTAGCCGATTCAAATTCCTTGTTAGTTACGCCATTACCATTGGCTGTCTCTCAGGTCACCCAGCACTGTATTTTTAGCCGTGAACGAGGCATGGGATTTCCTAAAAACATACTTCCCGGTCAAATTGTGGGACATGTGAACATGGCATCGACGTAGTACAAATAGCGGCATTCTAGCCGTGTTTCTAAACGTAAATACAACGTGGATGAAGTTTGCTTTATTGAATGACTCTGACGATGAGTTTGAATATCCAGAGAGCTGACTTGGATCCAAACGATTTTAGCGATTCTGGAGAGGATTAAAACATAAAAACATCAGTTATTTATTATGAGATTTGGTGTTATTTTATTGTTATTTTGAATAACAATCATATTTTAGTAAAAACCCAAAATTAATCCGTCCGTGGGGGGTATGCATCTGGGCCAAAATTTGCCTGCGAAAGGGTTAACAATATCAGCAAAGGCTGCCCATTTTTTGCTATGGAGAAAACACTCCTGCATTGCTCTGAGTTTTAAAAAACCGCTGCAGCTGTCAGAAGCGTCTCTATGGTGATTTATGACTACAATCAATTCAGTGGCAATCAGTCAAGTCCACAGCTTGGGTAAAGTGCTCATTTCTGTCACTCTTTCACACAGAATTACAGAGCAAAATGGAAGATGCCATGATGTGTTTGATTGAAGGAATATTATGAAGACTAAATTGATGCAGCGTGACCAAAAGCAAAAGAATAATGGCATGAAAAAACCTAAAATGTCTCATAATTCAAACTGAAGAACATGTGAAACATGAGCGAGCGTAAGAATAGCAGTGATAAAGCCCATGATTGCTAATAAGTTCCACTCTCAGTAATTTCAGCCAATCAGAATAACCTTCAGTGGAAAGTAGTCTATTCTGATTGGTAGATTCAAAACAGTGGCCATGTTTGGAATCATCAAGAACTTGCAACTCAATTACTGATTGTTGCCATAACTAGCAAGTAGCATACAATATGTGACCAATGTGAAATTGACCAGAGTCCTCTTAGTGGTATACTGTTCTCCATAGCGCAACACGGTCCATGGCAACGTCTAACTCATATCCAAGAGGTCTTAAAAGCCTGGTGGTCATGTGACTGCAATGGTTACAGTCACATACTGGCTGCTACTTGGCATACTGCTCTGAGGAGTAGTATGTAATATCCAGTATATACTGGAGCATTAAGCAGTAAGTAAAATACTAGAACACGATTCTGAACACAGCCAGTGATTCACAGGACCAGCTCGGTGCTTCACGCTTCCGTCCAAGGACAGCACAACGTAAGAACAGTCTCTGGCTGACAAATCAAACCGAGAGAGGAGAAGCTGACAGTGGGATTCAAAGAATGTTTGTACATAGAGTCAGGAGCACTCAGGGCTCAGGCATTATTAATCAAAATATATTCTATCTGAAACAGGGTCTCTTAAAGCACTTCTGCGGATAACAAATTTAAGACAACATGAAAGACAAAGCAAAAAGGCTGCAAGAAAGTTGCCAGCTCAACAATCTCTCAGCTGTGACAGCACTAAAAACGAGTCATCGAAATGACCAATACTGCATTATTATCATGATCTTACAGTTATCAATGTGTAAAACACAACATTTCCTTCAAACAGCATATTATATTGTATTATGTTTTATAAATTATATATACATATTTTTTGCATTTGTTAAAATTACAAATCTGTCAAAGGAAATACAGCAACATAATAATAATAATAATAATAATAATAATAATTTGTATAACCATACTACAGAAATACCAATAATGATAACAATATGATAAACTTGACTTTATGCTCGCTGTACAAAAAGTGTATATATTAACAAACAATAGCAAACGATCTGCAGCAATGTGACTATAAACAAACAAAAGGAAAAAATAGAGTCCAGACGAGCCCCCTGCTAGCATGCGGAGTTGCTGGCTGTCAGTCTGTGAGTCTCTGCCCCTCCCACCCCTCCTCTGCACCAATCAGAGAGGGGCAGAGAGGGCGATTAAGACCGTCCAAAGGGGGGCGATTTGGCAGAGGGGCGAGAGGGAGAGGCGGGGCGAGAGGGGCGTGGCAGAGTCCGAGGTGCAGGAGCAGACCTCGTACCCGCTCTCGGCGTGGTCGGCATGGCGATGCCCATGTCGCCGCGTGCCCTTGCCGCTGGCCTCCGTCGCCGGAGAGTCGGCCTGCATGTCTGCGCAGAGCAGCCAGTCCGTACCGATGGCCCGGGGGTACCCCTCCTCGACCTCCATACCACTGCCCTCCACCCGCCAGTACTGCTTCCCCTTAAAGAAGTACGTGGCGCCTGGAGAAGAGAGAGAGATATTCTGCATTATATTCCCTCAGATACTCTTCTGTCGTGTGATAATTCCTGGACTGTGAATGAATGTTAGTGTTATGCCTGTATGACATTGAGACTGAGCGAGTAAATTAGGGAAATGACAATCAATAGTATCGCAATCGCTGCCGTGGAAACATTCCTTGCGTTTCTCCCTCGCCTAATAAAGCTTGTACAAGGTGGTAGTGGAGCATAATGACTGGGTAACAGAGCGTGAAAGTATAAGGTATAGCAGTGCTGAATCCCCAGATTGCTGCTGTAACACTGTGTGTTGTATTTCAGTGCTCATTCTGCATAAACACATACAGTACATGCCCACATGCACTGAGACATGCACAGTCTCTCCGTCTCTCTTTCAAACGCACACATGTACACACCAGTGGCGGCTCGTGAACTGGCAATAGGGGAAGCTCAAACAATCCCTTAGAAACAAGGCATCATTGTCACCAATATCCCCCGCCACGGTAAGAATGGTCACGGGGAATGGGGGAAAACTTGTCCCCATTAAACACCCATACACCAAGTTCAGAGTCAAGGGCCATAAATCCGTAAAAAAAATTTCTCAGAATCAATTGTTGAACTCATGCAATAGGGTCATTAGTACTGGCTACCCACAAAATTTCACCCATGAAGGTGCAATAGTTTCCGAGAAAACTTGTCCCCATTGCAAATCCCATACACCAAGTCGACGAACAGAAACAAGGACCATAACTCCGTAAAAGTACATTTCTCGGAATCAACTGTCGAACTCATTCAATAGGATCATTAGTACTGGTCACCCACAGAATTTCATCCACGTAGGTGCAATAGTTGCCGAGAGAACTTGTCCTCATTGCAACACCCATACACTTAAGTCCACAAACAGAGTCAAGGGCCATAACTCTGTAAAAATGAATTTCTCAGAATCAATTGTCGAGCTCATTCAGTAGGGTCATCAGTGCTGGCAACATACAAAATTTCATTCACGTAGGTGCAATAGTTTCCGAGAAAACGTGTCCCCCTTGAACCCGGACGGATGGACGGATGGACGAGCGCCATTCCAATATCTCCCGATCCACTTCATGGCGGGGGATAATAATGACTGGTCATGACATGTTTTCAATCATTCATTTAAATCACCATTACAGAAACTCTGAAAACTCTCAACATTATCAGGTGTGGTCAGTTTTCATTAATAACGCATACCTGTCAACTCTCACGAATTCAGTGTGAGTTTTAGTGATATAGTTACGTTCCCCTGCTGTAGTCAGCAATTTTTCAATCAACATGTATGTAAGAGATTCTCGCGCAGAATTTAAGTCCTTTTGCATGGAGGAATTGGAAGCAATGAAATTTTGTAAAGACGTTTCAAATGTTCTAATTTCATTGAAACGATCGTGAAACACATGCATTGCTTCCAATCCCTGAGTAAAGAAAAACGTGAGAAGTCCGGAGTCGTAATCGGTATGCGTTATAAATGAAAACTGGCAACATCTGATAATGTTGAGTTTTTGGAGTTTCTGTCATGGTAATTTAAAGTGCATATCCTTGCTGATTTAAAACGTAAAATGCACCCAATTTTGAGATACTACAGTACCAGCTTGGATAAATGTTCCACTTTTGCCAACGCGCCGTTGGCTGTGTCAGCTGAAAGTCAGGTGGACGTGCCCTGCTCACTGACCCGAGCAATGGCGCCCCCAAGGGGAGGAAAACTGCTGGACACCCCACTGGCCACCCTAGAGCACTGACTGTATAAAACATGGACGAAGCCTCCGTGACATTACTCATAGGTTTCTGAATATCCACTGTGAAGCTCATTTGGTCGCCAATTTGGCACTTACCTGACTCCGCATACCTCCCGGCTAATCCAAAAATGGGCAAAAAGGTGGACCGTTGCTGGAGCTGAGGCTAGCAGAATGGAGCCCGGTTGCTGAAACACGCCCCCCGAACTCGAAGCTACCCAGCCAGCTACTGCTTACGAATTAGGCTAAGAAGCCAACTCAGTTCGATGCTACATAGTTCGCTATGTCTGAGATGCTGGGTCAGATCTGTCCTAGTAAAGGAACGGAGCCGCGAAGTTGCTTGAGGTGGCGGATCGAACACTGTTTATATCCGTGAAGCGGTTGCGAGACGAACGCTGTACACCGCTGGGAAGGTGCGGCGGTTGGCTCACCCCTAGGAGTACGAGCGGTCCTCAGCTCAGATTTTTGACGCACGTTAGCCACGCCACATTAATGGTGGTATGGCCAGTCAAACGTTAACACTGCATAACGTAAGCTTACTAGCAAGCCTGGTTGATCTTTATTTTCCTTCCTCACACAGGCATATTTTTGATCTTTCATCACCCTACATTTTGAATTCGGTGAATGCCGAATTAATTGGCTTCTGTGGCTAACATACGCACGGGTTATCAATGCTAGCACAGCTGGGCATCTGGCTCCAAGGCTAAACCATGGTTATTTCAGCAGCTACCCAGCTATGACCTTTATATTAGCTAACGATACCAATGTGACTTGCAACGTTTCTTTCGCGTCGTCTAAATTAAGGTACTTCTGGAACTCAACAAAGAGGCTTTGCTCTTTGCTTCACTTTTCACTTAAGTTTTTTTTTTTTTTTCCGTGTAAATGTTGCGTTACTGGACATCGAATATAGCCGAACGTGGCCAGCTGGTGACACTGTTTTCCGCTGCCAGTTGGCTTATTAATTAGGTTAATGTAGCTAGCCAGCTTGTGGATGATGGACTTTATGAAGAATCACATTTAGCGACAGCTAGCTAGCTCGCTGGATAACGTGGGATAGGTTTAATTAGCTATAAAGCTAGCTAGCCTCTCTATATAGAATGATACCGTATTGGTAATCTCACTGAAAATGGAACGAATCCATTTGCGGCGAAGCAGCGGTAATTGTAGCTCTTGCAGCAAGATAACATGAGAGAAGAGACTCAGAGCCAGAACATGACTACAGCCCTACAAGGGAGGAACAACAAGAGACAGAAGCTTTGCGCGAAAGTGTGGAACTATGGAAGCCAAAAACTGCCAAAATTAAAAATAAATCAATGAATGAATAAATAAATGTATATATAAATAAATATATAAATAAATACATTTAAATGCAATAAAATTGCGAAATAAAAAAAACATATACATAAATAAAATTTATTTATAAATTGGTCTCAACTCATTTATTTATTTCTATATTTATTTCCATATTCATTTATTTCTTAATTTATTTCCATTTATATGTATTTCCTAATTTATTTATTTCTGTATATACTTATTTAGGTATTTATTTATTTCTCAATTTATTTATTTCTATATATATTTATTTCCGTGGCAGTCCCGGGCCAAGAAATCAAGAAATTTAATGGTAATGAGGGGGTGTGGCTTTCATCCCTGTCATCGCGTTGCCTTATTCCCATTGGTTGATCCATAACAGAGTGCTTAGATTGATTACACAGGCCTTCCTCCTGCATCAGCTTGCTGTTTACAATGGTCAATTCGCTGAATTTGGGAATGGCTTCACAAAGACGAGCAGTAGCGAGAGATTTGAGACTTTTAGCTGACAATGCAGAAAATGAAAACGCCAATTTTGATAATTTGCTATTTCGCGTGGAAGCCTCGAGGAACTATATTTTGCACATATTTTCATTTAATGACACGAGTTGACCCTGAGGTGTTGACCAATTTGGATGAAGTGGTTCATCGCCTGAATCTTTTACTCCTAAATGCTGATAAGGCTTTGGGACGCCCCTCTCTCGTACTCCCCATGGAAGCTGTGCAAAGCTATTTTTTAGCTGATGTGCATGTCCGGGACATTGCTGCTCTGTTGGGGGTTAGTGAGAGAACCGTCTACCGCCGATTGGCAGAGCATAGCATCAGGACAGTTTTGCACCTCGCTCTTCAAGGCTACTCGGTATGGCTACGTCCCAAACACTTTCACTTTCTTCCTTTCCCAAAAGACAATAGGTAATTAAAATAGTGAAGACAATCGGTGGTATTCGATCCGCGTCATCAACGTTCGATGCGGCCATATTGTTGACATCCCCACTAACATTCCTGACGCGACTCTATCGAGAGGCTTCTACCTCACATTCTTTAGCGATCGTATCAACCCTGGTTGGTTCAACATGGTTTGTTGTGTGGTTCACGGCTGTTCTAATAACAGCAAAAAAAAAAAAAAAAACGTTAGATTTTTTGCTATACCCACTGTGAGGAAAAGAGAGGGGAGAGAGGCAGAGGAGTTGAGCTAGAATTAATAGGAGAGACTTCCAGGCTACTCCTTACAGCAAAGTCTGTTCCGATCATTTTACCTCAGGTAACGTTAGAGTTAGATAAGCCACTTTCCCCAGTAAAGTGTGTGCACAGCATTTAATCACTGGTAGATAACGGTTTTATTAGTCAGAGATCGTTTTGTCAGACAGTGAATGTTGCTTGATGTGATAAAAGATGAAAGGTGCTAGCTATCGGCGCCTGACATCGTTTTGGTAGGAGGCGACGTCAAGACAGCTGATATGACAGTCGATATTATTGACTTACGAGATTCATGGTGAGCTACTGTTGAATGGAGTTCATGGCTTTATCCAAAAGCGCCGAAATTAAATCCTCGTTCTGTTGCTACACTTGCATCCTTTCCGTTCTATGGAACACAGTTTTATCCAAAACGTCGGTTTTGGCGTCAGCATTAAGATTTTATTTTTGTGTCTTAAGACGCCATAAAATGCTCGGTTAGCACTCTCTTATTGTACAACAGAAATAGCCAGTTAAGACGCCATAAAATGCCCGGTTAAGACACAGAAATACAAAATATTAATGACACAAAAACCGACGTTTGGGACCAAATGCAAGTTTACAGAACGAGGATTTAATATTACGAGGATATCGGGGTAATCCACGGCTGGCAGCAAAGATATATCTCGGCTAAATGCTGCTGAGTCCAATTTATATGGAACGACGCCAATTAAACAAGTTTTATCGTCATAGCGCGATGAGGATGCCATGACGGCTCGTTTAACTCAATTGAAATCTTCGCTCTGCTCCTCAGCGGTATGTCAACAATATGGCCGCCGTGACGTCAGAGGGCTGTCTCCGAATACCATCAATATGTAATAATTAACTCAAATTGAGAGGTTCCGCCCGTGATACACAGCTCAAGTCTTGCCAGAAAAATCCCATTCCCTGGTAAATTAAGTGCTCATTGAGTTTGAAACGGCAGAGCACATTGCTGTTATCTTTTTCAAAAGGGTGTCTGACGTAAACTGCATTGTGGATGGAGAGTTGGATGCGATGGTACGTGAGATCCTCTGCTGTCATCCTAACATAGGACACAGAATGATGTTGGGCCATCTCAACGCTCGCGGTGTACGGATTCAAAGGAAGTGTATTACTGGGGTGTTATGCATTTAGTTTAAGTCACGAGTTGACTGTAGCCTTGCTATATGCATTTCGTAGTAGATTTTGGTTCAGTAGCTACGTGAAATTGGGAAGATCGCTGCCCATTTTTTCGAAAAACGCAGCATCTACGTGTCCGAAAGTCGAACAGGGTTTTAATATAACTCCGTGTCCGACAGTCGGATGGTTAACTCCGTGACCGACAGTCAATTATTTAGATATTAAACGTGAATGTTTTGATAAGACGGCTCAGTTCTTCAAGTACCGAGAATTTCAACCAATGTTTCTGTTTTAGCTCTGCTCAATATAGATAAGTCAACATCGGAGCGGGACTTAGTGCATTTATGACAAATTTAGCGACTGTCGGACAGAGATTCTAAAATACTCCGTGTCCGACAGTCTTAAAAGTTCTAATTTTTCGAGTATTCCAGCAATAGACGTATAAACGTAGCAATGTTTGTGTTCGACCTTCACAAAATGCAAATTGATAGCTATCGACTTTTCTTGGTCTTTTTATTCGTCTATTTTCTTCCATTGAAGATAGACAACAGTCTGACCATTGACATTGTGAATTAAATATTGCATGCACGATCAAGACTGTCGGCCGCGAAATGCAAAATACTCCATGTCCTGCAGCCAGCAGAAAGTAAAAGTATTGATATGAGAGCAGATTTATTACAAAATAAAGAATAAAATTATATCACCAACAATCAGAACATCCAATGGGCACTGCAATCAATTTATTTGGGCCATTTTTATAAATACAACCAAGTTCGTACAATGCCTGTCGGACATTAAATGCAAAATACTCCGTGTCCGACAGCAAAAAAAACAAAATAAAATAAAAGAGGACGATTAGAACAGATTGATAACGAAATAAAGAATTTAAAAAATTAACGACAAACAAAACATCCAATGGACACTGCAATTTATTTATTTGCGGGCCATCTTTTTTAGATGTTCAGTTTCTCGGTGATATATTTTTATTCGACTTAACGACTTTTCGACACGTAGACACTGCGTTTTTTTTGAAAAAAATGGGCAGCGATCTTTCACATACTGAACCAAAATCTACTAAATGCATATAGCAAGGCTACAGTCAACTCGTGACTTAAACTAAATGCATAACACCCAAGTAATACACTTACTTTGAATCCAGACAATCATGAAGTTGAGATAGCCCAACATCATTCTGCGTCCTGTGTTAGGATGACAGCAGAGGATCTCACGTACCCATCGCATCCAACTCTCCATCCTCAATGCAGTTTACGTCAGACACCCTTTTGAAAAAAGATAACAGCAATGTGCTCTGCCGTTTCAAACTTAATGAGCACTTAATTTACCAGGAATGGGAATTTTTGGCAAGACTTGAGCTGTGTATCATGGGCGGAACCTCTCAATTTGAGTTCATTATTACATATTGTCTTCACTATTTTAATTACCTGTTGTCTTTTTGGGAAAGGAAGAAAGTGAAAGTGTTTGAGACGTAGCCATACCGAGTAGCCTTGAATAGCGAGGTGCAAAACTGTCCTGATGCTATGCTCTGCCAATCGGCGGTAGACGGTTCTCTCACTAACCCCCAAAAGAGCAGCAATGTCCCGGACATGCACATCCGCTAAAAGATAGCTTTGCACAGCTTCCATGGGGAGTACGAGAGAGGGGCGTCCCATAGCCTTATCAGCATTTAGGAGCAAAAGATTCAGGCGATGAACCACTTCATCCAAATTGGTCAACACCTCAGGGTCAACCTCTGTGTCATTAAATGAAAATATGTGCAAAATATAGTTCCTCGAGGCTTCCACGCGAAATAGCAAATGATCAAAATTGGCGATTTCATTTCCTGCAATGTCAGCTAAAAGTCTCAAATCTCTCGCTACTGCTCATCTTTGTGAAGCCATTCCCAAATTTAGTGAATTGACCATTGTAAACAGCAAGCTTATACAGGAGGTAGGCCTGTGTAATCAATCTAAGCGCTCTGTTATGGAACAACCAATGGGAATAAGGCGACGCGATGACAGGGATGAAAGCCACACCCCCTCATTACCATTAAATTTCCTGATTTGTTGGTCCCGGACTGCTACGGAAATAAATATATATATATAGAAATAAATAAATTGAGAAATAAATAAATACCTAAATAAGTACATGCAGAAATAAATAAATAAATTAGGAAATAAATATAAATGGAAATAAATTAAGAAATAAATGAATATGGAAATAAATATAGAAATAAATGAGTTGAAACCAATTTATACATACATTTTATTTATTTATGAATATGTTTTTTTTTTTGCAATTTTATTGCATTTAAATGTATTTATTTATATATTTATTTATTCATTCATTCATTTATTTTTAATTTTGGCAGTTTTGGGCTTCCATATGGAACAGGCAGCACCCTGCAAAAAATGTGCAATCGGAATCCTACAGGACAGTTCAATAGAATTCTCTAGAACTTTAGTACCTCAAGTCCTATAGAAACAAGTTATATAGGACATTTCTATAGGAAACAGTTCCATAGAAAATTTCTACAGAACAGCTCTTGTAGAACTTTTCTTTTTGGCATCTTCAATCCCGCCTGAATCTGGGATGCGACAAACAAAGCAACCATGTTATATCGCCCCTCCCGGCGAACCCTTCCCAATTTGCATCCCTGTAGTGCAAAGGCCAATTGTGCGCTACTCTGTCCGAGGCTCGAACCCAGAACCTTCTGCTTTGCAATGCTTTAACCAGGTGAGCTAGCCAGCAACTGGGAAAATGTCAACTGTACTTGACCCTGATCAATTTGAATTGCTTTGCTGAACCCAACAGATGGCCCTTTGTTGTCGCGTATCTCAGGGTCTTAGGGAATTCAAAAGGAACTGAGTGCCTTAGCTGAAAAGGAACGCCATGTCAGTAATCCTGTTAGGTGATCATGATACATGTATAAAGATAGTGGGAATAAGTCTTAGCAGACCTCAAATTGTATTCAAATTCATTCTAAATCTGCATATAATCTGTAATCACATGCATGTAAATGGAAAGGAATAATTTGATTGAATTTTTAAAATTAAGGGAAAAGTTCAAAAGCTGAAACTTTCAGCATAATTTTGTCTTCGTAAGCAAAAGAGGAACACAAGTTTTCCATTATAGCATAATAAAGTTGTAATGCCTTACATTTATATTTTTGAATTGCTGCCGAGGAAATGGAAAGAGGTCTTCATATACCGTAACTGAAATACTGCTAAGTTGTGCGGTCAGTCAGTCAATCAATCGTCTGATCAGAGAATCAATGAGTTTGCATGTGCCTGGTACCCGATGTGCTTAAGCACACCTTAAAGTTAAAAGGGACAAGATATCCTTGCTACTTCAGTATCGTGGATATCACTGCATATTGCTCATTTTCATACCATTAGTCCGGTTTCTCACTTCTAGAACCCGGTACACATAAGGTAAATTGACCCTTCGACAGAGCATTGCTAGGATTCATAAGATTTATTTTTATTTTTATTTCCCCCTTATTTAAGATGTCTTTCCCATTAAGCTTTTGTTCTATTAGAAGGTCCAAAAGACCATCAAAGTCCTATAGAACAGGTTTTTCAACTAGGGTGTTCTATAGGAAGGTCTTAAAGAACAGCAATAATCTTATAGGACTTTCTTTTCCATAGAGGTGCTCTATAGGTTTCTAGCAAATTCCTACAGAACACACGGAAAATCCTATAGAACATGCTGTTCTACTAAAATGTTCTATAGAGTTCCATTGATGTTCTATAAAATTCTATAGAATTCCTTAGAGGTCCTACAGAACATTTTTTACAGGGCAGCCTCAGTCACAGCCACAGAGACTGGTGAAGACTCAGCTAGATTTAGGTCAGCCCCTACCGACCTGTCCCCGGACCAACAGGTGAATTTATCAGTGTGTCCTTGATAATGAAATGGATGGCTACAGGGTAAAATCATTTGGATAAATCTGTGGTTACAGTGTGTCTACAGTGAGTGAGGCATTTTCATGGTAACTATATAAAACCTTTGATTTACCTTTGTCAATAGTTGAGACTTAGAATAGTCTGAATAGAAATGTTCATTGGCCAATATTACAATTACAATGGAGAACACTAACTACTCATACTATTTGAATTATTATTATTATTATTATTATTATTATTATAGTTGTTGTTTCTAAAAAAAAAAGCTATTGAAAACTATTGGAAATGTTTGTGTGATTTTCTGAAACTTGAGGCAAATGTGTCGGATGCTTATTGTCTTTTTAATGAAAAGGAGTGAAGGGCATAGCCTTGGGAACATCTTATGTCTTTATTATTTGTGAATGTTTATTAGATTCGGCTGTAGGTAGATGGGAAGGATATAAGAGAGTGGGGGGGGTAGTATATGACCACGGGCTGGAACTGCCCGGGTTATCACAAGGAGAACCGATTTGCTGTGCCACCCTAAGATTTACACTGCCCCCATCTGGCCACCCCTATGAACATTTTCTGGGGGCAGCACTGGAACCGAGAAGTAGGGTGAGTGAGAAGGCATGTTGGCCGGCCGTTTCACACATATCTTAGTGTAAATCCCCGTCGCAAAGAAGTCCAAATAAGTTCAGCGTTCAAATTTTTTCGTCGGACAACATGACGTCCGTTATATTTGTAGTATAGTGTAAACGCCTGAAGTAATTTTTGCTACAGATTTTCTTTCGTGCAGTTGGCGATATATTTATTTCCAGGAAAGTTAATGTCTGCAAATTCATGTATTTTTGCCATAATATTTTTGCCGTAATATTTGCCGATAAGAATTAAGAAATTAAACCTTTATTTCTAAAGCGCCGTTATCAGAGAAAGCAAAACAACAACAACATATTTTGCCACCACTTTTCCTAAGTCCGCAAGGAATGTTTCGGCCTTTGGAAATCTGGAGGTTTTAGTCCTCGTTGTGTATAAGCCGAACAACTCTCAGTCAAGAAAGCGGTGACTTGTTCAGTCTGATCAAACGGTTGAACGTAAAGTGTTCTAACTTTTGTCTTTTACTCATAATTTGAGAGCTAATCTCAAGAATAAACTTTGGCTGTTACCGACAAATTAACGTGATAAAGCCCTTCTCAGTTGCAAGTGTCATGGGGTAGCGCTGATGAAAAACTGTTCTCACAGCGGGACTGATTATGTTTTCACATTTGTGAGAAATGATCACTTATCTGCCTTAGGTATAGGGTAGAGCGGGGTAAAATTCCCCCCTTAAGCAGGAATGTTCATAACTGAAGGTAAACAACATGAATTAATAATTTTTTTGCTTGAATGGATAGTATGTAAAGTTGGCTACCACATCTCGAAAGATTTATTACATAGTCACTATAGAAATATTTTTAAATGTTTAAT